>JAPDNY010000009.1:77265182-77312682 GCA_029375565.1 Gekko gecko
TGGTCCATTTTGAACAATCTTATTTCGTGACACTTACATCTAGTCAATTTCAGTGTTATGTACTGGGACTGAATCATTCCTGATTGAATCACCCCAGAGACTGGCTGAGCTTGGAGCAGAAGAACAATAGCCTGCCAGGATTCTGAAAGTAGCCAATCTAGTAGTAATGTTATGTAAATAGCCTATCACTGGGAGTGGGGGAGTGTTTGAGTGTGGCAGTTGCATGCTATTTAACAGACTTGAAGCTCAGGAATCTTGTCTTGCTGTTGCTGAAATCACTAATAAAGTAGGACTGAGCATTAGGCTTGTGGTCTCAGGGCTGGCCCCAGGTGTTTTTGCACACCAGGCAAGGACACCTTCTGGTGCCCCCCCCCATGCTCTTTCCTTGGCAAGGGCCAAGGAAGGGAAAGAGGTTTAAACCCCCTTCTCTTCCATCTGAGCACCGGCTTGCCGGCAAGCCACGGAAGAGGCGGGGGTTTAAACCGTCATCTCTTCTGTCTGAGCACTGGCTTGCCAGTACACTGCTGGCAAGCCTGGGAAGGGGCAGGGGCTTTTGGCGGGGGCAGGGGGCTTTTGGCGCCCCTAAGGGCTGGTGTGCTCTAGGCGAAAGCCTAGTTCGCCTAGTGAGTGAGCTGGCCCTGTGTGGTCTGTTCATCCACGGAACCCACTATTTAACACTCAGTCTCTGTTTTGCCCCTATTTTGCATTTTGGGGAGATGTTTTGGATGCTTTTTGTGCGATCAGTGCCGTCACCTCCAACTTATGGCGACCCTATGAATTAATGGCCTCCAAAACGTCCTCTCATTCACAGCCTCCCTTTCTCGCAATGCAAGAACTCGTAGGCACTCAATGAAATTGATGAGTGGTTGAGTTAGAACGGATAAAAGGAAATACTTCTTCACCCAAAGAGTGATTAACACATGGAATTAACTGCCACAGGAGGTGGCGGCGGCTACAAGCATGGATGGCTTCAAGAGGGAATTAGATAATATGCCTCTGTGTTTTAATGTCGGTGTATGGCATTTTGCCTCTTGTTCGCTGCCCTGAGCCCACGTCAGAAGGGTGGGATATAAATCCAATAAATAAATAAATAAATATGAAGCAGAGGTCCATCAGTGGCTATTAGCCACAAGGTATAGATAGGGACTCTTTGTCATGCTCTGTATTCTTGAGAGCCAGTCTGGTGTAGTGGTTAAGTGCGCGGACTCTAGTCTGGAAGAACCGGGTTTGATTCCCCACTCCTCCACTTGCGTCTGCTGGATGACCTTGGGCAAGCCTTCGTTCTGGCACAGCTGTCCTTGAAAAAGAGCAGTTCCTATCAGAGCTCTCTCAGCCCCACCTACCTCACAGGGTGTCTGTGGTGGGGAGGGAAGGGAAAGGAGTTTGGAAGCCACTCTGAGACTCCTTTGGGTAATGAAGGGTGGTGTATAAATCCAATCTCCTCTTCTTCTTCTTCTTCTTCTTCTTCTTCTTCTTCTTCTTCTTCTTCTTCTTCTTCTTCTTCTTCTTCTTCTTCTTCTTCTTCTTCTTCCTGTTCTTCTTCTTCTTGATGCTTGGAGGGGCCAACAGTGGGAGGGCTTCTAGTGTCCTGGCCCCACTGCTGGACCTCCTGATGGCACCTGGTATTTTTGGCCACTGTGTGACACAGTGCTGGGCTGGATGGGCCATTGGCCTGATCCAACATTGGCTTCCCTTATGTTCTTAGCCTTGCTCAGGTCTTGCAAAGTGAAGCCCATGGCTTCCGTGATTGAGTCCATCCAACTCAGGTTGGGTCTTCCTCTTTTCCTTCTGCCTTCCACTTTTCCTAGCATTATTGTCTTTTCCAGTGACTCTTCTCAGTATGATGGCCTGAGTCAGTGATATACTGGTGTAGTGAGAGCCAGTTTGGTGTAGTGGTTAAGTGCGCGGACTCTAATATGGGAGAACCGGGTTTGATTCCCCACTCCTCCACTTGCACCTGCTGATGCGACCTTGGGTCAGTCACAAGCTCTGGCACAGCTGTTCTTGAAAAAGAGCAGTTTCTGTCAGAGCTCTCTTAGCCCCACCTACCTCACGGGGTATCTGTTGTGGGGAGGGGAAGGGAAAGGAGTTTGTAAGCCGCTCTGAGACTCCCCTGGGTAGTGAAGGGCGGGATATAAATCCAATCTCCTCCTCCTCCTCCTCCTCCTCCTCCTCCTCCTCCTCCTCTTCTTCTTCTTCTTCTTCTTCTTCTTCTTCTTCTTCTTCTTCTTCTTCTTCTTCTTCTTCTTCTTCTTCTTCTTCTTCTTCTTCTTCTTCTTCTTCTTCTTCTGGTAAACGTTTAACAACTGGCTCCCGGGGTGGTGGTGATGTATGCATATACATACACGTACATAGCTTTATTATAGATTTTACTGCTATAAAGGATGCGTAGCATACAATTTACAAATAGTAACAAAATGTACAGATACCCTTTATTGCAAACCCCATGTAGCCAGCTGATTCTCACGGAAGGCTTGCGTGGATTTTTGCCAGACTCTTGTATCCGTACGACGCATCTCACACAAGCTAAAGCTTTTTTTTTTTTTAAGAAAAAAGAAATTAAGCATTGGGGAGTTACGGAGAAGTGGTTGACTGGCTCTTGCTGAGTGGGATGCCCTTTTCTGGACAGCACCCTTTCCCCAGTTAGTCGTAAACACAACTTTGTGAGACCAGTCCAGGAAAGAGTGGAGAAGAAAAGATGTACTCGCACCTGGCACAGAGGTGGAACCCCCATTTCTATGCACCATTTTGAGCCTGCCCCCCCCTTTAGCAAAGCAGCCTTCTCTTAGGCTGCGATCATACGGAAGGGGGAAGAGGCGGGCAGGAAGCGAGGCTGTTTGCCCCGCCTGCAATGACGCGCATTTGCACGGTCAAACTTCCCGCTGCGCATCTGCATTTCCCCATAATACTGAGTTATCGGCAATAGCTTTTTTCCACGCTACTGCCGCGTGCAACGATGCCCTGCCGACGACTCCGGGACGCCAGACAGATGTGTCTGATCGCGTCCCTTTAATCCACGGGGGAATCGCATGGCTGCCGTTGCTTTCGGTACGTACGATCGCACCCTAAGTCTCACAAAACAAACCAGAGAAAAGAGCAATCTTTTTTTGGTATTTTTGCTTTGTGTGTGTGTGAACGTCTGTGCCTGGAAGTCATAGTGACTTCTGGTGACCAGTGTCCCCTCTAAGCTGAGTTGGTGTGAGCTAGCTCTCAGTTTTTCAGCCTCCGGCTCACACATTTTTGTCTTAGCTCAGGAAGGAGGGCTCCAGAGCAACCTGATTTATGCAGCAGCCAAATTGCTCGCTCATGACTTTAATGCCAGTAGCTCCCAAGGTAGAATTTTTGCTCACAAGACTCCACAGCTTAGAGGGAGCATTGCTGGTGATTCGTACTGGGGCACAGAGGCCATTCAGAGAAGGGCTTGATAGCCCGCCTCTGCCACCTGGGGCCCTGGTATTCTCTGGAGGTCTCCCATCCAAATACTTGCCAGGGTCGGCCCTGCTTAGCTTCCGAGATCTGACAAGATCAGGCTTGCCTGAGCTACCCAGGTCAGGGCAAGAGAGCAATCTTTACTAACACTTTCCCTATGAAGAAAGGTTAAAACGCTTGGGGCTCTTTAGCTTGGAGAAACGACCCCTGAGGGATAGCAGGATCGAGGTTTACAAGATTATGCATGGGATAGAGCAGTTCGAGAAAGAAGTCCTTTTCTCCCTTTCTCACAATACAAGAACTCGTGGGCACCCAATGGAATTGCTGAGTGATCAGGTTAGAGCAGATAAAAGGAAGTTGTTCTTCACCCAAAGAGTGATTAACACATGGAATTCACTGCCACAGCAGGTGGTGGCAGCTACAAGCATGGATGGCCTCAAGAGGGAATCAGATAAGCATATGGAGCAGAGGTCCATCAGTGGCTATTAGCCACCAGGTATAGAGACTCTCGATCTGGGGCAAGTGATGCTCTGTATTCTTGGTGCTGGAGGGGGCAGCAGTGGGAGGGCTTCTAGTTCTCCTGGCCCCACTGCTGGACCTCCTGATGGCACCTGGTATTTTTGGCTGCTATGTGACAGAGTGTTGGACTGGCCGACATCTTGCATTTACTCCACACCTTTACCCTATTCTGCCTCTGGGAATCCAAGTGTGTGAAGGAAGGAGGGAGGCATCCCAGAGCTGTTGAGGAATTTTCAGCCGCCTCACAGAATTCCTGAAAATTTAACTGTCGGCTCTCACGAGCTGGTATGAGTCAGCTCCAGTGGCCTCAATTCAGTCATTTTAGCTTCTAGGGAGAGTTCAGGTTTGATTCGATCTAGAGACTGCTTGCTTATCTTTTCGGTAGCCCACGGTACCCAGAAAACTCTCCCTCAACTCCACATTTTTAAGGAATCAACTTTCTTCCTGTCAGCCTTCTTCCTTGCCCAGCGTTCACACCCACTGCCGGCTCGCTCACTAGGCGAGCTAGGCACTCGCCTAGGGCGCGAGGGCCCTCAGGGGCGCCAAATGGCGCCCCGAGCTCCCCCACCACCCTAACCGGGCGCCGCGGCTGCCTCCCTGCCGCTGCTGTCAAGAGCGTCCGGCTGGGGGGGGAGAGGGGAGGGCGACGTGTCCTGAGCGCCCAGCTGGGGACTGGGGTGCAGGAGGCGCCCTGGGGGGGGGAGGAAGAGGCGGAGCGCATGGTGGCGGCCAGCGGGGACTCCCCGCCGCCGCTGCCAGTCCTGAGCACCCGGCTAGGGTGCAAACAGGAGGCGCCCAGCCCCGGGGGGGAGGAAGAGGCAGGAGCGCATGGCGGCGGGCCGGCGGCCAGCGGGGACTCTCCCCGCCGCCACCGCCGCCAGTCCTGGGCACCCAGCCGGGCTGCAAACGGGGGGGGGAGGGAAGAGGCAGGAGCGCATGGCGGCGGCCAGCGGGGACTCTCCCCGCCGCCGCCGCCAGTCCTGAGCACCCGGCCGGGGTGCAAACGGGGGGGGGGAGGAAGAGGCAGGAGCGCATGGCGGCGGCCAGCGGGGACTCTCCCCGCCGCCGCCGCCAGTCCTGAGCACCCGGACGGGGTGCAAACAGGAGGCGCCCGGCCCCAGGCGGGGAGGAAGAGGCAGGAGCGCATGGCGGCAGCCAGCAGGGACTCTTCCCGCCGCCCCAGCAGCCCCCACCAGTCCTGAGTAAGCCTCGGGAGGGACGCCCCCACCTCTTCCCCCCAGGGTGGGTGTGCAGGCGAGCGAGTGCCACCACCACCTCCTGCGCCCCAGCTGGGCGCTCTTGGCAGCGGCGGGGGGAGGCGGCGACAGGTGCCCGGGGGGGGGGCGGGCCGCAGGGGCGGCATGGTGGGGTCTCCAGGCCCTGCCGGGGAGGTTGGCATCTGCGCCCGCCTAGGGCGCAGAGCCACCTCGAGCCGGCCCTGTTCACACCCAAACATGGTGACAGGGAATGCTGTAATATGTATTAACTTGATCTCGGTCGCCAGCGACACATCCTTTACACTTAAGGGCAGGGCTTTTTTTTTGTAGAAAAAGCCCAGCAGGAACTCATTAGCATAATAGACCACACCCATCGGCAGAAACTCATTAGCCTATTAGGCCACACCCCTGACAGCATGGCTCATTAGCATATTAGGCCACACCCCCATTTTTACCAGAAGTGTGGTCATTCAGCCACACCTACCTTTTGCTTCTTATTCTGTTTACCTTGGTTGTTGTCAAAACCCAGGGCTTTTTTTGTTGCAGGAACGCCTTTGCATATTAGGCCACACAGCCCAAATGTAGCCAATCCTAATGAGTTTCTGCTGTTGGGTGTGGCCTATTATGTTAATGAGTTCCTGGTGGGTGTGGCCGGCTTGGGAGCCAGCCAGAAAGTTCCTGTGTGTTCCTGCCCCAAAATAGCCCTGCTTAAGGGTCTTGCCTAGCACCTTTGTGGCTGCCCTCCTCAGGCTCTGTCTCCTTCTGGATCTCTTGTTTGCGGTCTCTGTTAGATATGAGACTTAGGCAGCAGCTCTTAGAACAGTGAAGTCAGCTTTATTTACAGAGGTTAAGGCAAGATAGGACTAGGACAAAACTAGGGAGCAACAGGCTCCTTTTTAAACAGTCTGGGCTTGATAAACCACGCCCAATAGCTCAGTAAGGACCAATCAGAGTATTTACATAAAGACCAATCACATTGTTTCCCTCCTGCACATATCTTGTATCCTGATTGGACAGCTGCGCAGAGTGTCCAATCAGATTTCAGGCTTCAGGATACCAGGCTTTAATGGGCGCCGGAATCAAGCT
The DNA here is from genome assembly GCA_029375565.1 of Gekko gecko. Classification (NCBI taxonomy): domain Eukaryota; kingdom Metazoa; phylum Chordata; class Lepidosauria; order Squamata; family Gekkonidae; genus Gekko; species Gekko gecko. The sequence continues at coordinate 77,271,434 of JAPDNY010000009.1, forward strand.
CCTACATTTATGTATAGCATACATAACAGTCTCTCTTTTGGTTGCTGAGGGAGCCAAGGGATAGAAAGATTTAAACAGTTTAAATTTCTTCATCGTTGTGGTGGAACGTGCCTGTTCTGGTGCCTCATTCTACCCTGCCCCCCTAGGGGCTCCCAAATTCCTGGAGGGGTTTCCCCCCCTACTCTCAGGGTAGCTGCTACCACCACCTGTCCTTGTTCAGGTAGTTGCCCACTGGGACTGACAGGACTCCCAGCCTCCTCTCACTGCAGTCTCCCACGCTTCATCACATATTGTTTTGGTAGGTCCCCTGAAACTCAACGGAGGCTTCTTGGAAGTTGCTTCTACCTATACAAACCATGATCTTTTGGAAATGGAAGTTGACCAATCCAGGGCCATTTCCATGCTTTGGGCCCAACTAGGGTTACCCACCTGACGTCCTCCTGGAATCACAGATTTGTACAAAATTGCTTTCCCCAGTCTTACTGCAAAGAAACTGTCAGGCGCCTTGGTCAGGTCACGCAACACAGGGGCTTCTTCAGAAGACAATGTTTAAGGGTGAATCAGAACTAAAGACACATGTACAGCTTGTGTCAGTAATGGCCACATACAATAAGGCCTTCTAAGTCGTACTACATTCAAGCACCCCCCTACGTAGCTGAAGCCAATGAATCCATTTCGCACACGTGGGCAAAGCTAAGCACAACATCTAGAAACGGTTGGTTCCCAGCATAAGACTCCAGCAGCTGGAGAATACAAAGTCAGAGACCTGATAACAGACAGTGAGGAAAAGAACAAAGGATGAGAGACTGAAAGTACTCCCTCTGCATACCATACTTATGACAGGGCTACCTGACAGAAGGAGCTGCGGTGGCTCAAGTGGTTAAGACGCTGAACTGCAGGCTGTGGAAGGTCAGTAGTTCAGCAGTTCGAAACCCGGGTGCCGCATGACAGGGTGAGCTCCCGTCTCTAGTTCCAACTCCTGCCAACCTAGCAGTTCGAAAGCAAGAAATTGCAAGTAGATAAATAGGTACCACTTCGGTGGGAAGGTAACAGCGTTCCGTGCGCTTTGGTGTTTAGTCATGCCGGCCACATGACCACGGAAACGTCTTCGGACAGCGCTGGCTCTTCGGCTTTGAAATGGAGATGAGCACCGCAACCCTAGAGTCGGATTCGACTGGCTTTCGAGCAAGGGAACCTTTACCTTTACTTACCTGACAGAAACATTTAATTGTGTGTGTGTGTGTGTGTGTGAATTCAGTAACTATTCAATATGCCGGTTTCTGGCTCGTGGCCTACATGGTGAGTTCAGTTCTCAGGCAGCTGAGTAGGATGCAGCAGCTACTCTTGTATGACCCTTCACTACCTGGCAAAGATTGGGGGACGAAGAGGACAAACTCCACCTCCATCTCTGCAGGTGGCATGTATGCCAAGGAAGGGGGCAGGAGTGGCATGCCCAGTCATTCCAGAAGGACCCAGTGCTACCAACTGCCACCACCCAGAGAGATGGATCGGGCTACGATTCCCACACCGTGAGGGTCTCCCCCAGTGCCCCTTGTATAACAGCTGTATAACTGTGCCTAACCCTGTCTCCAGTTCTTGCACAGTCCGTGTTGATCATGGCCAATGAAAAACAATTCATTGCTAACACCTCCAAGCAACCCAAGAGAAAATGTCAGCATTGGGGGGGGGGTGGGTGTCCCAGTGCTATGATTTCATTCCTCAGTCAAAGTGGTAAAAATTGATCCGCATGTACTTAATGGGGAAATCAATAGAAGCTTAATCCGGGAGGTCAGCCGTGTTGGTCTCTGAGGCAGTAGAACAAATTTAGAGTCCAGTGGCACCTTTAAGACCAACGAGATTTTATTCAAGGTATGAGCTTTCATGGACGCGCACACTTTTTCAGATACATTGGAATGGAAGGTAAGGTTCAAACTTATAGACAGGGGCTGAACAGCAAATTAACATGTTAGCATGAGAAAGATCCGAGAGTGCCGCAAGACGGAGTGAGCTCCCGTCTCTAGTTCCAGCTCCTGCCAACCTAGCAGTTCGAAAGCAAGAAATTGCAAGTAGATAAATAGGTACCACTTCGGTGGGAAGGTAACAGCGTTCCGTGCGCCTTGGGTGTTTAGTCATGCTGGCCACATGACCACGGAAACGTCTTCGGACAGCGCTGGCTCTTCGGCTTTGAAACGGAGATGAGCACCCCAACCCCAGAGTCGGATTCGACTGGCTTTCGAGCAAGGGAACCTTTACCTTTACCTATGAGAAAGATGTTTTAAAATATGCAAAGGCAAACTAAATAACAAGCTAAGGTTATAAGGTCAACAATGGTAAAGCAATAAATACGTCAAAATAAGAAGCTTAATTCAGCCAGTCTTCTTCCCCCTCCCAGATTTATGAAGAATGGTTAAAAAACAGTGATAGGATCATTGTTGTGGTTCTTTATTAGTGTGTGTGTGTGGGTGTTTTACACACACACGCACACATATATTAGTTCTACACTATCTCCATGATGGGTTTGCAACAGCAGTCGCAGAAAGTCAGAAGACGAGTTGTCAAAAAAAACCCCACAGTTTTCCCTCTGTTGCCTTCAGCTAAGGACGGGATTTGTGTAGCTTGATATTTATCCATTTTGACCTTTAATGTCTGTTACGGTATTTGTTGATCCAGTAAAAAGCTACTTTATCTGCCCTGTCTTGGCAGACTAATACAAATGCAGGTTTTCAAAAGCCGTCTCCATCGGTCGTCTTTCATTTTCTGCATTTCAATTCCCCCCCCCCGGTTCGTCTTGTCCTTGCTGGACCTCGCTTTGCGGAGAAGAAAACCACATTCACAGTACAGTCCTAAGCAGAGTTACACCCTTTCCAGGCCACGCCAGTCGATGGGCTTAGCAGGACCTAACTCTGCCAAGGATCCCATCGTGCCGCCGCTTATGTTTAATGGACCCTGAGAATATTCAGCGTTCTGCGAAAACCACATATTTGCTCTCGCAAATTAGGGATCCTGAAAATACATTTCATTTTCTGCTCCTGATGCAGCAGCAACATATTTGCTGTTGCAGATAAGTATCTTTAATGAGCAGCGGGCCTGCATGGATTCCAGCAGAGAAAGCGGGGGACTGGATGCAGAATACGAAGCCCAGTTAAACAAGCAGCACTCAAAAGGCGACTCAGAACTGAACCGAACAGAGCTGAATTAGCTATCTAGTACTTATAATTATCCAGGAAAGATGTATGCAAAACTCTAGGGATATTAGAGGAATAGGATACCTTCTGTTTTTACCATCCAAGAACTATAGATACTGATATAAGAGCTTGGGTAAATGGTAAAGCGTGCGGAGGGAAAATGCTGGTTTGTCGTTTTCAAATTTTTAATGTAACACTTTTTAATGTTACTTAGCTCGTGTGGCAAGGAGGTGTTATATTTATATTGTAGATGGACATGTATACATTTGATATTTTTGGAATTTATTATTAAAAGAACTGAACCAAACCAAACAGAGCGATATCTTTGTTCTGGAAGGTCGAACATAATTGCACAATAAAGGACATAATGCACAATTAAGCACATAGTAATCTTCATGATGCAGGACAATGAGTCCGAGCTGTTTTAGAACTCTAATGCCACCTTTTGATGCCATAAATACAGACAGTATATAGGGCTGAACAAAGACTTTAGCCAGGGGGGCCCAGTGTGGTACCCGTGGGGACCAGAGTACCCACCAGCCCCTTTCCTGGTGCTTGCCAAGCGTTTTTGGAAGTGGGTGGGGCCAACCTTTGCTCTTGCCCAGCAGAGCCTCTGATTGGCTGTGCAGATTAAAATGACACTGGGGAATTTCACATTACCAAGTTTCAGCCGTTTTTGATCTGTCTTTAAGTAAACTGGTACAGGGCTGCCATTTCACACATGGCTTTCCCCTACCGGAAAAGAGCCGGATCAGAAGTGGTTTGGCAATTCAGACTGCACCACTTTGTTTTCCAGCTTTTTCCCGCCCGTGCCATCTTTTTTTTTTGAACGTTCGCTTCAGAGAGCTAGAGCGCTATAACACAACCTCAAAACAGTGATGGGATTCCAATGGGATCACTATGGCGCTGTTTTTGACGGTGTGTTATAGCGCTATAGCGCCATAGCTCTCTAAAGCGAATGTTAAAAAAAAAAGCCGGAGATCGCTCGCGCGGGCAAAAAACAACAGAAAAAAGCATTTCGGATCCGGGAGAAGAAACTGAAGACTACTTGGAAGCGGTTTACAGGTAAAACGATCCAGCCCCGTTTCCTGAACAGGACAGAAGCGTTTGTGTGTGAAAGTACAAATATATTCCGATAGGGAACCAGTTCTAAAACGGTTCTGTCTGAAATGTCAGACCAGACACCATTTGGGAACCATTCCTGAACTGGAATATATTGCCTGTCTGAAATTCCCTGCTGTTTCAACAGCAACTGCCAATACAGTGTCAATTTTATTCTCTCTCACGCACACCTAATTCCCAGAGTCTTCTTTAATATTACTCCCCTGGTCCCCTACACTTGGGTTTCATCTGTGTGTGTGGTTATCCCCACCTCTCATGGTGGCCATTTTGTGGCCTGCCTTCCAGGGCAGCCATTTTGTGGTGATGCCCTCCATCCTGTCAGAATTCTTAAAGATGCCCACAGGCTCAAAAAGATTGGGAGTCCCCGACTTGAGCTATGAACAATACCACTAGGAAGAGTAGGCACCGCATGCTCACATGACCACCTAGTACATTTTTAACCTTGCACTTCCCCCAAAAGAGCACAGGACCAGTGTTCCCTCTAGGCTGAGTTCATGTGAGCCAGCTCACAGTTTTTTAGCCTCCATCTCACACATTTTAGTCTCAGCTCAGGAAGGACGACTCCAGAGCAAACTCATTTATGCAGCAGCCAAATTGCTCGCTCACAACTTTAACGCCAGTCGCTCACAAAGCAGAATGGAAGAAGAAGAAGAAGAAGAAGAAGAAGAAGAAGAAGAAGAAGAAGAAGAAGAAGAAGAAGAAGAAGAAGAAGAAGAAGAAGAAGAAGAAGAGATTGGATTTATACCCCACCCTTCACTGCCCAAAGGTGTCTCAGAGCGGCTTACAAACTCCTTTCCCTTCCCTCCCCACAATAGACACCCTGTGAGGTAGGTGGGGCTGAGAGAACTCTAACACAAACTGTCCTTGAGAGAACAGCTCTGACAGAGCTTGTGACTGACCCAAGGTCACATCAGCAGGTGCAAGTGGAGGAGTGGGGGAATCAAACCCGGTTCTCCCAGATAAGAGTCCGCACACTTACATCACTACACCAAACTGGCTCTCACAGGAGCCCACAGCTTAGAGTGAGTATTGCTTAGGACAGCGTATACAGTTTGCCAAAGGAGCCAACGTTTGAACTACTTAAACCTGTCTATATCCGCATCTCTGAAGCCGCTTTGCTTTTCCAATGTTTTATGGGACTTATTTTGCTCATTACCCTTCAAATGCCAACACAAAAGCCTGCTTTATCATTTCAGGTGTTTAGGTTTACCTGGAAGATAATTTTTTTTCTATAAAGATGCTTTTTTTTTTTTAAAAAAAAAAAATCAAACTCAAATCTATTGTCTGCCTAGATGGTATTCCAGGATTCGCCAGAAGCAATGAGGCATTGGGCTATTCAGACGCTTTACAAAAGAACCAAATCATGTGAAAATGGGATGAACACAAAAGGCGCTCTCGCAGGCCGCTTCCAATTCATTCTGCCGCCTTCTCCCTCACTTTTTGTCTCGAATTTCTAATGCCGAGGCCAAGTTGAAAAGAAGACATCTTGTGCTATAGACGTGCAAAGGGGCCGTTTCTCTCTCTCTCTCTCTCTCTCTCTCTCTCTCTCTCTCTCTCTCTCTCTCTCTCTCTCTCTCTCTCTCTTTTTCCGTGGTCCATAGAAAACTCTCCGGAGTGATTCATTGCTTTGTGTAAAAGCGGAAGATGAAACCCGTTCTCAATATTTATGAAGTTCCTCTAAAGGTGATCCTAACACACTGTTGCTGCTCTTAAAGACGGAAGAAAACATTTCTCCTGGGAAAAGAACTATGAAATAAACATTGGGAGGCGGGGAAGAGAAGAAATGAAGGCAGAGAAAGCAGTTTACTCTTGATGCTCGGTTAGCAAGATGTTTCTAAGTCCTCACGGGAAGATCTGAGGAGAGATTGTGTGGAAACCAACATCCCACACACCTGTCCTCAAATCTTAAATCTCTTCAGCAGGTGAGCAAACTGTTTTTGACAGTCTTGTCTGCTAGCGAGCCAAGCCTGAGCTCCCTTTACCTCAAGAACCACGCTGAACAGCTTTGGAGTCGTGCCGGAGCTGATGTGGCGGAGTTTCACTTCCTTCTACCTCATAGCGGCTTACGACTTTGCACAGCAGGTGAAATAAATCTGGCCTTCCCAGGTTCATGGAGAATCGAGTCTGGTAATTAAATGACGTAGGGTGTTGCCCCAGTGTATCTGAATGTGGTTTTGAGTGGCAACTTTTCCTTCTTCCACTTCTGATTCAAAGAGAACAATAAGCAGACAACTTGACATGACTTCATTGATCTCTGCCAGTTCCCCTGCCCCTATTTCCCCTTCTGTATTTATCACCTCCCCATGAATTACTTGGCTCAGGAGGCTAATCACCACTGAGGCAAGTACTGACACAGGAAAATCTGCATACCAGAGTGAATGAAAACAGATATTCTGAGGCAAGGGGGAACCAGGTTGAGTGCTGAGAAAATGTGGAGAGAATGCCAGATACAGAATGAACCCAAGTCACACTTTTTGAAAAACCAAGCACCAAAATAGATGAGACAGCATTCTCATTGTTAAATATGTGACTTAACAAAGAGAGGGATTTCAGAAGTGATTTCAGCTTTATTAAACAGCAAACCAGACAATCAGACAACACACACAAACAGTGGAGTGCAGCTCCCTTTTTAAACCGTGCGGGCTATCAAAGCCACGCCCCTTCATAAGTTAACATCCAATAACATTAGAGGGATAAAGACCAATGAGGACTGTTCCCTCCATAACTATTTATACAGTTCTGATTGGTTACAATATTTACAAGAGTACAATCAGCCAATGGGATTGTTGAGGCTTACAAGCCTTGTCCTGACTCCAAGCTTAACATAAGAAAGAATAGACTTGATTCACTAGTCAGGACATAACACTCATGGTCACCACTTTAAAGTCTTTTTTAAAAGGCCCCATTTTTCTCTGTAAATGGTTTGCATTTTTAAATTTTTGTACGATTTCGTGTGGGTTTTTTCCTGTGTATGTTGCTGTAATTTAAAATGCAGACCTGTAGAGTGGGGCGGGGAGCTGGATGAGTGAATGAAGTATATTATGATTGCATAGCGGCATACCTGAGGGCAGAGGTGTCAAACTCATCTGTTATGAGGGCCAGATATGACATAAATTTCACTTTGTTGGGCTGGGCCATGTGTGCCATAAAATGTAACATGAGGTACCGGAGATATAAACTTTATAAAGATGATTTCAGATGCCGAATGGCAATAGCAGGCTCGACTGGATTAGGTGTTATATACAGAGGGGTAGTAGGGGTGGCATTATCAGCATTGGTAATGAGACAGGAAACCTAGGTCTCAGTTTGGTCCAGGAGGATTCAGTCCAGGGGGATGCAAAGAATAAATGGAAATAAATCTACAGAAGTGAGCAGTGACTCACGAAAGCTCATCCCCTGCCAAAAATTTTGTTAGTCTTTAAGGTTGTCATTGTTAGTAGCTAGAAAGGTTCTTTAATGTCTGCCACCCCTCTGGTATGGGTCTCCTCATGAGGGCCAAGAGCTCCCACCCCTACCCCTTTATATACTCCTTTTCCAGCAGGTTCCTCCTTATAAGGGACCAAATGAGACATGAGGACCCTGAGTGGTTCAAGCTAGCCTAACCTCATGAGATGTTGGAAGCTGAGCAGGGTCAGCCCTGGTTGGTACTTGGATGGGAGACTGCTAAAGAACTCCAGGGTTGCTACGCAGTGGAAGGCAATGGCGAGCCACATCTGAATGTCTCTTGCTTTGAAAACCCTACAGGGCTGCGATTAGTCGGCTGCAACTTGATGGCACTTTCTACCACCCGACTATATAATTCGTTGTTCACATTTGTCATTCAGTTTTGTATTCTTTGTCCTGTTGCATTGATCACTGAAGGCCCCGTTCTATATGACGGCATTCCCCCCTCCTTCTGTACTCTACAGTCCGCCTTGAGTCTCAGTGAAAAAGACAGGGCATAAATAAAATAAATTAATCAATTAATTAATATTATTTGTAGTTCTCCTTTCTCACTTGGACTCAGGGTAGATTACACAGCATAAATGAATACCTTATTAGTTGCCCACGCCAAAGACTTCTTATGAAGTGTGCTGTCCATACAGGAAACCTTTCTCTGATTTCTTCATGTGAACACACATGAATACATGAAGCTGCCTTATACGGAATCAGAACTTCGGTCCGTCAAAGTCGGTATTGTCTACTCAGACTGGTAGCGGCTCTCCAGGGTCTCAGGCGGAGGTCTTTCACATCACCTCCTACCTGGTCCCTTTAACTGGAGATGCCGGGGATTGAACCTGGGACCTTCTGCATGCCAAGCAGATGCTCTGCCACTGAGCCACAGCCCCTCCCCACAGCTCAAAGACAGCCCCATTCAGCTCCAAAAGTGTCTCCTTCTTGATCCGCTCGGCTGCCTGCAAATCCCCTCACCTAGTGCAAAGAGCAACGTTGGGTTAGTAGTTTGTCTCCAAACCGGGGATATAAGCCGGCAGACGTCGCGTCGGGGCGGCAATATTTATTTCTGGTTTTGTCCCGCTTTTCCCACGGAGATGTGATTCGACGCACACCCATCAGTAACTAGCTAAGGGTTTGCATGGTGCAAAAAGCTAAACGACATTACCCATTCCAGCGCATCATCAAACTCCTCCTGGGGCCTTAATGATCTGGTTTCCAGGCAACGGGAATGGAGGGGGAGAGCACACGGGCTTCTCATTAGCCCCATCGAGAGACTTACTTAAAATTCCCAAGGACCTCAAAGAGGGAAAACAAGCCACTTTAGTGGCTTCATTAGATGTGGAATTCCCCCAATGACCCTCACCCATCTTAATTTACAAGCTGCCTTCTCCTGTGTCAGAATACTGGTCCATCTAGACCGCCACTCTCGGCTCTGACAGATCCTTTCCTGCTCCCCGATTCCAGACAGGCTAATTTGCATATTGCACACATTGTTGGCTAATTATGAAAATCAAGAACATCCATTGTTGCATTGCCTAGCCGTCGCTTAGCGTGTCTGCTCTGGCCCAGCTACTGCAAAGTGCTGGGAAGGGGACAGAAGAAACCTCATTTGGTTTTAAACCTGGCCTTGGGCTTATGCTGGCCTTTGCTGTCTCCTGGACAGCAAATGGGAAACAGCAAAATTTGTTTAGGGCAAGATGCTGCCCCAGAAGAGCCCTGCTGGTCCATCTCGACCAGGGGTGTCAAACTCATTTCTTACAAGGTCCAGATATGACATAAATGTGACTTTGTCGGGCCAGGCCATGTATGCCATAAATGTAACGCCAGGTGCCAGAGATATAAACTGTGTAAAGCAAAGCAGCTGGTGAGCTCCATGTTGGTGAATCTTCACTGCAAGACCTCATGGGCTGGGAGGGAGGTGCAAAGGAAATCCACATGGGTGGACAGGAGAGCCAGTGGTGCAGCACTGGGCAGATGCTCCCACGCTGCTTGACTGCTGCAGACGAGGTTTTTCCACCATGCTGAAGCCACAATCGGAGTGGCTCCGCCCACTTCCCCCCAGCAGTCCCCTGTTCCCTCTCTTCCACTAGTTGCTTGTGGGTCGCATAAGAGCCCTCGAGGGCCTTATGTTTGACACCCCTGGTCTTGACCAATGATTTCCAGCCTTTTTGGTATGGCAGCCCATAAGTCCATAAATTAATTCAGTATGGTGACGGGTCCAGGGCCCACTCCGGGTTTTTGGGATCCCTAGGCAAACTGCGACCTTGGCACTGATCTACTACCGCATTCCTTTTCTATGGTGGCCAACCAGATGTTTTTGAAAAAGCCACAAGCATCGCACGAAGGGCGTGGCTGCCGCAAACAAGTGGCGTTCTAGAGTACACAGCACTTGCATATGAACCTTCCAGCCTTTGACTAGGGTGTAGGGTTGCCAGCCTCCAGGTGGGGCCTGGAGATCTCCCGTTTTTACAACTGATCCCCAGCTGACAGAGATCAGCAAAATGGCTGCTTTGGAGGGTGGACTCCGTGGCATTGTCCCATGCTGAGACCCCTCCCCTCCCCAAACCCCACCTTGTCCCAGCTCTGAAAAGTACTGAGACCAGAGACTCAGCATAGTGAATCAGCTCTTGTCTATTAGATTACATCAAGAACGGAGAACAAACTGGCCAGTCAGTGCCCGGCTTATATGCGTGCCCTACACCACACCCACACACACCCATTACCCGTGATTGGTCTTATTTACAAGTCAACAATTCAATAGGTCTCCTTTCGGATCCGGGAGAGCACATAGGTGCCCCTTTGGATCCGAAGTGGCTATTTTTTTTTTTTTTGGCCCCCAAAGGGGTTTTTTAATTGCTTTTTTATAATAGACAACTAAAACTACAACGAAAAAAAGGGGAAGGGAACTAACAACTAAGGAGAAAGAAAAGTATACCCACACTAAACTAAAAACCCAAGAGCAGGAGATCATTATCCCAGTTAGAATCTATGTTAGTACTATATGCTTGGGGCTCTTTAGCTTGGAGAAACGACGGCTGAGGGGTGACATGATTGAGGTTTATAAGATTATGAATGGGATTGAGCAGGTTGAGAAAGAAGTCCTTTTTTCCCTTTCTCACAATACAAGAACTCGTGGGCACTCCACGAAATTGCTGAGCAGTCGGGTTAGAACAGATAAAAGGAAATACTTCTTCACCCAAAGAGTGATTAACATATGGAATTCACTGCCACAGGAGGTGGTAGCAGCTACAAGCATGGACAGTTTCAAGAGGGAATTAGATAAACATATGGAGCAGAAGTCCATCAGTGGCTATTAGCCACAGGGTATAGATGGGAACTCTCAGTCTGGGGCAGGTGATGCACTCTATTCTTGGTGCTGGGTGGGGGAGGCAGCAGTGGGAGGGCTTCTAGTGTCCTGGCCCCACTGCTGGACCTCCTGATGGCACCTGGTATATTTTGGCCGCTGTGTGACAGAGTGTTGGACTAGATGGGCCATTGGCCTGATTCAACATTGGCTTCTCTTATGTTCTCTTATGTTCTTATGTTCTTATTGTTAGTAAACAGTGCATGCTGTGAGTTTCTATCTATCCCTGATCAAAAATTAGCTGGTTACTTGTTATGGGAGAATTTCAGAGCATCCCCAAACTCGCTTCATAAAGGCAATTTTCAGAGTCCTTCTGCCTTTACCTAGGCTTTCTATCTCTAAAAGCATAGGTTGGTTTGCAGGCAGCAGCGCCTTCTTCTGTGACCAAGTCTTCTTCCGTCTCCGAGGGTGCAGATCCATTCGAACCAGTTTCACCGTCTTCTTTGGTTCCCAAATGATGTTTCAGGAATTCTTTAGCTTTGTGCATGGAGTCAATCTTCTCTCTCTTGTCATGTAGCTTAAAGATGACCCCTTCTGGAATCGCCCATTTATATCTGATTTGATTGGTTTGAAGGAAGAGAATTAGATCTTTGTAGATCTTCCGTTTTTGACTAATTTCAAATGGAATGTCCTTTAAAGTCTTGATGGCAACATTCCCCAGCTTCAGTGGAGTTGCTGATGTCGCTTTTAAAATTGCATCCCTTGTTGGTCTTCTTGAGAATCTGACTGATATTTCTCCAGGTAGGCTATTCTTTTTGGTGTAATTGGAACACACCCTATACGCTGCATCCATATCATGCATTATTTCTTCCGCTGTCAAGCCTACTACTGGTGCGATAAGCTCACTCAAAAGCTTCTTCAGGTGGCTATTGTCTTAGGAACGAAGGTCTGAGGTTTGTCAGACCGCATGGTCAGGACATTGTTGTGGCGGCCATCTTATTACAGCTAATACATAACAGGCTCCACCCCCAAAGTCTCTAGGTATTTTCCAACCCAGACCTGGCAACCCTGTTTGTTTGATTGATTTTTACCCTGCCCTCCCAGCCGAGGCAGGCTCAGGGCAGCTTACATAAGAAAGCAATAGATAAAACAACAATATAAATCTCAATATAAAATACATGATAGACTATTAAACCCATTAACCTAATAATGGCGATATGGCTGTGATAAAGTGCCTATAGAGACGTATATTCAGCGGTACATCCACTCTTGGTGGGCTCAGGCTGGCAAAAAAATTGGCACAGGGCATAAATGGTGAAATGCAGCTCCTCACCTAAATGCCTGGCGGAAGGGTTCCATTTTTTGCGGCCCTGCGGAACTGTGAAAGGTCCCACAGGGCACTGATCTCATCCGGAAGCTCATTCCAGTAAGTTGGAGCTGCCACAGAAAATGCCCTGGTCCTGTTCAATACCAGCCTGGCATCCTTAGGACCAGCGGAGGCCAGACAGTTTTGCGACCCTGACCGTTGTGCTCTCTGGGGAACACGTGGGGAAAGGCGGTCCCTCAGGTAGGGAGATCCCTGACTATAAAGGACTTTAAAGGTCGAGACCAGCTCCTTGAAGCGAATCCGGTATGCTATTGGCAGCCAGTGCAATGCCTTTAGCACAGGCTGGATGTGTTCCTGCGTAGGGAGATCCATCAACAGCCGGGCTGCCGCATTTTGTACCCTAGTCAAAGAAGCTTCCTTCTACTAAATCAGACCATTGATCAGTGATGTCTACTCTGACAGGCAGCGACTCTCCAGGGTCTCAGGCTGAGATCTTTCTCATCACCTACTTTCCAGATCCTTTTTTTCAGACTGAAGAGGACTCAGCCTCGGACTTTCCAAATGCCACTGAGCCACGGCCCCTCCATTGCGGAAATGGTTGGAACCAGTGTTCCCTCTAAGCTGAGTGAGTGTGAGCTACCTCACAGTTTTTTAGCCTCTGGCTCACACGTTTTTGTCGTAGCTCCAGAAGGAGGGCTCCGGAGCAAACTAATTTATGCCGTAGCCAAATCGTTCGCTCATAACTTGAATGCCAGTAGCTCACAAAGCAGGATTTTTGCCACAGAGAGCCAGTTTGGTGTAGTGGTTAAGTGCGCGGACTCTAATCTGGGAGAACCGGGTTTGATTCCCCATTCCTCCACTTGCACCTGCTGATGTGACCTTGGGTCAGTCACAAGCTCTGGCACAGCTGTTCCTGAAAGAGCAGTTTCTCTCAGAGCTCTCTCAGCCCCACCTACCTCACAGGGTGTCTGTTGTGGGGAGGGGAAGGGAAAGGAGTTTGTAAGCTGCTCTGAGACTCCGAGTGAAGGGCGGGGTATAAATCCAAACTCCTCCTCCTCCTCTTCTTCTTCTTCTTCTTCTTCTTCTTCTTCTTCTTCTTCTTCTTCTTCTTCTTCTTCTTCTTCTTCTTCTTCTTCTCCTCCTCTCTCCTCCTCCTCCTCCTCCTCCTCCTCCTCCTCCTCCTCCTCAAGACTCCACAGCTTACAGGGAGCATTGGTTAGAACCCATTAAGGACTTGAGCAAAACGCTCTTCATTGCTACCTGCTGAACTGGTCAAAATCTTTACCTGAAATCTTCCTCAGCTGAGGCAGAAGCTTCAGCAGGGGATATTTCAACTGCATTAGAGCAAGTTTTGCTGACTTACACAGCGGCAACAATGTGGGCTTGTCGTCCGGGTGTCGCTAATGAAAGAAGGACTTGGTAATTGTACTTCCAGCTTACATTCCTGTGCAGGTAGGAGCATATAAGTTAGAGAGAAAGAACAACGCAGATGGGGAATTCATAATGGGCCGCTGTAGTGCATAAACTCTGCTTCTTATTCTGACCTCCTTGACTTCAGTGCAGACTTGATTCCGGTGGGGATCTTCTTGATTTGTGCTCGCGAAAGTGAATTTGTCCAGCTTAGAGGGTCAGAGCCTGAGCTGGGAGCCCCAAAATCCCTTGTTCGGCTCTCACCTCTGCCTCAGGCAAGCTGTAACCTGTAGCCACCCGAATGCAAAATTGGGATAATGGCCTTGACCTGGATTTCAGGGTAATGGTAAGAATTACTGAGCAAAGTAATGCTTGGAAATGCTACTATTATTAATAAATATGCTCGTCAGGTTTCTGAAAGGACTCGCGAGGCAAAGGCCTTTATAGATGGGGAGGAGGCACAGGAGGTGAAGCAAATCGCAGACCGAAACTATTTTTTTTAAAAAAAAAATGTTTGAAAATCACACTATTGTCGCATGCCGTGCCTGTTTCCGCTGGCACAGAACGCGCTGTGCAATGACAATTTGTTGGCAATTGAAGCTAAGCAGTATTTTGAGTAGTCTTGCATTTGCACAGTTAGTGGAATTCACTAAAGGCAGCCGGCAAGGGAACCACTACTGCTGCATGCTCACAATTTGCTGTTCGGGTGAGCGTACAACCTAGGGTCATCATAGGCAAGCTGTGCATCGGGGGTGAGTTGAACCGATGTTTCCTGGACTTCATTCACTTTCCCTTCAGTCACACAGCAGCTGGGGCAAAAAGGCATTTTTAAAGTCCCCAGGAGGCCGATTCTTCTCAGAATATATGGTGTGGGGAAGGAGGGCTCTGCCTTCCCCTCTGTGCTGTTTTCCCCAGGATGAAAGGGTCCCGGCAAGAAGTTTATTTGCATAAGTTTGGAGCCTCGTGTGCTGGGAATACTTCGCTGTGCAGTTCCAATGTTATGTAAATGACTCCTTTCAAGAGCTGTTTTGGTCGGGGGAAACAGAATGCAGAGGGTGGCAGGGGCCCCTCTTCACCACATCGTAACTCCAAACAGAAGCAGGCTCCTGGAATCTTTAAAAAAATGCCTTCCCGGCAACTTCTGTGTGACTGCACGGAAAGTGGACATATAAAAAGGCCCATATATTCTGGATTGAAGTGCATACAGTTAATCTTGGCTGCGGTCTCACACGAGCGAGATAATGGGGGGTGGGGGGAGTGAAGCTATTTGCTCCATAGCAATCTGACGCGCATTTGCACCATCACACAGTCCCGGTT
The DNA here is from genome assembly GCA_029375565.1 of Gekko gecko. Taxonomy (NCBI): domain Eukaryota; kingdom Metazoa; phylum Chordata; class Lepidosauria; order Squamata; family Gekkonidae; genus Gekko; species Gekko gecko. The sequence goes on from JAPDNY010000009.1 coordinate 77,286,534, forward strand.
TCCTAGTGGGTTTTCCGACACCGGGAAAATCAAGTACTTTCCAGGTATTTGTGCTTCGAATCCAAAATTTTGCCTGTCTGTGATTAGATCATCTGGATGTCCTTCTTCCAGTAGGTTTTTTTTTTTGTGACTTTCACCATTGTGTGCATGCATATGCATGCGCATATGTGCACATGCACATATGTGCAAATAATTTTTTTTTTAAAAAAAATTGTGCCACATTGCCACTTGGGCAGCGCGGCTGTCTGTGATCACAGAGGGGACAGTCCGTCTGTGGCCCGTAGCAACCCGTTTGATACTGGACTTTCTCCAGTGTGTTTTAACTCTGCTCTTGGGTGGAGTGAAATGGGTTGCCGATGGGTGCGGGGCACTGGCCAGATGTTCATGTCTGATGGTGCCCGTTAAATCTACCCTATGGTATGGCTAATTGTGCATGTGATCGGGATCCTTGAATATCACAATACCTCTTAAGCCAGAGATATTTTTGTTAAACTGTTTACCAGATGATTTAGATAAGAATCACAGATATCTTATTTTACATGTTAAAACAGCTGCCAGAATTTTATTTGCAATGGCATGGAGGGCATCGAAGATTCCAACGTTACATGAGTTGATACTGAAGATTATGGATTGTGCTGAAATGGGCAAGTTGACAAATATATTAAAAGGAAAAAATGGAAGAAGGAATTATGGGACCCTGGAGGGCGTTCTATGACTGGTTAAAACTTAAGTATTAAAAAAATAAGATCAAGTGAAGAATAATAAGAATGATAGATGAAGTAGTTGTGAAATTGTAATGAAAAGATATGCATACAGAATGCTAAATGGGAATTTTTAAATATTTCTGTATTTTTTTATTTTCTTCCTCCTTTCCCCTTGCCCCCTTTCTGTACATAGACTAATAAAAATTTTTTTTTAAAAAAAATGCCTTCCCAGCAACTTCTGTGTGGCTGCTAGGAAAGTGAGTTGGGTCTGGGGAACCCCCAATCCAACTGGCCAAAAAGTGTAACATGTAGTTTGGCTCTCAGTAACATGCATCATTGGACTAAACAGAATTCCCAGGTGGCAGTGTGAGTATGTCCAAAGTATGCTGGGGCACAAGCCGTGGCTCAGTTTGGTGTTGTGGTTAAGTACTTAACCACTACACCAAAGTGGTAGGAGCACTACTGGATCAGACCAAGAGAATGGATTTATCACTCGGAGTCTCAGAGCAGCTTACAAACTCCTTCCCCTTCTCCTCCCCACAATGGACACCCTGTGAGGTAGGTGGAGCTGAGTGAGCTCTTTCAAGAACTGCCCTTGAGGGAACAGCTCTGAAAGAACTTGTAATGGACCCAAGGTCACCCCAGCAGCTGCATCAGAGCAGTGGGGAATCAAATCTGGTTCTCTGAGATTAGAGCCCGTGCTCCTAACCACTACACCAAACTGGTAGGAGTACTACTGGATCAGACCAATGGCCCACCTAGTCCAGCATCCCATCTCACACAGTGGCCAGCCAGCTACTCTGGAGGGCCAACAACTGAGGCCTTCCCCTGATGTTGCCTCTTGGCTCTTGGATTCAGAGGTTTAGTGCCTCTGAATGTGGAGGTTCCCCTCAGTCTCCATGGCTAGTCGCCTCTGATAGACCAGTTCTCCATGAATCTATCCAGCCCCCTTTGAAAGCTCTCGATGCATGGAGCCATTACTATATCCTAGGGCTGCGAACTCCACATTTTAATCACTCATTGTGTCATGAAACATTTCCCTGAATCTATTTCTCCTCAGCGTCACTAGATGCCCTTGACCCCCACTCTTTTGGGAGAGGGAGAAAGAGTTCCCTTTCGTCATCTCTCTTCACCCCCATGCATAATTTTATACACCTTTAGCACGCCGCCCCCTTCCCCTTGACTCATCTCTTTTCTAAACTGAAAAGTCCATCAAAGTCAATGGTCTTTAAAGGCTGTAACTCCACTTAGGATTGCACTGACAGGGCCTGAATCAAATCAGCGTGACCCCAAAGCGGTGGGTCACGGAGCCTCTGAAAGCCGGTCACCGGCCGGCCCTCCCCAATGGCACCTCCTGGCCTCGCCATCCTTGGCTTTCTTCCTTCCCCAACAGCTTCTCACACTCTCATCTCTGCCCTTCCGGTGAGAATCGTGAGGAGAGAGAAAAAAATAGTCAGGCAACTAGTAACTTCACTGTAGCAGCTGAAAGGAGGAAGGGAGGCTGGAGAGGAGGAGACAAAGAAGGAGGAGGAGGAGGAGGAGAAGGAGAAGAAGAAGAAGAAGAAGAGATTGGATTTATACCCCCCTGCTGCCCTTCACTACCCAAAGGAGTCTCAGAGCGGCTTACAAGCTCCTTTCCCTTCCCCGCCCCACAACAGACACCCTGTGAGGTACGTGGGGCTGAGAGAGTTCTGACAGAAACTGCTCTTTTTCAAGGACAGCTGTGCCAGAGCTTGCGACTGACCCAAGGTCACATCAGCAGATGCAAATGGAGGAGTGGGGAATCAAACCCTGTTCTCCCAGATTAGAGTCCGTGCACTTAACTACTACACTAACGGAAACTGTTCAGCATGCCATGGAAAAAAAACGCCAAGAGGAGGACAGAAAGAGTGTGTGAGCTCTGTCTTGGTACTGTTCCTTCAGGAGCCCAACCTCTTGCACAATCCCCAGCAGTGCCTCACTGCCTTCTACCTGCTGTGGGAGATATATGGCACCAAATCCCCACTTTGGTGTAGTGATTAAATGCACTGACTCCAATCTGGGAGAACCAGGTTTGATTCCCCACTCCTCCACTTGCAGCTGCTGGTGTGATCTTGGGTCAGTCATAAATTCTCTCAGAGCTGTTCTTGGAAGAACAGTCCTCGAAAGAGCTCTCTCAGTCCCACCTACCTCATAGGGTGTCTGTTGTGAGAAGGGGAAGGGAAAGGAGATTGTTAGCCGCTCTGAGACTCCTCTTGGAGCCAGTTTGGTGTAGTGGTTAAGTGTGCGGACTCTAATCTGGGAGAACCGGGTTTGATTCCCCACTCCTCCACTCGCAGCTGCTGATGTGACCTTGGGTCAGTCACAAGCCCTGGCACAGCTGTTCCTGAAAAAGAGCAGTTTCTGTCAAAGTTCTCTCAGAGCTGTTTTCTCAAGAGCAGTCCTCAAAAGAGCTCTCTCAGCCCCACCTACCTCACAGGGTGTTTGTTGTGAGGAGGGGGAGAAAAAGGAGTTTGTAAGCCACTCTGAGGCTCCAAGTGAAGGGCGGGGTATAAATCTAATCTCCTCCTCCTCCAATCACCTTCCCTCCCTCTCCCCACAACAGGCACCTTGTGAGGCAGGTGGGGCCGAGAGAATTCTGAGAGATCTGCAACTAGCCAAAAGTCACCCAAGCAGGCTACACTTGGGAGGAAGAAGACAAAGAAAAGAAGTGTTGGTTTTTATACCCCACTTTTCTCTAAGGAGTCTCAAAGTGGCTTATGATCGCTCTCCCTCCCTCTCCCCACATCAGGCACCTTGTGAGGCAGGTGGGGCTGAGAGAGTCCGGAGAGAACTGGGACAGGCCCCAAGGTCACTTAACAGGCTTCATGTCTCTCAAAGTGGCTGACAATCGCCTTCCCTTCCTCGCCTTACAATGGGCACCTTGTAAGGCAGGTGGAGGTGAGAGAGCTGGCTTCCTGTGGAGGAGTGGGGAATCAAACCCAGTTCTCCAGATCAGAGTCCTGTAGAAGATGGAATGCTGGAACAGATGGGTACAAAAGTCATAGTTTGCCTAGGGCACCAAAAATCTTTGGGGCACCATACAAAGTAAATTTGGGTCACCTAAAAGACCTTGCCGTAGCATCCCCACAGAGAAGGGCAACTCAATATAAATATATGATTTATGTGCAGGGCAAAGCTTTGAACCTTTGCATAGTTTGCCTGACATTATTTAAAAAAAATCAAAGGTTTTTATGTGGCTGGTCAAGAACGGGGCTCTTCAGACCATCTGAAGCTAGCCGAATCCCGAGAGACAGCAAGCCGCTTCCCTCCGGGAGACGTCGGCCTCTGCAAAGATACGGCAGAACGGTGCTCCAAGGAGATTCATCCCGGTGTGAGCTCGGTCGCGCCAACAGGGGCACGCCGTCAAAGCACAGCGGGGGAATGTGATGGCAGCCGGAATCAAAGGCCAGAGAACAGAAGTGCCCCCCGATGGCATAACTCTCCTCCAGAGGGAACGAAGAGATAAGAATGCCACAGAGGACAAGACATTCCCTTTTCCCCATCTTGGTGTAGTTTGGTGTAGTGGTTAAGTGCTCGGACTCTAATCTGGGAGAACCGGGTTTGATTCTCCAATCCTCCACTTGCAGCTGCTGGATGACCTTGGGCAAGCCGTAGTTCTGGCACAGCTGTTCTTGAAAAAGAGCAGTTTCTGTCAGAGCTCTCTCAGCCCCACCTACCTCACAGGGTGTCTGTTGTGGGGAGGGGAAGGGAAGGGAATTTGTAAGCCGCTCTGAGACACCTTTGGGTAGTGAAGGGCAGGGGATAAATCCAATCTCCTCCTCCTCCTCCTCTTCTTCTTCTTCTTCTTCTTCTTCTTCTTCTTCTTCTTCTTCTTCTTCTTCTTCTTCTTCTTCTTCTTCTTCTTCTTCTTCTTCTTCTTCTTCTTCTTCTTCTTCTTCTTCTTCTTCTTCTTCGCGTCTCTTTTCCTGCCCTCCAACACAGTGAACTCACATCTGTACAAACCCAGAGGGCTAGTTTATCAGTCAGCCAATCTCCGCTTTCCATTGATTTTACCTTTTGACCACATGTCTGTTTTCAGTTCTCTTGCTGAGACCAAACGACGAGGGGGTTCCATGTAGCTTGTCTGTTTATTTACTTTCTTTCTATTCCGCCTTTCTGCCCAATGGGGACCCAAAGAGGCTTACATCACCCCCCTCCCCTCCATTTTATCCTGTGAGGTAGGTTAGATTGAGAGTGTGTGATTGGCCCAGGGTCACCCAGCAAGCTGCCATGGTGGAATGGGGATCCGAACCCGGACTTCCCAGATCTTAGTCTGACACTTTAAACCCCACACCATGCTGGCTCTCTAGGCTGATATCAGGAAGACTCTGTTGACTGGCAATTCATTTGGCTCCACCACACACATCCTGTCAGAGAAGGTGAATGACATTTTCACCCTTTGTGGCCTTCAGAACAGGAGGAGGAGGAGGAGGAGAATGAGGAGGAGATTGGATTTATACTCTGCCCTTCACTACCCAAAGGAGTCTCAGAGCGGCTTACAATCTCTTTCCCCTTCCCCTCCCCACAACAGACACCCTGTGAGGTAGGTGGGGCTGAGAGAGCTCTTTTGAGGACTGCTCTTGAGAAAACAGCTCTGAGAGAACTTATGACTGACCCAGGGTCACACCAGCAGCTGCATGTGGAGGAGCAGGGAATCAAACCTGGTTCTCCCAGATTAGAATCTGCACTCCTAACCACTACACCAAACATAAAAAGAGCCCTGCTGGATCAGACCAGTGGCCCATCTAGTCCAGCATACTGTTTCACACAGTGGGCAATCTGGAGGGCCAACAACAGGGCATAGAGGCCGAGGCCTTCCCTTGATGTTGCCTCCTGGCTCTGAGATTCAGAGGCTTAGTGCCTGTGAATGTGGAAGTTCTCCCCAGCCACCATGACTGGTAGCCATCAATAGACTTATCCTCCATGAATCTAACCAAGAACCAAGGCTCTTGTGTTCTTGAAACGTGTTGCTGTTGACCTAGCTTGTGGTGGACTCGTTTTTAGTAGATGCTGTCTGCTTTGGTGGTTACATCCTGCTGCAATATCAGGGACTGTTTCCTGGGGTGTTAGCAGCAGTTACGAATCTCTGAGTCAGCAGAGAATGACAGCTTTCTGCTTCCACCTCTTGGCAATGCTGTTCTGCAGGGCTCAGTGTGAGCGGGATTTGCCTCCAACTTGATATATGGTAGAGCTGCCAAGGTCCCAGAGGCCCGCATGCCTGTTGCACTCCTCCTCTCTGAGCAGCAGTGGGGAAAAGGACTTAAAACCCTTGATGATCACAGCACTTCCAAGAACAAATACCCCCCCCCGAAGTGACATAGGGTAGCTGTAGGAATCACTGGAAATCTTAGTGTTTTCATGGCCCAGGCTAGCCCAATCGGGTCAGATGTCAAAAGCGAAACAGGGCCGGCCCTGTTTAGCACTTGGATGGGAAGTCCAAGGTTGTTATGCAGAGGCCCGTGATGGAAAACCACCTCTGGACGTAGAAGAAGGAGAAGGAGAAGGAGGAGGAGAAGGAGAAGAAGAAGAGTTGGATTTATACTCTGTCCTTCACTCAGAGTCTCAGAGCAGCTCAGAATCTTCTTCCTTTCCTCTTCCCACAACAGAGATAGATGGGGCTGAGAGAGCTCTTTCGAGAAGGCAGGTGATGCACTCTATTCTTGATACTGGGGGGGGGAGGAAGCAGTGGGAGGGCTTCTAGTGTCCTGGCCCCACTGCTGGACCTCCTGATGGCACCTGGTATATTTTGGCCGCTGTGTGACAGAGTGTTGGACTAGATGGGCCATTGGCCTGATTCAACATTGGCTTCTCTTATGTTCTTATGAGAACAGCTCGTGAGAGAACGGCTCTGAAAGAACTTGTGACTGACCCAAAGTTACCTACCTCACAGGGTGTCTGTTGTGGGGAGGGGAAGGGAAAGGAGATTGTAACCTGCTCTGAGATGCCTTTGGGTAGTGAAGGGTGGGGTATAAATCCAATCTCAACTCGTCTTCTTCTTTCCATGTTGGCCACCAATCACTTTGAAGTTGCTTGTGCGTCAACTTTATTATGGAATCTGGTTATGATTAGGGGGCCACATCTGCTGGCCTTCCAGACCACTTGCTAGGTCATCCCTGGTTTATATAGTCCACATTGTTCAGCTTTGATTTTTAAGACAGCCTGTGGGTACCTGAGGCAGAGAAGAAGTTAAACCCTACCCCACGGTATTTCAGAACGCACCCCTTTATGAAGGGCCAGTTCAGGGTAATTTGTCACCCCCCACGCAAGGTAGACCTATGGCCTCCTGTAATGGTACGCTGCTGCAGGCAAGCTCCGAGACTTGGCCTGGACGAGTGGTGGTCCAGGAATGAGGGGTGACGCCTGTTACTTCCCATGCTGTTTACAGGCAGAAATGAGCCAAGCATGTGTTATCCGGCGGCTTGAGAGTTGTCTGAATGGAGAACTGGCTCTAACTGTCTATTTTTGCAGAATAAGTGTTGGCAAATCACTGCATTTTAGGATAGCGCAAGAGTTTGGTGGCCTGATTCTTCCCTACGAATCTCACAGGGGGGTTGATATGCATTCTCGGTGCACTTGGTACATGCTGTAGCTCTCCAGGGTACCTGGGAATCGTGCTCCCGTTTTGGCTTAAATCCCTTGATATTCCTAATTGTTCTCATTTGTCTCTTTGCACTGCCTCTGTATTATGCCCTTTCATTTATGATGCATAGAAGTTAGGAGTGAGACACTGGCATCTGGCCGACTCTGAAATATTTTACCTTCCTCTTCTCTAACTTTGAGATAATGATTACTGCTTGATTTCCCCAGCATTTTGTTCACAGGAAGGCCCCATAAAGAGAGGAACAAGTTTTCTGACTCCTGTTACTTTCCCCCTCTCACTTTAAGGAGCAACTTTGATTTGGAAATTCAAAGTGACGACCTCCATCTGGGGCTTCGCGGCGCTCAGGGCTATAAACATGGAGGATCACTTTGTATTCATATTTCGTTTTCATCTCAACAAAACAAAATCTGGGCCAGGGCTGACATCCCATCTACTTTCTTTTCCTTTGCCAGAGAGACAAGTTTAAGGTGATATTGTGCACTAGCAAATTCCACGGAACATATTGCAGATTGCATCTATTTCCATCTCTTTTAAAGGACTCGGCGCTTGGGGAGCAACCGTGGGAGGGCTTCTGGAGTTCTGGCCCCGATGGTGGACCTCCTGATGGCACCTGGGTTTTGGCCACTGTGTGATGCAGTGTGTTGAACTGGATGGGACACTAGCCTGATCCAACAAGGCTTCTCTTATGTTCTGGCCCCACTAGAGTGCACCTCCTGATCATACCTGGGTTCTGGCCACTGGGTGATGCAGCATGTTGGACTGGATGGGTCACTGGCCTGATCCAGCAAGGCTTCTGTTATGTTCTGGCCCCACTGGTGTGCCTCCTGACCATACCTGAGTTTTGGCCAGTGGGTGGTGCAGTTTGTTGGATTGGATGGGACATTGTCCTGATCCAACAAGGCTTCTGTTATGTCCTGGCCATACCTGGGTTTTGGCCACTGGGCTATGTTCTGGCCCCACCAGAGGACCTCCTGACCATACCTGGGTTTTGGCCACTGGGTGATACAGAGTGTTCGACTGGATGGGCCATTGGCCTGATCCAGCATGGCTTCTCTTATGTTCTGGCCACACTGGTGCACCTCCTGACCATACCTGAGTTTTAGCCACTGGGTGGTGCAGTGTGTTGGACTGGATGGGCCCTTGGCCTGGTCCAGCATGGTCTCTCTTATGTTCTGGCCCTGCTGGTGGACCTCCTGATTGTACCTGGGTTTGGCTACTAAGTGATGCAACATATTGGAGTGGATGGGCCATTGGCCTGATCCAACATGGCTTCTCTTATGTCCTTATGGCTTTGTTGAATTATACCTGATTTTTCTCCCCAAGGGGGACCCAAAGTGGCTATCATCACAAGAACAATCTGGTGAGGTAGGTTGGTGGGGAGACCGTGACTAAGCAAAGGCCACCCAAGCTAACTTCCATGGCAAAATGGCGATTCCAAACTGGGTCTCTTATTCCAATGCTTGAACTACTTCACAACGCTGCCAATTGTGGGCTATGACTCCTGTGCACAATTCTGTGTTCTGGATATCTGCTGTGCATAGCGTGCCAGTTAGCAAAATACCCTGTCCCTCTGACAGAGGCTTCATTTGTGGAAATGGGTATCTGAAATGTCTCATGGCATGGAGGTAAATATTGCCTGGTTATGTGCTGCAGATCGAACTGCTATTAAAGGGACAGCTAGAGGGACGAGTTGAAAAGCTGGCTTACCTGGATGGCCCAGGCTACCCTGACCTCGTCTGACCTTGGAAGCTAAGCAGGGTTGGCTCTGGTGTGCATTTGGATGGGAGGCCAGCAAGGTCATCCAGAGTTGCAATGCAGAGAGAGGCCACGGCAACCCTCCTCTGAATGTCTCTTGCCTCGAAAGCCCCGTGGGATCGCCACAAAAGTCAGCTGTGACTCAATCTCACCAAAACAAACCACCTTAAGTGTGCATAAATTACAACAAAGCACACAGCTTGTAGAGAACGGGCAGCACAGAGACTTCTGACCTCTGAAGATGTGAGCGGTGACTTGTGAAAGCTCCTCCCCTTCGTTAGTCCTTAAGGTGCTAATGGACTCTTGCTCTTTTCTACTGCTGTAGACAGACTGACACGGCCACCCATCTAGAGACTTGAAAGAAAGCCATGCAGATGTACTCCTGGTGCAAGACTCCACGAATTTATTTCTAATAGATAAGCCCAACTTTGTTCTCCCAAATCACAGGCATCTGACGACAGTGGGAGGGCTTCTAGTGTCCTGGCCCCACTGGCAGACCTCCTGATGGCACCTGGTATTTTTGGCCACTGTGTGACACAGAGTGTTGGACTGGATGGGCCAATTGGCCTGATCCAACATTGGCTTCTCTTATGTTCTTACGACAGCTCCCCCCTTCCTTCCACTCTTCTTCTGTCTTTCATTTTTTTGGTCTCACTTCTAGCCAGGAACCTCCCATCCCCAGCTACCATACATGGCTCAGGGGCAGCATTCTGCCTGTTGAGTCAGGTTGGACATGAGGTCCTCCCAGAATTACAACTGATCCCTATGCTACAAAGATTAGGTCCCCCGGAGGAAATAAGTGCAGGCCCTATGGTATACCATAGACCAAGGAACCCCAACATGGTAACTGTGGGCAACATGATGCCCATCAACATCTTGGGGCAGTCACAGGAGCTCTCTCAGCCCCACCTACCTCACAGGGTGTCTGTTGTGGGGAGGGGAAGGGAAAGGAGATTGTAAGCCTCTCTGAGACTCTGAGTGAAGGGTGGGGTTTAAATCCAATCTCCTCCTCCTCCTCCTTCTCTTCTTCTGTCAGTCGCAGTTCTCTCAAGAGCAGTCCTCGAAAGAGCTCTCTCAGCCCCACCTACCTCACAGGGTGTCTGTTGTGGGGAGGGGAAGGGAAAGGAGATTGTAAGCCGCTCTGAGACTCCGAGTGAAGGGCAGGGTATAAATCCAATCTCTTCTTCTTCTCTTCATGTCACAGTTCTTAAGGACAGAAGTAAGGACTAGCGGACCAGCAAGACAATGAGGGAGGTTCATGAGTCAAAATGGAGCCCTGCCTTATACTTAGGGTTGCCAGCCTTGGGCTGGGAAATAACTGGAGATTTGGGGGGTGAAGCCTGAGGAGGGTGGGGTTCGGGGAGGGGACAGACTTCAGTGGGGCACAATGCCATAGAGCAGGGGTGTCAAATTCACAGGCCGTGGGCTTGAACTGGCCTGTCCAGGGTTCTTATTGAGCTCATGAGCAACTGATAACCTTTACTGCCAGACGACAGAGGCTGTGTGTGATGTCCCTGTATCCTGTCCCAGTCCTACTCACAGGGTGTCTGTTGTGGGGAGGGGAAGGGAAAGGAGTTTGTAAGCCACTCTGAGACTCCAAGAGAAGGGCGGGGTATAAATCCAATTTCCTCCTCCTCCTAATGAGTAATGGGGTGGTGGAAACGGGAGGGTGGGCATTGGAGATACTTTGAGGAAATACTACAAGGGTGTTAAGTGTCTCAAGCATGTTTGTATTTTGAGTGAAAGATAATATCGTTATTGGGTTTCCCTGTGTCCTTTATAAGGTTTATATCTCCGGTACCTGCCGTTTTATGATACACGTGGCCCGGCTTGACAAAGTGTCATCTATGTCAGATCCAGCCCTCGTAACAAATGTGTCTGACCCCTCTGCCATAGAGTCTAATGTTCAAAGCAGCCGTTTCTTCTCCAGGTGAATTGCTCTCTGCCACCTGGAGATCAGCTGTAGCCAGTGTCCCCTCTAAGCTGAGCTAGTGTGAGCTACCTCGCAGTTTTTTTAGCCTCCGGCTCACACATTTTTGTTTTGGTTCAGGCAGGGCTTTTTTTGTAAAAAAAAGCCCAGCAGGAACTCATTAGCGTAATAGGCCACACCCAACAACAGGAACTCATTAGCATATTAGGCCACACACCCCTGACAGCACAGCTCATTAGCATATTAGGCCACGCACCCCGTGTTACCAGACGTGTGGTCATCCAACCACACCCACCTTTTGCTTCTTATTCTGTTTACCTTGTTTGTTGTCAAAACCCAGGGCTTTTTTTGCTAGCAGGAACTCCTTTGCATGTCAGGCCTAATGTAGCCAATCCTAATGAGTTTCTGCTGTTGGGTGTGGCCTTTTATGCTAATAAGTTCCTGCTGGGTGTGGCCAACTCAGGGGCCAGCCGGAACTCCGTTCCTGTGCATTCCAGCCCAGAAATAGCCCTGGGTTCAGGAAGGAGGGCTCCAGAGCAAACTAATTTATGCAGTAACCAAATTGCTCACTCACAACTTCCGTGCCAGTCGCTCACAGAGTAGACCTTTTGCTCACAAGACTCCACAGCATAGAGGGAGCATCGGTTGCAGTTGCAGGAGATCACCTTTGGAGGCTGGCAACCCTACTTGCACGGAGCACAGTGGCCAGGTCCCCCCTGGCCACCGGAAGGGGTGGGGGTAGGGTTGCCAGATCCAGGCTGGGAAACTCCTGGATATTTGGGGATGGAGCCTGGGGAGGACAGAGACCTCAGTGGGGTACAACGCCATAGAATCCACCCTCCAAAGCATCTCTTTTCTCCAGGGGAAGTGATCTCTGTAGTCTGGAGATGCTCTCTATTTCTGGGGGATCTCCAGGTCCCACCTGGAGACTTGGCATCCCTAGGTACTGAATCAGGCCATTGGTCCATCAAGGTCAGTGTCATCTACTCTGACTGGCAGCGGCTGTCCAAGTTTTTCACATCAGCAACTATCTGGCTTTTTAAACTGGAGATCATGGGGGCTGAACTTGGGACTTTCTGTATGCAAAGCAGATGCAAAGCCACCGGTCCCCTCCATAGTACACGCCCCCCTCATAACAACCCCGTCAGGCAGGCGGGGCTGTTAGACGGCGACTGGCTCAAGGTCGCCTAGCAAACTTTAGGTGAATTCGAACCCATGCTTCCCAAACCCTAGTACAACATTGGGACTGCTACACCACACAGATTCTGCACTTATATATGGCATCTGTATATTGTTCATCCTATGCAGCTAATGTATAAAACAGCACTGTAAAGTGTATTCGATTTTAATGTCAGGATTTGGGCATGCACAAGGAAGAAGAAGAAGAAGAAGAAGAAGAAGAAGAAGAAGAAGAAGAAGAAGAAGAAGAAGAAGAAGAAGAAGAAGAAGAAGAAGAAGAAGAAGAAGAAGAAGAGAGAGGAGGAGGAGGAGGAGGAGGAGGAGGAGGAGGAGGAGGAGGAGGAGGAGGAGATTGGATTTATACCCCCGCCCTTCACTTGGAGTCTCAGAGAAGCTTACAAACTCCTCTCCTTTCCCTTCCCTACAACAGACACCCTGTGAGGTAGGTAGGGCTGAGAGAGCTCTGACAGAAACTGCTCTTTCAAGAACAGCTGTGCCAGAGCTTGTGACTGACCCAAGGTCACATCAGCAGCTGCGTGGGGAGGAGTGGGGAATCAAACCCGATTCTCCCAGATTAGAGTCCGCACATTTAACCACTACACCAAACTAGAAACCAAAAATGGCATGAAAACAAAGATGGGAAATAAAGATGTACAAGGAAGACCAGAACAGGGATTTCGGGACTGAACCACAGAGAGGACAAAGGCCATGCAATCCCTGCCTACAAGTTAATAACTGACGCCGCAGAAGTTCAACATTTTTGCAAAAGCCTAGTTTCGTACGAAAATTGAAAATGACAGCGAAAGGGGTGGGTGCGTTACAGCCCCGATTTTGAGCTTGGATGCCTGGGAAAGAAAACAAGAATGAAATATTCCTTGGATATAGACTTCGGGTGGAGTGCCATGGTAGGTGGAAAAATCACATTTTCTTCCAGAGAGAATCCCTGCTGGAGCCCACTGAAAAGTTATTCGGTCAAACAGGTACTGTGATCACTCACTCAACAGCCTGGCAAGTTAAGTATTATTTGTCAGTCTTCCAAAATCCGCAGGCTACCGGGATGCCAGAAAAGCAGCTCTGGGCGCCGTGGGGTGGAGGGAAGCTCTGTGGTCTTTCGCCCAGCAGTTGATGAAGGCTGACGGTTACGAACTGTGCAAATGATGGGCCTCGCGATCCAGGGTCTTACAGCCTGTCTGTGGATGAGTCAGACGGCAGACAGGGTCGATGCTGTTACATTTAGGGAACGGAGGTCATACGGAGTAACAACGCTATTGGCTAGGCTTGTGAGAGCAGGAAAGGGAATGGAAGGAAGTTAAGAAGAAAAAGAAAGAGGAGGAGGAGGAGGAGGAGGAAAAGAAGGATCCAATTTCTCTCCCAGGCAACCAGTGGGGGGTGGGCAGGAACATGGAGTGGGCAGGGTGTTGTGAGTGTGATGATGTCACTTCCGGGTACAATCCGGAAGTGGTAATGGTAGCACTAGGAATCACTGGAAGCTCTAGGGTGCTGGAATCACTGGAAACTGGGAGCCAGTTTGGTGTAGTGGTTAAGTGCGCGGACTCTAATCTGGGAGAACCGGGTTTGATTCCCCACTCCTCCACTTGCACCTGCTGGATGACCTTGGGCAAGCCACAGTTCTGTCAGAGCTGTCCTTGAAAGAGCAGCTCTCAAAAGAGCTCTCTTGGCCCTCACGGGCAGTGTTCCCTCTAAGCTGAGCTAGTGTGAGCTAGCTCACAGTTTTTTAGCCTCTTGGCTCACACATTTTTGTCATCGCTCAGGAAGGATGGCTCCAGAGCAAACTAATTGTATGTTGTAGGTATGTCGGGCTATCTTTCAGGTATGTTCCTGCAGAGTGCAGGGGGTTGGACTAGATGACCTGCAAGGTCCCTTCCAACTCTAACATTCTATGATTCTAATTTATGCAGCAGCCAAATAACTCACTTACAACTCTAATGCCAGTAGCTCACAAAGTAGAATTTTTGCTCACAAGGCTCCACAGCTTAGAGGGAACATTGCTCATGGGGTATCTGTTGTGGGGAGGGGGGTTTGTAAGCCACTCTGAGACTCCAAGTGAAAAGTGGGGTATAAATCCAATCTCCTCCTCCTCCCCCTCCTCTTCCTCCTCCTCCTCTTCTTCTTCTGTAACCATAGAGCTTCCAGAGATTCCTAGAGCTACTCTTTGTCACTTCCAGCTTGTACTCAGAAGTGACATCATCCTGTTCATGATGCCAGTGAGTTTTTTATATTTACATTTAAAATCATCATCATCATCATCATCATCATCATCATCAGGGCCATTTTTGGGCAGGAACATGCAGGAACGGAGTTCCGGCTGGCTCCTGAGTTGGCCACGCCCAGCAGCTCATTAGCATAACAGGCCACACCCAACAGCAGAAACTCTTTAGGGTTGGCTACAGGAGGGGTGTGTGGCCTAACACACAAAGGAGTTCCTGCTACAAAACAAGCCCTGGGGTTTTGACAACAAACAAGGTAAACAGAATAACAAGCAAAAGGTGGGTGTGGCTGGATGGCCATACCTCTGGTAACATGTGGGTGTGGCCTAATATGCTAATGAGTTTCTGCGGTTGGGTGTGGCCTAATATGCTAATGAGTTCCTGCTGGGCTTTTTCTACAAAAATAGTCCTGATAACAACAACAACAATAACAATAATAGATTTATTTCCTGCTGCCACTCCAAGCACTGGCAGACTATGACCAGGGGATCCCCTGCCCTGACCAGGTGCTGGCAAGCTATGGAATCCCCTGCCCTGACTGGGGGCAGCCTGGCACCCCTGCTTCTCTCCAAGTAGCCAAGGCCTGGACTGAGTTTTTAGATAACAGCCCCAGAAAACGAAGGCTCTGACCACATCTAATAGTGCCATCCTAAGCAGAGTTTCCCCTAAGTCGATGGGCTTAGAAAGGCATGCCTCCGCTCGGGACGGCTCCGTAGGGTGTTTGTGCTAAAAGCTTCCTCTTAGACCCAGGAGGAGCTCCTGTCATATTAAAGCAGGGAGACAAGATTTGTCCATCTGATAACTTAAATGGACATGTGCCAGTTCCAAGCTTCGGAATTCACAAGGGTATTCAACCAGAATCCTGCTGGAATACATTTTACATCCAATTTGACAAATCAAAGGCCCAGAAGATTTCCCCATATAGAAATCTGATTACTTAAAAGCATGTTTGAGATGAAAATAGAGGGGGGAGGAATGAGGTTTTCAAATAGCGCCGAAATGCTTTCCTGCACATCGAGTTTGCATCAACAGCCCCGGGGATTTCAGCCCTGTGATTAAAGCCTCAAGTCCACTGCAGTTCCCACAGCCTGATAGTTTATCCTCCTTGGTTTGGAGACTTCGAAGTACTTTGGACCTAAGGAGGCTGTGAATGCACACGACCCCAGTCAGGTTACAAGCCGGAGAAACTGGTCATGTAGAAATGAGGTGCACTGTAGTTGCAATTAAAAGGGTGGAGCGATAGATAGAAAAGGTGGTTTGAGACGTCGGACATGTAAATTGGGCATGTAAATTGCCTTGTTGGAGTCGACCTGTTCGAAGTGAAAGACTGTGAGATGTTCCTTTGTGCCAATCACGCCGCTACTCCAAATGGGGCAGAAAAGCTAGTAAGTCAGACAGGTTTGTTTTCTCTGAATACTTTCCGTATTCTGTATTGGCTGAATCTGCATCTGCTGTGTAAAGCAGTCTCGGTCTGTCGTGGCCAGGGCTCTTTTTGTAGCAGGGACTCCTTTGCATATTAGGCCACACACCCCCTAATGTAGCCAATCCTCCAAGAGCTTACAGAGCTCTTCTGACAGGGGGCTACTGTAAGCTCTTGGAGGATTGGCTGCATTACGGGTGTGTCGCCTAATATGCAAAGGAGTTCCAGCTACGAAAAGAGCCCTGGTTGTGGCATCATTGTACATTGTTCCCCTTTCCCTCTGTAATGTATTCGGCAAAGTGTAATCTGCCCATTGAAAGCCCATGTTAAGCTTCATGTCTAGACAAGGATCGTAATCCAGCCTTTCTGATTGGTTGTCTAAGAAGCGCCGTCCTATCAGGACAAACCTCAAACTCTTGGGTGGAACGAACCCTATTGGTTCTTATCGCTGTAATCACATTGGTTGCTTGTATGTAAATGTTGTTGTTGTTCAGTCGCACAGTCGAGTCCGACTCTTCGCGACCCCATGAACCAGATTACGCCAGGCCCTCCTGTCTTCCGCTGTCCGCTGAAGCTTGCAGCCACAAATAGGCGTGGCTATATTAGCCGGGAACATTTAAAAGGAGCCAGGCTCCACCGTTTCTTTGTCATCTGTTGATCTGCTGTCAGCTGTTCTGGTTGACTTGAGCTGTTGCTGAACAAAGCTGAATAACTTGGCTGAAATCGAGTTAAGTGCCAGCCATACTTAACACCCTCCCATTCTGGCTCTGGATAAAAGCTTGCTGTCTGCATCAGACTTCACCATGGCGACCTTGGGGGCACGTGGGAGGGAGAGCGTGCATTAGAGGGGGGAGAACTGGCTTCCCAGGGCACCAGCAGGGCACTGCACCATGGGGAGGAAACAGCACCCGCAACCCCTCTTGCAGAAAGTAAAAGGGGTGACCTGGTGGATGGGGAGGCGGAGGGGGTCTGGAAAGTGAACAAGCTGGGTAAGAAACACAAAACACCCAGCGGTTGCCAGGCAGGGCGTTCTGGGGACTGCCCCAGGAAATAACATGGTTCAGGGTGGGTGTGCTTCTAACCCACCAGCAAAGAAACATGATCAGAGACGAACTGGGGGAGAGGGAGGATTTGGCTCCAGTTGTCTGCTTTTCACTCACAGTGGCTCAGAAGCGGGGAGGAGCAATTGTTGCGGCTGAAAACCAGATCCATGTAACCCGGTGAGACGCTGTAGTGACCTCGGAGTCGCCAGTACAGGGCAATAAAATGATGCAGACAGACAATGCTGAGTCGATACAATACGGGAATGGCTGCGGCAAGCGATGCAGACAGAGATTTGTGAGACGATTTGGGATCACCGGCACAGCGGCAGGAAAGACCAATGCAGATTGGACCTCGCTCTCATCTGTCCTGCTGCTGTCTCTATTTACCCAGAATGCTGCTGTCAGGGACTTCTTCCTTCAGGCTGTCTCCTTCTCTTCCTGCCTTAAGGAGGGGCTGCGGCTCAGTGGCAGAGCATCTACTTGTCACGCAAAAGTTCCCAGGCTCAATCTCTGGCATCTTCAATTAAAGGATTTGCAAGAACTGCTCTTGAGAGAACTGTGGCTGATCCGACATCACCCAGCAGCTGCATGCAGAGGAGTGGGGAATCAAACCCGGTTTTCCCAGATTAGAGTCCACGCATTACACCAAACATAGCCTTCCTCAGTTTGTTTTCATCAGCTGGAATTCAGAGGTATACTACCTCAGCACATGGAAGTTTCATCAGTTTCCATGGCTTAATAAATTGGGGTCCTTAATTTGGGTGGCACAGGCTAGGCCAACCCTAAAAGATCTCAGAAGCTAAGAAGGGCCAGTCCTGATTAGTACTGGAAGGGAAAGCCACCAAAGAAGTCCACGGTTGTGATACAAAGGCAGGCAATGGTCACCCAGCAGCTGCATGCAGAGGAGTGGGGAATCAAACCCGGTTCTCCCAGATTAGAGTCCACGCACTTAACCACTACACCAAACATAGCCTTCCTCAGTTTGTTTTCATCAGCTGGTATTCAGAGGTATACTGCCTCGGCACATGGAAGTTTCATCCATTTCCTTGGCTTAATAAATTGGGGTCCCTAATTTGGATGGCCCAGGCTAAGCCAATCCTAGAAGATCTCGGAAGCTAAGAAGGGCCAGTCCTGATTAGTACTGGGAGGGAAAGCCACCAAGGATCACGGTTGTGATGCAGAGGCAGGCAATGGTACACCACCTCTGAACATCTCTTGCCCTGAAGACCACGCAGGGGCTGCAGCTGGAGGTCACTTTCCACCACCACCAATAAATTAGGTGAGCGTGTGGTTACAGCGGTGGTCAGACTAGAGCACGGCTTCCATCTGAGCCCATTCTGTGAGGATCAGGGGAAAGACTCCCAGTCCAGTCTTTCCCAGGAATCTGTCCACATCTTATGTGTCTTGGGGGGTATGCCGAGGGTCACCACTAATGTGCCATCCTCACTTTGTTCTCATTCGCAGCACTCCGGGCTGGGGGTGGAAACCGGTCAACCCATATGGATGATTTGCAAGGCATTTCCCTCCAGGTCAAATTCCGCCGAAGAGAGAAGTGGAAAGCTTCCTTGTCTCTGGCTCCCCGGAGCCTGTCATTCCAATTCAACAAAGCAGCGTGCAGTTTCACCTCAAATGTATGTTTGACTTCAAGTGAAACAGCAGCATATTTATTTTTCAAAAAATAAAAATCTGGCATCGTTCACCTTTTCCTAAGGACACCTTCCAAATGGTCCTTCATTGCAAATATTGGAGGACTGGAGAATAAATATGGCGGCCAGGACATGCATCACAATCTGTGGGAGCTCAGGGGGCAGGGACTGGTGGGGCCCCCACAATTTTATTTTATTTTTATTTGTCAAATTTCTACCCCACCCTCCCAGCCAAGGACAGCTCAAGGTGGCTTACATAAAATTACAGTAAAAACCAATTAAAACACTTAAAACAATACTACAGCCAATGGATAACTTAATAACTGCTAGTGTTATTGTTGTTGAAGGCTTTCACGGCCGGAGTTCATTAGTTGCTGTAGATTTTCCAGGTTGTGTGGCTGTGGGTCTTGGCACTGCAGGACCTGATGTTTTGCTAGTAGCTATGACTGGCATCCTCAGAGGTATAACACAGAAAGACGGAGTACTCTCTGTGTCAAGGTGAGCAGAAAAATGGGAGGCAGGTATAAATTACCTGCCTACCATTTTTCTGCTCACCTTGACACAGAGAGTACTCCATCTTTCTGTGTTATATCTCTGAGGATGCCCGTCACAGCTGCTGGTGAAACATCAGGTCCTACAGTGCCAGGACCACAGCCACACAACCCGGAAAATCTACAGCAACTAAAGCTAGTGTTATTGTCCTTCATTGTCATTGATTCAGTGGTGGCTGCCATACCTAATTCTCTCTTCAGATAGTCAGCTCTTAGATCTTCTTCAGATGTCTTTCAGGCGAGTGGCACATGCACCTATGACATCACTTCTGGGAAAACCTGGAAGCGACATCATGTCCCTCTAGGAATCACACAGTTCTTTTAAGGACATGAGACTTTAAGGCAGAGGGCTTAAAAAAATAGTGATTTATTTAAAACATCTATTAGCCACCTTTCTACCTTACAAGGACTCATGGCAGCTAGCAACAACACACAATGAAATACATACTCCGCCCCCCCCCCCTTTAAATTAATATAAAACTGTTGGTAGACTGAAGAACTGAAACTAATCAAATGCTATCATGAATAATCCACCTCCAGCTGCCTCTTAAAGGTTGAGAGTGAAGGGCCAGGTGTACCTCTCTGGAAAGGTTGTTCCATAATTGCAGGCAGGGCTTTTTTTGTAGAAAAAACCCAGCAGGAACTCATTAGCATGACAGGCCACACCCATCAGCAGAAATGTATTAGCCTATCAGGCCACACCCCTGACAGCACAACTCATTAGCCTATTAGGCCACACCCCTGACAGCACATTATATTAGCATATTAGGCCACACCCCCATGTCACCAGAAGTGTGGTCATCCAGCCAAACCCACCTTTTGCTTCTTATTCTGCCTTGTTTGTTGTCAAAACCCAGGGCTTTTTTGGGAGCAGGAACTCCTTTGCATGTTAGGCTGCACACCCCTAATGTAGCCAATCCTAATGAGTTTCTGCTGTTGGGTGTGGCCTGTTATGTTAACGAGTTCCTGCTGGGCGTGGCCGACTCAGGAGCCAGCCGGAGCTCCGTTCCTGTGCCTTCCTGCCCAAAAATAGCCCCGATTGCGGGGCTGCCACTGAAAAGGCTCTCTTGAAGTAGGGCAGAGCTTACCCCGGAGGGTGTTTCAGAAAGCCCCACAGTGAAAGGAACATTGGAAGAACGGGAGGAGGAGAATTCCAAGAGAATTCCCAAGAAGCAAGGCATCTCAACGGGGGGTGAGAACATATCACGGCTCTGTCTCCTGGCCTTTGCCAGTGATCTTACAGGCCAGCCACCACGGTGATTACAAATCAAAGAGCTCTGTGAATGAGAACTCTTACTGAGGGTTGCCAGCCTCCAGGTGGGGCCTGGAGATCTCCCAGAATAACAACTGGTCTCCAGATGACAGAGATCAGCTCCCCTGGAGAAAATGGCAGCTTTGGAGGGGCGATTTGATGGCATTTTATCCTGTTGAGCTCCCTCCCCTCTCCTTTCCCAGGTTCCACCCCCAAATCTCTAATTTCCCCGCACCAGGGCTGGCAACCTGGCTCTCATTCCTGGCTCTGTCTATATGGACACTCGACTGTATGGCGTGCCCCTCCCCTTCCCCAGGGTGTCACACCCAGATACCAAATGTGTGGGAGCACTGATCTCATCAGGCTGCAGGCAGTTTTTCAAGATCTCAGAGAGAGGTCTTTCCTAGCCCTGCCCCCGGAGTTTGAGCGCAGTGCAAAAGCCCTGGCTTACCAAGTGTCCACATCCAGCAGGTGGTGGATCCAGTGCTTACATTCCCATCACCACTGATATTTGTGGCAGAAGGAAAAAAGGGGGAGGAAATGGCATCTGACCCAGAAGTGACTGTGCTCTAGGAATCCTCCTGATCTCTATTGTTTACCATAGAGATTCAGGGAGATTCCTAGAGTGTCATCCAAAGCGATGCCACTTCTGGGTCAGACGCAATCCTCCTTGGGCCCTGCCCCAGAAATGCCCCAGGAGTTGTGGACAGATGCCTGGCAGCTCCAGCAAAGCCTATGCTCTCCTGCTAAGTTGTAGGCCACCCCACCCATATTTTGAGGCCCTGTTCTCCCTCTACTAGAAAATTGCAAAATTTAAATTCACAATCTCACAAGAGGACAAGATTGGCAAAGAGCCAGTCTGGTGTAGTGGTTAAACAGCATGGACTCTAAGCTGAGAGAACTGGATTTGATTCCCTTCGCCTCCACATGCAGCTGCTGGTGTGACCTTGGGTCAGTCACAAGTTCTCTTAGAGCTGTTCTCTCAAGAGCAGTCCTCGAAAGAGCTCTCTCAGCCCCACCTGCCTCACAGGGGAGGGGAAGGAAAAGGTGACAGTAAGCCTCTCTGAGACTCCGAGTGAAGGGCGGGATATGAATCTAATCTCCTTTGTGGAACCATTTTTTGGGGCAGGGGGAGTTCTTTATTGTTAGGGTGAAAAAATCTTCCCTATTTTGTTTATATTTATATATTCATTCATATTCTTGTCAATGGTTTCAATTCCTTTCTATTTTGTGAGGTTTTTTTATGGGTTTGTTCATATTGTTTATGCATGTCATACAGTTTTTATATGCAATTTATATAATATTTATACATACAATGCATGCTTTTTATATGCAGGGTATACATAAAAATGCTGATTTATTGATGCACAAAATAATATCGGTTATGCATTTTTTTTTCTGGGGGAAATGCAATGGAAGGAACCAGAAAATAGGGTGCAAAAGAAAGACTCTTGGTTTTAATTCAGAAGAAGAGGAGGAGGAGGAGGAGGAGGAGGAGGAGATTGGATTTATACCCCACCCTTCACTTGGAGTCTCACAGCAGCTTACAAACTCCGTTCCCTTCCCCTCCCCACAGCAGACACCCTGTGAGGTAGGTGGGGCCGAGAGAGCTCTTTCCAGAACTCTCCTTGAGAACAGCTCTGACAGAACTATGGCTTGCCCAAGGTCATCCAGCAGCTGCAAGTAGCGGAGTGGGGAGTCAAACCTGGTCCTCCCAGATTAGAGTCAGCACACTTAACGACTACACCAGACTGGCTCTCCAGTGGGCACGTGTTGGAATGGCAGGGGTGAAAAACTGGAGTTATGCATGTTTTTCACAGAATAAATTAGAATGCGGGAATGTGAATATATATGTGAGAACTGCCCTGCTGGTATCTCCACGCTACAGAGATCAGCTCACTTGGAGAGAAAGGCTGCTCTGGAAGGTGGACTCCAAGGCATTATCCCCTGTGGAGATCTCTCACCTCCTCAAATGTGGCCCTCTTCATGGCCCACTCCCAAATCTCCAGGAATTTCCCAACCTAGAGTTGGCAACCATAATGGGCAATGCAAGAGGCAGAACAGAAGGGAGGTCTGTGGGTTGGATCTGGTGATGACTTGGCTCTGCTAACAGAGATGCTTAGAAGAAGGAGCCTTGATATAAGACGCTCAGAAGTATCTTCTTTTTTCAAGTGTAAACTACTCCTTTGGGTAGTGAAGAGCGGGGTATAAAGCCCAACTCCTCCTCCTCCTCTTCCTCTTTTTCTGCTTCTTCTTCTTTTTCCTCATCTTCTTTTTCTTCTTCAACCAGAAGAAAGCACCTCCGCTAGTGCAATGCATCCATGGGATTTAACCCCATAACCTTCAACGTTCCCCTCCTCATCCTCTGAGCCCATCAACTTCTGACCTCCTTGCCTGCAACGTCTCCCTTGTTGCCATTGGCTAATCAGTTCTGATGTCACTGAGAGTCACCCTCTCTCACCAGTTTGGTGTAGTGGTTAAGTGCGCAGATTCTAATCTGGGAGAACCGGGTTTGAGTCCCCACTCCTCCACATGCAATTGCTGGTGTGACCTTGGGTCAGTCACAAGCTCTGGCACAGCTGTTCTTGAAAAAAATAAAAGAGCAGTTTCTGTCAGATCTGTTCTCTCAGCCCCCAGAGTTTGTTTGTACATTGCCAGTTCTTCAAGTTCTGCCATGTTCTCTCAGCCCCACCTACCTCACAGGGTGTCTGTTGTGGGGTGGGGAAGGGAAAGGGGTTTGTAAGCCTCTCTGAGACTCCCTTGGGCAGTGAAGGGGGGCGGTATAAATCCAATCTCCTCCTCCTCACTCCCATTGGCTTAGCTGCTGTGAGGTCCCAGAAGGACACCATGTAGACTCAAGCCATGCAGGAAAGAACTTCGGAGGGATTTGTTTCTGAATTCAGAATGAGTTGGATCTGTCCTACGAACCGAGGAGCTCTCCTCTGGCACAAAGAGACACCGGCCAGCAGAAGAAGTCTGCTTGCCGCTCTACCATTAGCAGAGTGGAGCAGTAGGCGCCAACCCAATAACCTGAAGTCCCTGAGCATATTTTTTTTTGTGTGTATGGCAAATTAAACCTCTTCATTTTTGCAAAGAAAGGCTTCTCAGCAGGACGGCCTCAGTATTCTCACCCCATTAAACCATTCCTGTTCTCTTAATTATAGGTGACCAGGCTCTGGAGATGGAAGAAGAGGGTTGGATGGTGATGGTTTACACCTCAAAGGAAAGCAAGGTGTATTTTTAGCAAGGAGAAAGCGAAGGAGAGAGAAACCGGCTTGACAGCCCAGAAGCGGGTGAGTTCAAAAGACAAAGGACCCATGGAGTAACTTGGCAGGTGAATTTGTGCTATTGCAAATATGTATTTTCGTGCTTCCCCCCAAAAAAAATGTGTTTCTTGCTAATGATTGCTCATTTCTCATTTAAGAAGTTACCAGTCATTCCCATTACTGTCTTTAATTTAAAACGCGTCAACACGCCGGAGCCTGCTGGGGTTTGGGGACAATTTATTTTTTAATGTATAAATTGTCTTCAAGAATTAAGTGTACCGTGATATTCATTAAAAAAGCATATCCCGCCATCATGGGGGATACCGAGCTAAATAATATATTACCGCCAATCCTCAAGAAAACATTAATTCTGCTCCCACATTTATTTCCTTAATACCTCTGTAGATGACGTTAGCGATTAAAAAAACACCCAGCCCTGTGCAAACTTTATATATATGGGTGCGCGCGGGATGTGTATGGCGGAGGGGGGGGGGAAATAACGCATTTAGGAAAACAAAATGAAATGATATTTCATCACCGGCGACAATGGGAATAAAACATCGGCGAGAGCAGTCCCGTTTCTTGAAGAACTGGCAATGCACAAACAAGCAAATAGGACAAATCTATCGCCGTTTTAAAAGATTTCCGATCTCTCTCCCCCGCTCCAGAGTCATCGTCTCGTCTTCCCTGAGCTGCAAGCTAGATTTGTCCGCAAGCGAACAAACAAGCAAAAAAACCCTCCTGCATTTTTTATAAGGTATGCATTTCAAAAGACAAGAACATCACGTGGCGTTTTTTGTCTCTGACATTTCGGCTACATATCGAGGATCACAGAAAGCACACGGCCGGCACTGTTATTCATTGCTCTATATTGGCTGTGGCTGGATAGTGGCAGCAGCATTTTCCTAAAGCATTCTGGGATTTTTTTGTCCTCCACCTTGCATCTATTATAAATGCCTGCAGCTCGGGATGTATCGAGCCAAATGCAAGAAATGGATCACGTTTAGCACCGGCTGCTGTTTCCTGCCACGTTTCTGTAGTTCTAGGCAGCAAAGAGAGATGGACCCTTGGTAGCCGCCCTAAATGCCTGCTTTCAGTTAGGTGGCTCTCAATGCAGGCCTTAGTTTAGACAGTTATGACTCGCGCCCCCCCTTTATACTGACAGCGGTACCGTGAGGGTCTGCGTGTTGTGCCTGGTCAGAGCTGCTGATAATTTTGCTGACCAACCTGAAAAATCAGCAGCGGCTGAACATAGCCTAACCCAAACAGGGCACAGCATTTTGTTCCAAGACGCTGAAAGACTGGACAACACTTCCAATTACCATGTCAGATTACACAGGGAAGCCATTGAAATTCATAAACATAAACACAATTTCAACGGGAAAGAAGGGATTAGTTGCTGTAGATTTTTCCGGGTTGTGTGGCCCTGGTCTTGGCATTGTAGGACCTGATGTTTCGCCAGTAGCTGTGGCTGGCATCCTCAGAGGTATAACACAGAAAGACGGAGTACTCTCTGCGTCAAGGTGAGCAGAAAACTGATAGGCAAGTAATTTATTTCTACCCTGGAAGGTGGGGTAGGTCCAGGGTTTATACCTTCCAGGGTTTATACCTATACATTTTTATGGCTTTTCCTGTGAAATTATACCTTCCAGGGTTTATACCCTTCCAGGGCATAGTTCCCTCTAAGCTGAGTTAGTGTGAGCCAGCTCACAGTTTTTTAGCCTCCAGCTCACACATTTTTGTCTCCGCTCAGGAAGGATGGCTCCAGAGCAAACTAATTTATGCAGCAGCCAAATCCCTTGCTCACAACTTTAATGCCAGCAGCTCACAAAGTAGACTTTTTTGTTCACAGGACTCAGCATCTTAGAGGGGGCATTGTTCCAGGGTAGAAATAAATTTCTGGCAGCATACAAGCTTTTGTGAATCTGAAGGATCAGGTATCTGAAGAAGTGAGCGGAGACTCACGAAAGCTACTCCCCTGCCACAATTTTTTGGTTAGTCTTGACGGTGCTCTTCCTGGGCACTTCCTCTTTTCTGCTGCTACAGACAGAATAACATAACTAACACGGCTACGCATCTCGTATTGCCTGGGAGGTCAACTGAGTGAGGGAATCAGAGCTAGCAGACTCGGTTTTGAAAATCTAACCTTTTGTGACTTCCTCAGGATAATTTTTAACCTGGCACGTTTAATTCTGTACTTGGGAGCACTTGAACAACAACTACAACAAAACAGTCATTTCTATTTGTTTTTCCCAGGGAAACTAGAATCGTCCACTTCCAATCTCTGGCTAAGAATTCATCCTCAGTCAAGGATGAAATAAAGAAAAGTATTAAATGGGGGGGGGGGCGCAAACCCCTTTGCTGGAGAGTCCTTGATGGAGAATCCAAGATTGCCTGCAGTGACATTTGCAGTAGATAGCATTCTAAATCATTTATAATCCATTCATTGGAACATGCCGAGATCAGACAAAATCAGCAACTGCTCGGACCCGTGCCTTCTCCGTGGTGGCTCCCACCTGCTGGAACGGCCTGCCTGAGGAGGTCAGGAAAGCT
>JAPDNY010000009.1:77315182-77579723 GCA_029375565.1 Gekko gecko
CAAACTTTCCTAAGTTCAAGTATAAACTAAGAGGGTCTGAACTTGCTGAGACTGAGAGGGGGAAAAGATCTTGAGGCTGTAGTGGGCAGCTCAGTGAAAGTGTCAGCCCAGTGTGCTGCAGTGGTGGAAAAGGCAAACTCTGTGTTAGGGATTATTAGGAAAGAGACTGAGAATAAAACAGCCAATATCGTAATGCCCCCTGTATAGATTAAGGTGTGACCTCGCTGGGAATACTGCGTACAGTTCTGGTCACCGTATCTCAAAAAGGACATTGCAGAACTGGAGAAAGTACACAGGAGGGTGACCAAGGGGGTTGGAGGACCTTCCCTATGAGGAAAGGCTGAAGAATCTGGGGCTTCTCAGTTGAGAAAGGGACGGCTATAGGGAGGCATGATAGAGGCATATAAAATTATGCACGAGGTGGAGAGAGTCGGCGAAAAGAAATTTACCTCCCTCTCCCAAAATACTAGGGGGCGTCCAATGAAGCTGATGGGCAGGAGGTTCAGGACGGACAAAAGGAAATACTACTTTACACAGAAAGTGATTAAAATGTGGGATTCGCTGCCAGAGGATGTAGTGATGCCCACAGGAATACACAGCTTTTAAAGGGGATTAGATAGATTCATGGAGGATAAGTCTATCAATGGCTACTAGCCATGGCGACTGAGGGGAACCTCCGCATTCAGAGACACTAATCAATTGAATCCCAGAGCCAGGAGGCAACATCAGGGGAAGATGTTGGCCTCTATGCCCTGTTGTTGGTCCTCCAGAGGAACTGGTTGGCCACTGTGTGAGACAGGATGCTGGACTAGATGGACTAGTGATCTGATCCAGCAGACCTCTTCTTCTGTTTATTAGACTTGCTGGTATAGTAAGCCATCTCTGTCATATTTAGCACAGTGCAAAAGGGCTACACGCAGCAGTGGCTTCTTTGTTCTTTATGTGCTAGCAAAGTTACAGAGTTACACAGAGCCACTTGTCAGTTTCAAACTAATAAGAATCCTTTATTCAAGGAACTACATTCCAGATACTGCAGGTCGAGAGATAGGAACAGAATCTAATCTAACTAGCTGGACGTATGCAGATGCAGAATGCATACATGGTGCCAAAGATGGAGAGCAACGTGCTCCTTATTTTATGTGTGTGAGAGAGGGAGGACAGAAGGAAGGAAGGGAGCAATTCCCTGTGGGTATCAGTCTACACATCAAAGGGACCGAGGCAGAAGAGTAAAAAGGAAGGATGCTCACAGTTTGCCTGTCTATCTATCTGACTCTCTTGTAACCCCCCTCTGGAGGCTGAGGCTAAGCGACAGTGTTTAGTCCTTCTCTTCCAACAATGTTCTTATGCAGAGGTGGTTTGCCATTGCCTTCCTCTGCAGAGCCTTCCTTGGTGGCCTCCCATCCAAATACTGACCCTGCTTATCTTCCAAGGCCAGTCCAACTTCCTTCTTGCAGCTGGATCACAAGATACTATGTAACTGCAATTTTTGTTGGCATTTAGATAGATGGACTGCGTAGAGGACACAAGGATGGCTGATATACCTCCTTGCCTCTCTCTTTGCATGCTGAGAAACTGAGGTCACACGCTGGCAAAGAAGATTCCGCTACAGCTTGTTTCTCAGTGTGGCCCAGTCCTCCTGGTGTTCGGCTTGTGTTTCCAGCCTCCATATTATTTTCCCTGCTGCTTGACATGGGTGAGGTCATAAGTCTGGCCCCTCCTCTTCCTGTGACATGAGGATGATGTCATAAGGCTCCCTATAATATGCTTGCCTGGGTTCCATGCTCGGTAGTTTCAGGGTCTGGAAAGGCTGTAGACGGGGCCGGCTCGCCCACTAGGCGAGCTACGCACTTGCCTAGGGTGCCGGCCCTGCAGGGGCGCCAAAATGCCCCCACCCCCGTGAAAGCCCCCGGGCCGCCCAACGCCGGCAGCCCTGGCTTTCCTGGGTGCCTCGCCACCGCCCCTGGGAGGGAAGGGGGGGGGCTTCTAAGCCCGCCCCTTCCCCAGCTCTCCCGGGCGCTGGGCCATCTCCAGGCCCCACCGGGAGGTTGGCATCCCCGGTGGGGTGGGCACCCCAGGCTGTCCTGCCTAGGGCGCCCAGACACCTGGGGCCGGCCCTGGCTGTAGACCACTGACCTATAGTTTGTTAAGCCAGAAATACCATTCTATACATGAACACACAAAGCTGGCTTATACTGAATCAGACCTGTGGTCCAGCAAGCTTAGTATTGTCTACTCAGACTGGCAGCAGCTCTTCAGGGTCTCGTTCTGGGGTCTTTCACATCACCTACCGCCTGATCCTTTTATCTGGAGATGCTGGGGATTGACCCTGGGACTTTCTGCATGTTAACAAGATGCTCTACCACTGAGTCACAGCACCTCCCAGCTGTTATTATATATCCAATGATAAACCTAGTTCCTTGGTTATAGGGTTGCCAGCTCCAGGTTAGAAGGAGGAGTTCGGGGAGGGGAGGGACTTTAGTGGGGTATAATGCCATAGAGTCCATCCTCCAGAGTGGCTGGTTTCTCCAAATGAACTGATCTCTGCCACATGGAGATCGGTTGTAATAGTGGTAGGCCACCGGCTGCCACCCAGAGGCCACAAGATGAAAGGCAGTGGCACAGCAATATATGAAAACAAGAAGGAAAAAAAAGCATGTGCCCAAATTTTAACACCAAATTTTAACACCAATAATCAATGGATTTAATAATAGTAAGACATATAAAGTACTCAGAACACGTTTTCCATAAACAACAGGTAGAAATTCACTGGTAAAGTTGATCACAGGTAGAAATTCACAGGTGGAGTTTTTCCACAAACAATTTGTAATAATTTTTTTTTTAAAAAAGTCCTTGAACTGTAAGGATGTAGCAGTGTCTCTGCCAGCTGATTTGACGGGCCCCGGTTCTAAATCCGTTTCAATTTATTTATTTTTTAAAGAACCATGCTGGATTCAACATTTCAAAGATACCTGTAGACCAATGTTCCCTCTAAGCTGTGGAGTCTTATGAGCAAAAATTCTACTTTGTGAGCTACTGGCATGAAAGTTGTGAGCAAGCGATTTGGCTACTACATAAATTAGTTTGCTTTGGAGCCATCCTTCCCGAGCTAAGACAAAATGTGTGAGCTGGAGGCTAAAAAACTGTGAGCCAGCTCACACTAACTCAGCTTAGAGGGAACACTGATGTAGACATCCAAAAAACACATTCAGATACAGCCATCCTCAGTGATTCCCAATGCAGAATCTATCATTTCTTGGAAGCTCCCTTCAAAATTCTGGTGAAATGCTTCAGAAAAAACTCCGCCTGTGGATTTCTACCTGTGATCAACGTTACCAGTGAATTTCTACCTGTCGTTTCTGGAAAATTTGTTCCGAGTACTTTATACGTCTTACCACCTGGAGGCTGGCAGCTCTGCTTGGTTAAGTAAATCTGTGTTTCTGATCTGGGAGAACTTTTAATAATTTATTGCACTCATCCTAATGAGCTTTGATCATTCGGATCGAGTCAATGAGTCAGTACAAGGAGAATCACAGGATCAGCCTTTGGTATCTCCAGCAAATGCAACCTGCAGTAGACGCCGAGTCTCTTAACCGTGACACACAGCAATCAAAACATTCCTTGTTTCCTCTACCCCTCACTCTCATTCAGTGTGTCGAAGACAAGGGACTCATAAAAATATCCTCAAGCAAGTTGGACGCGTTTTTTTGAAAGGAAAGACAGAATCTGTGCGCAGTAAAAAATGTTGGACTCGGTGCCAAGATTCCATATTAACAACCTCGGAGACTGGAAACCTCTCTTTGTTGCCACAGAAGTTCAGGCCAAACAACAAATGGAAGACTCCCAGAGGTCTGCCTCAGTCTCTTTTGGCAGAGAACACCTCCGATGTCTGAGGTCCAACTCAAGGCAAAGATTTATGCCTGTCTGCCCAAGTAACATTAAGCCACCAGGAAATATGTCTCCTCGATGCTGAAATTCAATGGCTCTCACATTTGCTGATCCTTGGAGAATTTTTTTCCCCCCACATGGATGCATCGGCTGAGGAACTTTTGCATTCTAGCTGTCAAACCATGCTTCGCTTTGCTCACTTTGGTTGCCATACTTATGGGGGGGGGAATTCCTGCACAGAGGAGGGTTGTGGGAATGAGTGAGAGAGTGAGACCTTTGCTTCTAGAAGTCATAACTTTCTTCACAAGTCATGCCTCCTTTCCTTTCTTTCTTTCTTTCTTTCTTTCTTTCTTTCTTTCTTTCTTTCTTTCTTTCTTTCTTTCTTTCTTTCTTTCTTTCTTTCTTTCTTTCTTTCTTTCTTCTCTCTCTCTCTCTCTCTCTCTCTCTCTCCTTCCTTCCTTCCTTCCTTTCTCTCTCTCTTCCTTCCTTCCTTCCTTCCTTCCTTTCTCTCTCTCTTCTTTCTTCCTTCCTTCCTTTCTCTCTCTCTTCTTTCTTTCTTTCTTCCTTTCTTTCTCTCTCTTTCTCTCTCTCTCTCTTTCTTTCTTTCTCTCTCTTTCTTTCTTTCTTTCTTTCTTTCTTTCTTTCTTTCTTTCTTTCTTTCTTTCTCTCTCTCTCTCTCTCTCTCTTTCTTTCTCTTTCTCTCTCTCTCTCTCTCTTTCTCTCTCTCTCTCTCTCTCTTTCTTTCTTTCTTTCTTTCTTTCTTTCTTTCTTTCTTTCTTTCTTTCTTTCTTTCTTTCTTTCTTTCTTTCTTTCTTTCTTTCTTTCTTTCTTTCGCTTGCTTGAATTTATACCCCGCCCTTCACTTGGAGTCTCAGAGCGGCTTACAATCTCCTTTCCCTTCCCCTCCCCACAACAGACACCCTGTGAGGTAGGTGGGGCTGAGAGAACTCTAACACAAACTGCTCTTTCAGGAACAGCTGTGCCAGAGCTTGTGACTGACCCAAGGTCACATCAGCAGGGGTAAGTGGAGGAGTGGGGAATGAGACCCGGTTCTCCCAGATTAGAGTCTGAGCACTTAACCACAACACCAAACTGGCACTACACATTTCCCAGGGAAAGATGTCCTTGAGAGTTCCTCTGTACCAGCTTGAGCTGCAGATAACCAAGACATATATCTTTCACTTGGTTGGGATGGCAACTTTAGGCATGGTGTGAATGTGACTTATGCATGGGGGTAGGAAGGTGCCTTTATTTGAATTATCTATATTAAGCCTGTACCCGCCAAAAGTGGCACAATGACTTTCTGGATCTTGCATACGTCTCAATAAACTTATCACTGCCAAGAGAGAGTTACTGAGTGTAACTGGACTAGGGGGTCTGATACTAGCCATGGGCCCTTGAACATTGCACAGAGTTCTGAGGATCCCTTCTTGTTTTACGTTATCCCTGGGGGGCTCCTTCACACACTGCTTGGATAACGGGAGAAGCACCAGATCTCATGGGAGTAGATCACACAGGAGGAGAAAGAAGACAAAGAAGAAGAAGAAGACAAAAACAAAGACAAAAATGAAGAGGAGGAGGAGGAGATTGGATTTATAACCCGCCCTTCACTACTCTAAGGAATCTCAGAGCTTACAATCCCTGTCCCTTCCCCTCCCCACAACAGACACCCTGTGAGTTAGGTGGGGCTGAGAGAGCTCTCTTGAGAACTGCCCTTGAGAGAACAGCTCTGAAAGGTCTTATGAGTGACCCAAGGTCACACCAGCAGCTGCATATGGAGGAGGGGGGTATCAAACCCGGTTCTTCCAGATTAGAGTCCGTCCTCCTAACCACTACATCGAACTCAGGCCAAAGCTCCCTGTGCTGTTACCCCCACCAATACAGCCTCTGAACAGGGAGGTTCCATCAAAAAAGGAAGTCCCGTCATGACTAACAGCTCAGCCTAGTCCTTTCAGCTCCTACTAGGAAAGGTTGAAGGAACTAGGTTAGGTTTGCCAGCCTCTTGAGTGGTGGCTGGAGTTCTCCTGCCATTACAACTGATCTCCAGGTGGCAGAGATCAGTTCCCCTGGAGGAACTTGCCATTTTGGAAGGTGGACTCTTACGGTATTGTACCCCACAGAAGTCCCTCCCCAAACCCTGCCCTCCTCAAGTTCCATCCCACAAAATCTCCAGGTATTTCCCAACCCGGAGCTGGCAGCCCTAAACTTGGTACGCTTCATGCGGAGAAGAGAAGGGTGGAGAGAGAGACACGAACGCAATCTTCAAACACCTGAAGAGGAGTCCCCACTGAGAAGATCTCGTAATCTTGTTTATGACCCAGCTGCTCCAATGTTGAGAACACTGGATTTGTAAATCGTAGCGCCATCTGTTCTCAACTCATCTTCTTTGTTTTAAATGTTTTTAGCTATTTATCTCTTGTATTGTTTTAGATTGTTGTCTGAACTCCTGTCGTGATCCATCCTGAGCCCCCTTGCTGGGAGGGAGGAATATAAATGTAGGCTTGCCAAATCCTGCTTGGGAAATACCTGGAAATTTGGGAGCTTGGGAAAAGTCAGAGGGAGGGAGGGACCTCAGCAGGGTATAATGTCATGGCGTCCACCCTCCAAAGCGGCATTTTCTCCAGGGGATCTGATGTCTTTGGTCTGGAGATCAGTTGTAATCCTGGAAGATCTCTAGCCCCCACCTGGAGGCTGAAGTGGAAATCCAAAAATGACATCCATGACAAAAATAACGAAGAGTCAATAAAGGTATGTTGCAAAATCATTTACTGTAGTAATTCTGTAGAAAATTCTCTTCTATTGTGAAGACCTTGGGTTCTGTTGTTAAAGAGTCAACATGGAATGTTTCCTTCAAGAGCTGATAAGTAGAAATTGATAAGAATTGTGATTGCTACACGCTCAGATAAAGCAATTATTGTGAAACGAACTGTTTACATTGCGCAGCATTCGTTGCGTGTGAGCGATACTAGAAGAGAATTGTCTACAGAATTACTACAGTAATTTATTGACTCTTCATTATTGTTGTCACGGATGTTGTTTTTGAATTTCCACTTCCTCCTGTGATCTCTCATTTTTGGTTCCCACCTGGAGGTTGGCAGCTCTGTGGGTGAGAACCAAAATTTTGTTTCCCACTGCTCCAGAAGGCAAGACTAGATCTAATGGCCTGAAGTTACAGAAAGCTCCATTTCAACTGGACACTAGGGGAGACTATATGGTAAAAGCAACTCGTTGATAATGGAACCAATTACCCAGCAACAACACATGCTCCCTTACTGGAAAAGAGAGGTTGAACAAGCATCTGTCAGGGACGTTCCGCCTTTGTTTATCCTACTCTAAGCTGGGTTTTAGGCTGGATAGCTTTCTAAGGCCCCTTCCAGCTGTAGGACTTCATGAAATCTAAGGCCTTATCCTCCGTGAATGTGTCCAGTTCTGTTAAATCCATTAAAAAAACCCAGCTGCCGTGCTCTCACATTAAGGCAGGGAGTCCCATAAATTAGGATCAAAACGAAGATTCCCATTTTAATTCCAAACCTGGTTCACTGGGATGGGCAGGTGCCTAAACCAAAACGAATTTGTGGCATCTCTCCTCAGCTACCAGTTTCCAGATTATTACGGGATTTGCAGCTGCCACCAAACCCGCTGCATTTATTTGGCGTGGCGCATCGAGCCAGCGGCTCCCTTGTCAATCATGATTCTAGCCAGGAAAAATAAGCCGAGGACGATCAGCTTAGTGACTCGGTGTGAAGTATAATTAGTGGAGCCCCCTGAGATGGTTCCAGCTCTGCCCGTCGTTCGTTAGCTGCATCATCTCAGAACTGACGTTTCCCCCCCTCCCCACTGCACGAAGTACTTAGGCTTTTAAAGGAAATTTAAATCCAACAACAGAACGGGTCTATTAAAAAGGAAAGGGGGGGATTACATAAGAACATAAGAACATAAGAGAAGCCAATGTTGGATCAGGCCAATGGCCCATCCAGTCCAACACTCTGTCACACAGCGGCCAAAATATACCAGGTGCCATCAGGAGGTCCACCAGTGGGGCCAGGACACTAGCAGCCCTCCCATTGCTGCCCCCTCCAGCACCAAGAATAGAGTGCATCACCTGCCCCAGACTGAGAATTCCCATCTATCCCCTGTGGCTAATAGCCACTGATGGACTTCTGCTCCATATGTTTATCTAATTCCCTCTTGAAACTGTCCATGCTGGTAGCTGCCACCACCTCCTGTGGCAGTGAATTCCATATGTTAATCACTCTTTGGGTGAAGAAGTACTTCCTTTTATCCGTTCTAACCTGACTGCTCAGCAATTTCATGGAGTGCCCACGAGTTCTTGTATTGTGAGAAAGGGAGAAAAGTACTTCTTTCTCAACCTGCTCTATCCCATGCATAATCTTATAAACCTCGATCATGTCACCCCTCAGCCGTCGTTTCTCCAAGCTAAAGAGCCCCAAGCGTTTTAACCTTTCTTCATAGGGAAGGTGTTCCAACCCTGTTATCATTCTAGTCGCCCTTCCCTGCACTTTTTCCAATGCTATAATATCCTTTTTGAGATGTGGCGACCAGAACTGTACACAGTATTCCAAATGAGGTCACACCAATGATTTATACATTCAAGAAGATCCTTTAAATTAGGGATCAGCAGTTTGTACACCACAGGCCAGATCTGGCCAATGGCGTTAATTTTAGCTGGCTCGTGTTTAGAGTTGCCAACCCCCAGGGGGTGACTGGAGATCTCCTGGGATTATGCCTGACCCCCAGGCTACAGAGATCAGTTCCCCTGGAGAACATTGGATGCTTTGGAAGGTGGTCTGAGCGGCATCATCCCCTGCTGAGATCCCTCCCCTTCCCAAAACCCTGCCTTCCTCAGGCTCCACCCAGAAAATCTCCAGGAATTTCCCAACTCAGAGCTGGAACACTCTAGGGAGAATGACGTGATCAGTCACTTCAGGTTCCGGTTGGGGACGAAAGTAGGCACAAATAAAGCAAGCAAATAAATGTCTGGTGAGAGAACAATGGTTCCATAGAATCACACAGAGTCGGAAGGGGCCATAGAGGCCATCCAGTCCAACCCCCTGCTCAGTGCAGGATCAGCCTGGAGCATCCCTGACCAGTGTTTGTCCGGCCGCTGCTTAAAGACTGCCAGGGAAGGGGAGTTCACCATCTCCCTAGGCAGCTGGTTCCACTGTTGCACAACTCTGACTGTAAAAACGATGTTCCTAAGATCCAACGGGTACCTTCCCACCCTTAATTTAAACCCATTCTTGCACATCCTCTCCTCTGCTGCCCACAGGAACTGCTCCCTGCCCTCCTCTGAGGGGCAGCCCTTCAAAGGCTTCAAGAGAGCAAACATGTCCCCCCTCCTCCTCCTCCTCCTCTTCTCCAGACTGAACACTCCCAAGTCCCTCAGCCTTTCCTCACAGGGCTCGGTACGAAGAGATTTCAGCAAGTGATTCGGCTTGATTTGTAACGGCAACGTCAACTCAGAACACGCCAGTAAACACCCACAAAACAGTGGCGCCCAGCTCCTTCTTTTAAACTCTCCCGGGCTGTCAAAGCCACACCCATTGCCAGATAAGAACCAATAACAATGCAGGGATAAAGGCCAATCAGGACCGCTCCCTCTCTGACACATTCTCACAAAGTGATTGGGTATTTACACAGGTTTCGCAGAAACCGACCAATGACAATGCGACATCTGAAGAGCCACATTCAGAAGCAAGCTTTCCATGAGAAAAGATAGCAATGATTCACGTTCAATACATAACAGTCTCCAGGCCCCCTGATCATCCTCGTCGCCCTCCTCTGCCCCCGCTCCATCCTGTCCACATCCTTTTTGAAATGCGGCCTCCAGAACTGCACACAATACCCCAGGTACAGTCTGACCAATATAGTGTACAGCAGGACGACGACATCTTGCAATGTGGATGTTATGTTTGGATGTTTAAACATGGGCTTCCACAGGATTAAAATCCCCACTCATATAAATTGCTGGGTGACTGTGGGCCAGTCATACCATGTCAGCCTAATGCACCAATCAGAGTTCATATAAGCAGATGTACATACGAAGCTGCTTTATACCGAATCAGACCCTTGGTCCATCAAGGTCAGCAGCATCTACTCAGCAGCAGCAGCACAACAGGGACTCAAGGAGAGGTCTTCCGCATCACCTGCCTGGCCTTTTTTTTTTTATTTACTTGGAGATGCCAGGGATTGAACCTGGGGACTTCTGCATGCCGAGCAGGTTCTCTGCCACTGAGCCATGGCCCCTTCCCATGACGACTGCTGTTGTTCTGAGGATTTAAAAGGAGAAGAAAAGAATACAGGCTATCTTGAGCTCCATGAGGGAAAAGAGCCATAAAAATGAAATGAAAGACCGAAAATCAAATCAATGCCAAGGAAGTGTGAGCGATCTGTGATTTATCCCCCTCGGGCAATGCCCCGATATACATTTTGTCCTTTTGGTGCGATGCCACAGGGTTCGGCCTCCAAATCAGCCATTTGCTCCAGAAGATCTGAGCTCGGTCATCTGAAGGTCCATTGTAATAGCGGGAAATCTCCAGGTGCTACCTGGAGGCTGGCAACCCAGGGGAACATATCCTTAAGGCATACTGGGGTTAAAAACGAAGTCTTATTCCAATGGTATTCTGAGGAATTAAGGGGAGGGATTGTATTAGGGATCCCCTAATAGGGAAATGATCCGGCAAACGAGAAAGACATACTTTGACAAGCTGGCAATTGCCGTTTAACTAACCCAACGGATACACACAGGATAATTGTAAGCCATCTGCTCCGAAGTTACAGCTGTCTCGAGGCTAAGGATCAGGGATAAAAGCCGGGTGTGAGATCAGGGTGTCCTTTCACTAGTTCAAGACGGGTAGCTGTGCTAATCTGTCCAGCAGCAGAAAAGAGTGGGAGTCCAGCCGCACCTTAGAAGACTTAACAAAATTTGTGGAGGGGGATGAGCTTTTGTCAGCCACCGATCGTTTCTTCAGATACAGCTAGGCTGGGAGCCCATCTGTGAGTCCGTCTTGGAGAATGGAGTGGTTTCAGAGGCTGAATGACAACCGGAGCTGCTTCCAAGGGACCTGGAAAATGCTGGGCAAGTCAAAAGATCTCAGGAGTCCTGGAGGACTCAATGAAGCACCACCCGCTGATGCTTGATGGCCCTGAAATTAGCCAACAGCCTGGTGGACACCCCTTCCAGGCTGGAAACCCAACTGCAAGTCTTCACCCACACAGAGACATCCCTCCCTTACCACCATGACTAGGCTACCGGGTTGCTAGCCTATGTGTGTGGCCTGGAGGTCTCCCAGAATTACATCTGATCTCCAGGCTGCTGATATCGGTTCCCATAGAGACAACGGGCAGCTTCAGTGGGTGGATTCTATGGCAGTAGACCCCACTAAAGTCCCTCACCTCCCCAGCTCAACCTACAAATCTCCAGGAATTTCTCAGCCCGAACTTGGCAATGTTACTTGGCTGAGTTACCTTACTGGGGCCCTTGGGCTCTGCTGTGGTGGGTGGGGTTCTCTTCTAGGTGGTGGGTGGGGTCCTCCTGGGATTACAGTTGATCTCCAGGTGACAGAGATTAGTTCATCTTGAGAAAATGGCCGCTTTGGAAGGTAGCCTCTCTGGCACTATACCCCGCTGAGGTCCGTCCCCCCAAACCCCTCCCTCCTCAGGCTCCACCCCCAAAATCTCTAGGTATTTCCAAACCTAGAGCAGGCAGCTCTACTGGTGGGCCTTCCCTGTTGTATGAACTGCCCGGCCCTCATCCACACCCAGTTCTCTGTGTTAGCCAAATGGCCCGTTGCCTGGCATGTTTGTCCCAATCAGAAACACATGCTCAAAAGATGGCCACAGTGGTATGCACAAACTGTAAAACAACAGTGAACGTCACATAGTACACTATGGGATAAATTTGTGCATAAATGTATTATTGTTTTTTCATAAGGTTCTTCAGTAGCTTGAATGCTACTAGTTGCTTCATTTCAGTTTTTGTCTTCGTTCAGGAGAAGAGAGAAATCGAAATGGTAGATCATTTCGGAGACCACCATTAACGCCAAACAAGATCTACTCTGTCTCGGAACGACCAAACAACATCTATTCTGTTTAAGAACAAACAACCTGTGATTTGTACTTATTTGTATGCTAATTTCGTGTATTTAAACCAGGTCACTTAGATAAACTTTACGTTAGTGTGACGTTCACAGTTCTTTGTTGTTTCCAATCAGAAATACAACCAGTGAGGCTTCTGGAGTGAGCAGGAAACCTTATTCGAACAAAGGGGAACACAGGCTTGAAAAGCCCGATTTCCAAAGAATAAGTAAAGTTACAAGATTTTAATAACCATGCACACACAAAAAGAAAACTATTGGACATTCTCAGAAGTCCATACCTTCACATAAAATCACACAGCTTTCTATCCCATAAATGGCTATGATCATGAACTTTTCAACTGTTTTTCACTTCAGCCTTCCGTCTAAGGTTCCTTTCTTGCATTCTTTAGCTGTTACATTTACTGTAACTGTATATCTATACTCTCATTAGGGTCTTCTGCTTTTTATCAAGACTTGGCCACGCAGGTAACTCTCTAGAGCTCTTGGTAACATCGTCTAATTGGCAAGGGAGGACAGAATATTATCTCTGACCATTAAGCAACCTTTCTAAGTTATGGTACCTAGTGTGGAGCTCATTATCTTACATACCATAAGAGTGGAATTCCCCTTTGCTACTCTACAGGAAAGCAGTAAAAATTTCCTGCTGAGCTGTTATTTCTCATCTTCAAGCAG
Source organism: Gekko gecko (assembly GCA_029375565.1). Classification (NCBI taxonomy): domain Eukaryota; kingdom Metazoa; phylum Chordata; class Lepidosauria; order Squamata; family Gekkonidae; genus Gekko; species Gekko gecko. The sequence continues at coordinate 77,327,860 of JAPDNY010000009.1, forward strand.
AAACTCAAAACGGAGTTTCCTTGGTCCTTGTACCACATCTGCCGGGAGACTCTTTACTTCCATCCTCTGCAGAGAGTTGTCTCTCTTCCTTATATTGGAGGGGTGATGGTTTTGACTGCCTTCCTCTTCCTGGCCCCGTACCTCTGCCTTCTTTGACTCCCCTGGGGCCAAGCCCTGGAGCTCCCAGTGAGTTAATAACCCTACATCTCTCCATGCTTTCTGCAGGCAGCCACAGCACAGTTTTCTGACTGTTGCCCCAGAAGGGTATTGTATCCAATAACAGATAGGAGGACATTCGTTGTGGGTTTTTTTAGATAGTGCCAGCTTTGAGTGAAAAATACCTGGAGTTGGGAGATGGCAACTAGAATGATAAAAGGGTTGGAACACTTTCCCTATGAAGAAAGGTTAAAACGCTTGGGGCTCTTTAGCTTGGAGAAACGACGGCTGAGGGGTGACATGATTGAGGTTGATAAGATTATGCATGGGATAGAGCAGGTTGAGAAAGAAGTACTTTTCTCCCTTTCTCACAATACAAGAACTCGTGGGCACTCCATGAAATTGCTGAGCAGTCGGGTTTGAACAGATAAAACAGATAAAAGGAAGTACTTCTTCACCCAAAGAGTGATTAACACATGGAATTCACTGCCACAGGAGGTGGTGGCAGCTACAAGCATGGACAGTTTCAAGAAGGAATTAGATAAGCATATGGAGCAGAAGTCCATCAGTGGCTATTAGCCACAAGGTATAGATAGGAACTCTCAGTCTGGGGCACGTGATGCACTGTATTCTTGGGGCTGGGGGGGCAGCAGTGGGAGGTCTTCTAGTGTCCTGGCCTCATTGCTGGACCTTCTGATGGCACCTGGTATATTTTGGCCGCTGTGTGACAGAGTGTTGGACTGGATGGGCCATTGGCCTGATCCAAGATTGGCTTCTCTTATGTTAAAGCAGCCATTTTCTCAAGTAGAAGAAGAGGAGGAGGAGGGGGAGGAGGAGGAAGAGATTGGATTTAGACCCCACCCTTCACTATCCAAGGAGAGTATTTTACAATCTCCTTTGCCCTCCCCTCCCCTCCCCACAACAGACAACCTGTGAGGTAGGTGAGGCTGAGAGAGCTCTCTCAAGAACCAATCCTCATGAGAGAACAGCTCTGAAAGAACTTGTGACTGACTGAAGGTCACACAAGCAGCTGCATGTAGAGGAGTGGGGGACTCAAACCTGGTTCTCCCAGATTAGAGTCCATGCTTCTAACTACTACCAAACTGGCTCTCTGTCACCTGGAGATAAATTGTAATCCCAGGAGGTCTACAGTCATCACCTGGAGGTTGGCAACCTTATATCCAGGATTGCCAGTTTTTTTCAATGAATTGCCCATTTATTTTCCTTCTGAACATAAGAACATAAGAGAAGCCAATGTTGAATCAGGCCAACAGCCCATCTAGTCCAACACTCTGTCACACAGCGGCCAAAATATACCAGGTGCCATCAGGAGGTCCAGCAGTGGGGCCAGGACACTGGTCAGTTGCTAGATGAGGGCTTTTCCTTATAATGGATACATACATATAAAAGCATTAAAATAGCCTCCCCCAAGCCTACCTTGGCTGCGGTCACACACATTAAATAATCCACTTTCAATGCACTTTCCAACTGGGTTTTTACTGTGTGAACTGGCAAAATCCGATTTGAAAGTGCATTGAAAGTAGACTGAAAGTGGATTATTTAGCATGTGTGGCTGCAAGCCCGCGTTAAAACTATTTTTAAAAGAGTTAAAAAACACCAATTGATAATGTCAATCTATTATTAATCATTTTGCACCAATTTTGACCATTCAGTGGGTGAAGTCTGGGGGCTCCACTCCTGAAATGTGGAGGAGAGGCGTAGTTTTAAACAAGAAAAAAAAAAAAACCAACAAAAACGCCAGAGCTAAAGACGTGAATCAGAGTATAGCAGCACCTCAAGAGGAAGTTTTCCTGGTTAGAAAGCGGCAGGAGGACTGCTTGTTACAAATGGTCAACTTCCTGTCCTTTGCCAATTTCCATTCCAATAGAAATGGCTGCCAACATCCAGGTGAGACTTAAAGTTCTGACATTACAGCTTATCTCCAGACTACAGAGATCAGTTCCCCTGGAGAAACCTGAAATTTTGGAGGGTGGATTCTATGGCATTATTGTCAGAGCGAGCAACTCATCAGGCTACGATCACACACGCCAGAACATCCGACAAAGGTGCAAATTCCCGATGGAGCAAAAGGGGGTGATCAGACAGCAACATCTGGGAAGCATTCCGTAGCCGCCGGGAACCTGCGCTGCTCCGCCACAGAAGCGGAATGAAAAAAGACACCTGAGAAAATCCAGTAGTAAATGGGTTGCGACGGGCCACAGATGGACTTTCACCTTTCCGAACTTGGAAGCACGCTTCCAAGTCATTGGGATGGTCCAATCAGGCCATCCCAGCTCAGTGCCAGTCCCCTCCACCTCTTCACAGTATGCACATCATTGCATACGCATAGGGGGCCCTTGGTGCGGAGGTGCAATTCCTCATTTATGTGCATGGGAAACTAACAGCAAAAAAACCCCCCGACTCACCCACAGTTGCGTCTGATCACACAGTGACAGGCTGAGCCCGCAGCAACAAAGGGCTGTGTGATCTTGCAAGCGTGGGTCAAATTCCTCCAGAGGGAATAGCCTCACTTCCCCTCTGCCTCAACTGGCACGTGTGACCGCAACCTCAATATGCCTGGACACTGTGTGTGGGGGGGGAGCTCTACATCACTGTAAGGGTATATAGGTGTTATCCCCTTGAATGGGATGCATCTCTTTGTCTTAACCTGGGAGCTGTCCTCTGACCCCTTCTCTGTTTTGGTCTGTGCACGTGGCCTTCCATGGAGACACATGTCCCTGCCGATCTCTCCTGTAGATAAGAATGCCCTCAGACTCCACACACATAATACAGGGCCATTGGTGATGGGCAGGGCCGGCCCCAGGTGTCTGGGCACCCTAGGCAGGACAGCCTGGGGTGCCCACCTCACCAGGGATGCCAACCTTCCGGTGGGGCCTGGAGATGGCCCAGCACTGTTGTCCTGGGTGCCTCACAGCTGTGAGGCATCCAGGAGAGCCGGGGAAGGGGCGGGGTTAGAACCCTCACCCCTTCCCTCTCAGCGGTGGCGCTGGCTCTCCTGGGCGCCTCGCAGCTGCGAGGTGCCCAGAAGAGCCAGGGAAGGGGTGGGCTTAGAACGCCCACCCCTTCCCTCCCAGCGGCAGCGCTGGCTTTTCTGGGCGCCTCGCAACTAGGAAAGCCAGGGCTGCCAGCGCTGGGTGGGAAGGGGGCTTTTCATGGGGGGGCGGGGGGCATTTTGGTGCCCTTGCAGGGCCAGCGCCCTAAGCGAGCGCCTAGCTTGTCTAGTGGGCGAGCCGGCCCTGGTGATGGGGAAGTTCTCTTTAGATTAGACTTTGTTCTCTCCTTTTGACTGCAACCTGAATGAGAACTGGATCTACTTAAAGAAATGTAAGTTTACCTTTTTTTTGCAATCTACTTCTTGGGAGATTTATTTACTGCACTCAGTATCACGCTTCTGTGACTGGACGGACTCTACTACGTTAACCGAATATCCCAGTAATTATACCCCAGTGTGCTCCCTAAGCCCAATCTTTCCTTGGTTCTGCCCCTGGATCTCCAGAAATTTCGTGTCCCGGAGCTGGTAATCGTACACTGGGGTTGCTTCATCTACAGCAGCTTATCCTGTGTTTCTGAACAACAGTGCGTGTTGGGAAGGAAGGTGGTTCCCTTGAATCACAGTAATGAGTTTTTCCGAACAATATTGGAGTGGAGACTCTTATATAATGTATATCTCTGGGAATCTGGGTATACACAGGTAATGAATGTAATATAATTTTAATGAGAATTTCACTTTATGGCTCAGGATACGCCAAGACATAACTTCTCATAATGTAATTACCTTTGATTAATCAGGGGGAATTATTAACTTCAGACAAAAGCTTGTGTTGTGTTTCCGCCCCCCCCCCATACCCCCTCCTTCCTCGAATGGGTAATGAAACTGCTCTTATTAGTTTGAGAAGGGAAGATGGCACAGATAGAACAGAAACGTATAATGAAAACTGATATATGTTGGGTATTTGGCTAGAGAGGCTGATATTAAAAATGGAAGGAAAGCATACTCGGGACTGTCCGGCCGATTCCGTAGTTTTCAATAGATCTACTTCCGGAAGGAGAGACAGGCCAGGCTGCAGGCCTCTTTGGCTCCAGCTGCAAGGAAGTGGGTCATCTGGTTCCTTCTACTTTTGGGGTCTTGGCTCCATCTCTGGCCAGAGACCTTCTTCAGTTTGGTGTAGTGGTTAAGTGTGCGGACTCTAATCTGGGAGAACTGGGTTTGATTCCCCACTCCTCCACTTGCACCCGCTGATGTGACCTTGTGTCAGTCACAAGCTCTGGCACAGCTGTTCCTGAAAGAGCAGTTTGTGTCAGAGTTCTCTCAGCCCCACCTACCTCACAGGGTGCTGTTGTGGGGAGGGGAAGGGAAAGGAGTTTGTAAGCGGCTCTAAGACTCCAAGTGAATAGCGGGGTATAAATCCAATCTCTTCTTCTTCTCTTCTTTGTGGTCTTCCTCATAGGGCTGCCAGCTCCGAGCCTGCTTGCGGCAGAAGGGTGGGCTGGAAGTCAGATAAAGATAAAGATACAAACCCTGCTTATCTTCTGAGATCTGATGAGATCGGGCATTACCATGCCATCTTCTGTCCTTTGGCGTTCCTCTCTGTGTTTAAAGTGCTGTCACGTCAGCCAGGGCTCTTTTTGTAGCAGGAACTCCTTTGCATATTAGGTGACACACCCCTAATGTAGCCAATCCTCCCAGAGCTTACAGAGCTCTTCTTACAGGGGCTGCTGTAAGCTCTGGGAGGATTGGCTGCATTAGGGGTGTGCCCCTAATATGCAAAGGAGTTCCTGCTACAAAAAGAGCCCTGAACATCACAGCAGACTTAGGGTGACCCCAGGAAGGGGCTTTCAAGGCAAGTGAGAAGCAGAGGTGGTTTGCCATTGCCTACCTCTGCAGAGTCTTTCTTAGTGGTCCCCCATCCAAGTACTGACCTTGCTTAGCTTCCAACTTATGGTGACCCCAGCAAGAGGCTTTCAAGGCAGGTGAGAAGCAGAGGGGGTTTGCCATTGCCTTCCTCTGCAGAGTCTTCCTCGGTGGTCTCCCATCCAAGACTTATGGTGACCCCAGCAAGGGGCCTTCAAGGCAAGTGAGAAGCAAACAGGGTTTGCCATTGCCTTCCTCTGCAGAGTCTTCCTTGGTGGTCTCCCATCCAAGACTGATGGTGACCCCAGCAAGGGGCTTTCAGGGAAAGTGAGAAGCCGGAGGGGATGCCATTGTGTTCTTCTGCAGAATCTATATTGGTGGTCTCCCTTCCAAGTACTGACCCTGTTTAGCTTCCAATTTATGGTGACCCCAGCAAGGGGCTTTCAAGGCAAGTGAAAAGCGGGGGGGGGGGGTTGCTATTGCCTTCGTCTGCAGAATCTGTGTTGATGGTCACCCTTCCCCGTACTGACTCTGCTCATCTTCCAAGGACTGACGAAACTGGGCTATATCATGCCACCCTCTCTGGTGCTTCTACGTTGGGCTTAATTTTGAATGCCCAGAGAGAACTAGTGAGGTTTTCACATGACGGTTGGCTGCTTCCAATTGAATTTGAAGTTCAGCTTTGCTTTCACAATCACCTGTGCAGCAACACCCCTCCCCCCAATTCTACACAACAGGATAGCAGTATATCTGCCAGCATCATAGGGTTTCCATTCTCCAGGTGGGGGCTGCAGATCTCCTGGAATTACAACTGTTCTCCAGGCTACGTAGATCACTTCTTTCTTTCTTTCTTTCCTTCTTTCTTTCTTTCCTTCCTTCTTTCTTTCTTTCTTTCTTTCTTTCTTTCTTTCTTTCTTTCTTTCTTTCTTTCTTTCTTTCTTTCTTCCTTCCTTCCTTCCTTCCTTCCTTCCTTCCTTCCTTCCTTCCTTCCTTCCTTCCTTCCTTCCTTCCTTCCTTCCTTCCTTCCTTTCTTTCTTTCTCTCTCTCTCTCTCTCTCTCTCTCTCTCTCTCTCCTCCCTCCCTCCCTCCCTCCCTCCCTTTCTTTCCTTTCTTCCTCCCTCCCTCCCCTCCCTCCCTCCCTTCCTTCCTTCCTTCCTTCCTTCATCTTTCTGTCTTTCTTCCTTCCTTCCCTCCCTCCCTTCTTTCGTCTTTCTGTCTTCCTTCCTTCCTTCTTTTGTCTTTCTGTCTTCCTTCCTTCCCTTCCTTCTTTCATCTTTCTTTTGTCTTTCGGTCTTCCTTCCTTCCTTCCTTCCTTCCTCCCTCCCTCCCTCCCTCCCTCCCTCCCTTGCCTTGCCTTCCTGCCTTCCTTGCCTTCCTGCTGTCTTTCGTCTTTCGTCTTTCTTTCGTCTTTCTTTCATCTTTCTGTCTTCCTTCCTTCCTTCTTTCATCTTTCTTTCATCTTTCTGTCTTCCTTCCTTCCTTCCTTCCTTTCTTTCCTTTCTCTCTCTCTCTCTCTCCCTCCCTCCCTTACTTCCTTACTTACAACATTTACTCCACTTCTCATGGAGAAAATGGCTGCTTTGAAAGTGAGCTGCCTGGCCTTATATTCTACTGAGGTCTCTCTCCTCCCAAGCCCTCCCTCGCAGGGGCCACCTTCAAACCTCCGGGTATTTCTGAACCCAAAGTTGGCAACCCTGCCCGTATATCATAACTTGCCTCTGTACTTTCATCTTTTGTGTGTGTGTGTGTGTGGGGGGGGGGAGGATCACTTTATCAGCTGATCAAATGAATAAGTAAGATGCGGCATGGGTGGAAATACTGAATATCTCACTTGAAGAGGCGCCACAGAACAAAGTATATAAATTTAATCAACAGGGGGTCAGCAAGCAGATGTTCGAGTTAAATAGAGATTAATTGCTCATTCTTCTTTATACTCTACCGAAGTCTTTCTCCTCCCAAGCTCTCCCTCCCAGGCAGTTTTGAGTGGGTTGCTGCCGGAAAGATACCCCTGATTTCTTTTTTTTAAAAAACAACTTTTATTATTAGGATATAATAACATATTTCATAAGTAATAACCAATTCTCAACATATCCTTTTTTTCAAACTTTATACTCCCCCCTCCCCTGGCTTCCAGCAATGCTCCCCCCCCATTAACATTTCAATCCATATTTTCTTATATTCAGTTCATATTCAATATTCAAATCTTAATTTTCAACATTTTCCTTTTGGATTTTTCACTAATAGGTAACTTTTCTGTTACAATCCTTTTTCATACATCATTACTATTCTTAGTAGTTGTCAAAACAAAGCAATCTATTTTTCACGTCCCAATTAGATTCTAAGTACTTTGAAATCTTTCCATTCTGCTAAAAATTCTTCATCTTCTTTTCCATGCAGTTTTCTTGTCAATTTGTCCATTTCAATCATAAAAATCATTTTTTTTTATCCAGTCCCATTTATCAAGTATTTGCTCCTGCTTCCAGAACTGAGCATAAATCATTCTCGCCGTTGCTGTTAAATACCATAACAAAGTTCTCTTATCCATTTTAACTTCTTCTAGTTTAAGTCCTAAAAGTAACATTTCTGGCTCTTTTTTCATAGAACAGTTCAAGATTTTCTGAATTTCATTATGAATCTCAGTCCAATAAGCGCTTGCTTTTTCACATGTCCACCACATATGGTAAAACGAACCCTCTTTTTTCTTAAATTTCCAACATTTGTTAGACATATTCTCATTTATATTAGCAATTTTTTTTGGTGTCATATACCATGTATACCATTTTGTAACAATTTCCCTTCACATTAACACATGTTGAAATTTTCATCGATTTTTTCATACCCCTGATTTCTTTGTTAGGGGTGGGATGGGCAGAGCTCTCTCAAACAAAATTACAAAGAACAATCTCGCAGTCTTCTGGATGGACCCTGCAGCTCTTTCCTGCTAAATCTTCCTTTGATGGGAAAAGGTGTTTTGCAATGGAGGAAGTTCCCACCCCCTCCATTGAGGGGAAAATTATCAGATGGGATTGTAATATAAAAAGTAAAACATTACACCTGCTCCCTCTCTCCCCCTCCCACAAAATATTTACACTAGCTAATGCACAACTAAAATCTCCCTAGAACTCCCTTGTCCAAAAGCCTCTTACAGCTCAATCACAGCTATAATTAGGTTGCCAGCCTCCAGGTAGGGAAGGGTTGCCAGCCTCCAGGTGGTGGCTGGGGATCTTCTGAGATTACAACCGATGTTCAGGTGACAGAGATGAGTTCACCTGGAGAAAATGGCCGCTTTGGAAGATGGACTCTGTGGCATTGCACCCCACTGACGCCTTTCCCTTTCCCAAACCTCACCCTTGTTATCCCCAATATTGTCATCTCGATGCTGCTACCGAGGGACTAAGAGTGGTTTGCAAGGCTCTTTATGTAGCAGGAATTCCTTTGCATAATAGGCGACACGCCCCTAATGTAGCCAATCCTCCGAGAGCTTACAGAGCTCTTCTTTCAGGAGCTACTGTAAGCTCTTGGAGGATTGGCTATATTAGAGGTGTGTCGCCTAATATGCAAAGGAGTTCCTGCTACAAAAAGAGCCCTGGTGGTTTGTATAACATAAGAACAGAAGAGAAGCCAATGTTGGATCAGGCCAATGGCCCATCCAGTCCAACACTCTCACAGTGGCCAAAAATAACAGATGCCATCAGGAGGTCCACCAGTGGGGTCAGGACACTAGAAGCCCTCCCACTGTTGCCCCCCCATACCAAGAATATAGAGCATCGCTTGCCCCAGAGTCCCTATATATACCTTGTGGCTAATAGCTACTGATGGACCTCTGCTCCATATGCTTATCTAATTCCCTCTTGAAGCCGTCCATGCTTGTAGCTGCCACCACCTCCAGTGGCAGTGAATTCCATGGGTTAATCATTCTTTGGGTGAAGAAATCTAAGGTTACTAGTGAGTTTGTTTCAGGAATTAGATTTGAAATACCAGCCTCCGCAGTGTAGCTCATTCCCTTAGCCACTGTGCTGCATCTGCTTATAACTGCATCATAATTACAAGAAGAAGAAGAAGAAGAGATTGGATTTATACCCAAGTGGAGTCTCAGAGTGGCTTACAAACTGCTTTCCCTTCCCCTTCCCACAACAGACACCCTGTGAGGCAGGTGGGGCTGAGAGAGCTCTTTCCAGAACTGACTGTGAGAAAACAGCTCTGACAGAACTATGGCTTGCCCAAGGTCATCCAGCAGCTGCAAGTGGAGGAGTGGGGAATCAAACCCAGTTCTCCTAGATTAGAGTCCCTGCACTTAAGCACTACACCAAACTGGCTCAAACAAATGGCGTCTGAACATGTCCCCTTTAGTAGCCATTGATAGACCTCTCCTCTATCAACCTGTCTAATCCCCACCAAGCAGTGTAAGATCACGCAGGCATGAAATGCTGCCAATTGCACTGTACTATACCATTTGAATAGCATACTATTCTCCTGGAGCTTTGGGTTGGGAAATACCTGAAGATTCTGGGGGTGGAGCCTGAGGAGGGCAGTTTAGGGTTAAGGGAGGGGACAGAATTCAGTGGGGTATAATGCCATTGCGGCTACCTTCCAAAGTGGCCATTTTCTCCAGGGGGACTGATCTCTTTGCCTGGAGGTCAGTTGTAATAGCGGGAGATCTCCAGCCACACCACCTGGAGGTCAGCAACCCTATGTACTGTCAAAGAGAGATTCACAGAGCTATTATTCTCCCATAAATTATGCTTGTGAGAATTTGGGATATTCATATCGGAGTGGCAGTATTGCATGCACGGACAACGTCCTATCCCCTCTTTAAAAAAGCTTTTTGGAAACGGGTGTGTAAAGGCTGGCAGACTCGGTCAGAGGTGGAATGGCAGTGTCCTGTCTAAAGTCTCCACGCACACCCTTTGAAAGTGGGTTGTTTGAAAGACTTATCTGTTACATTTTGAAAACAACGAACTGACAGTTTGGTGTAGCAGTTAAGTGTGTAGTGGTTAAGTGTGCAGAGAGCCAGTTTGGTGTAGTGGTTAAGTGCACAGACTCTAATCTGGGAGAACCGGGTTTGATTCCCTGCTCCTCCATTCGCAGCTGCCGGATGACCTTGGGCAAGCCATAGTTCTGACAAGAGCTGTCCTTGAAAGGACGGTTCTTTCCGAGTTCTCTCAGCCCCACCTACCTCACAGGGTGTCTGTTGTGGGGAGGGGAAGGAAAAGGAGTCTGTAAGCCGCTCTGAGACTCTGAGTGAAGGGCGGGGTATAAACCCAATCTCCTCCTCCTTCTCCATCTTTTTGACACACACACTTTATTCCTTCAGACATATTGGATAAGAATGGAAATATAGGTGGTGTGAACATATCTGTATCAGACTTTGATAATGTTGTATGAATAGAGAACACTGATATGATATTAGTATCTCTAATAAGTATTGAATATTTATAATCTATTGATTTCCTGTGATTTGTTTGTGGCCTGTTCTTGTATTAACCCTACATACCGGGCAGGATCAGTCAGGTCACAGTCAGTCAAAACTGTTCAACATAAGAAAAGACTGAGAGTCCAGAAGCATCTTAAAGATTGGAATCAAGAACCACAAGGGCAAGAAAGAAGTCTAATCAAGGGCCAACATTAAAAACCAAGTTTAAACTCATGATATACAAAAATACATGTATTTATTAGAAAGGCAGTTGAATAAGGGCCCAATGAAAACCTCGTTGCAAAGTTCACAAGGGCCAATACGAATGACCCAACACGTTTCTGCCCTATTGGGGGCCTTCTTCAGAGGACAAACAGTTTGAGGTGCACATGTTACAATATTACATATTACAATAAGATGGCAGTTCGAAAGCAAGAAACTGCAAGTAGATAAATAGGTACCACTTCGGTGGGAAGGTAACAGCGTTCCGTGTGCCTCGGCGTCTAGTCATGCTGGCCACATGACCACGGAAACGTCTTTGGACAGCGCTGGCTCTTCGGCTTGGAAACGGAGGTGAGCCTAGAGTCGGATTTGACTGGCTTTTGGGCAAGGGAAACCTTTACCTTTACCTTAACCAGTAAAGGTAAAGGACCAAAAAAGGAAAGCTGGCTCCGTTCATACGGAGCATTTGCCCTGCCGAAGGCATGGTAGCCCTGTGGACTTTCCGTGCACGATCACACCGGCACATTTGGGAGGCGTAGCACTCCCGTGGCCAACCCGCGGCTTCCCGTGGAAAATGCGGAGTAAAAAACTACTAGGGATGAAGCACTAGTTTCCGGAAACCCCGGGGCAAAGACTGGCGTCTGATTGCGGGAGTGCCAGGATCCCGTGGCTTCTGACGCCAGCCCATGTCCCAGGGTTTACGGATGTTGTAAGTTTCCATGGGATGCGCACCAGCGCCTAATGGTGCATGCGCACACGCAAGACACCGACAGCAGCCCGCCCCCCCCAACGGCGCATGCACACTTTGCTACAGTGTGGCTTGCGTGCTCTGCTGCACTGCTTTTTTGCTGCGCTACAGCAACGCGGTATGATCGGCACTCAGCGCCGGAGCGTGGCAACCCGCTGGCCCGTGTGATTGGGCTACTGCGCCTTATTTTGCTCCAGGGCGAACTGCCACGCCTCCCCCCTGTGTTTTCTGGCCCGTATGACCGGGGCCGCTGTAGAGAAAAGAAGAAAATAAAAGCGAATATGAATAATCAAGTATTTTTTTTTAACTTACAGTGTAGTAAAAATGGCTATATTGCTTACTTAAGCAGTGTGATCAATAGACCCAAGACAAAGACCTTCGTGGGGCCTCTAAAGATGGGAGTCATGTATCTGGCACCAAATGCACAGCTGCTGAAGTAGAACGTCTAAAAAATAAAATATATTTTAAAAGCTAGTGCGGTAAATAAAAGCCAATATAATCTCCGGAATGAGTACCTTAAAGACTAACAAGATTTGTGGCAGGGTAGGAGCTTTCGTGAGTCACGGCTCACTTCTTCCGATGCTCAGCATGAATCTGTGCTCACAGCCAGCAAATCAGACCTTGAACACAAGCGGTGCTGCCGCCGAAGTATCCCTAGAAGCAGGCCCCGACCTGAATGACTCGGGCTTGCCCTATCTCTTCAGATCTCAGAAGCTAAGTAGGGTCCAGCCCTGGTTACTACTTGGATGGGAAAGCATCTAGGAAGCCCAGGGCTGTTATGCAGAAGCAGGCAATGGCAAACCACCTCGGCTTGTCTCTTGCCTTGAAAGAAGAAGAAGAAGAAGAAGAAGAAGAAGAAGGAGGAGGAGGAGGAGGAGGAGGAGGAGGAGGAGGAGGAGGAGGAGATTGGATTTATACCCCGCCCTTCACTGCCCAAGGGAGTCTCAGAGCGGCTTACAAACTCCTTTCCCTTCCCCTCCCCACAACAGACACCCTGTGAGGCAGGTGGGGCTGAGAGAACTTCTGACAGAAACTGTCCTTGAGAGAACAGCTGTGCCAGAGCTTGTGACTGACCCAAGGTCACATCAGCAGGTGCAAGTGGAGGAGTGGGGGAATCAAACCCGGTTCTCCCGGATAAGAGTCCACGCACTTAACCACTACACCAGACTGGCTCTACAAAGTTGCCCTAAGTTGACTGCGAGTTGACAGCCCTTCCCACCACCATCATGGGTTTCTGCCAATTTCAGGTCCTTTCTGTTTTTAAAACACTGCATGGCCAGAAGGATCCAGATCGGACGTGAGAAGATTCCCAGTCTGCACAGGTCAGGACTTCTGCAGCTTGCTACGATATCCCAAGAGGTGCCACCACCAAGCAGGTGACGTCCCAGCTTGGCTCCCATGCCTGTTTTTTAAGCGGAGCCATCTGACCTCCTGCCGCTGTCCCAAAGACAACCGTTTCCACATTTGCAAACGGACTTTTCGCAGAGACAGAAGAATCGCCAAGGGAACAATTCGACTGTATATCGCAGCTAACAGAAGGGGGCTTTTCACTGCCCGGATCGAGGAGAGACTCTGCCTTAGAAAGAAAACAAAGAAGGGTGGACCGTAAAAGGAATGGATTCAATTCCCCTTTTCTTAAATTCTGTTAAAAATGACCGTGCCTCCCAGAATACAGATGTTGAAACAGACTGCCGGCTTCATAAATCCAGGCAGCCTTGGAAAATTAATGTCTTGTTTTAAGGAATGCTGGAGCTGCTCAGGTTATTGCCCTCTATCAACAGAGCGGGCATGAACATTATCTGGTGTCTACACACGGAGAGAAGGACGATTAATTTCCCAGGCACTGTCCCAGTGGAGACAAACGGACTGCTGGAGCCAATGAGGTGTAGCCCTTCACGCTCCATGGGCTGGGGTTGCTTCCAAATAATCAGTAGGAATGCAGCGGAAGGACAGAAAAGCAAAGGGGAGGGGGGGGGAAGAGAGAGAGATCTCCCACCCAGCCGATATATCAGGCATAGCCTCTACCACACAGATTGTGAGATGTCAAGGCCTCTTTACTAGATGTAATGGAGACAAAACGCTTTGTCAAAGGGGGCGTTGGCATCACTGCACTCTCCCAAAGTCAGGATCGATTCCATGCTCCGTGGGCTGTAAGAGCTCTTTCTTTAAACAGAAATCTTCTCGGGTCAAAGAGAAGCCCAGGTTGCGATCACACGAACAATTAGCCGCACCATAGGTGCGAATGCCGGGCAGATTTAAAGGGTGTGACCAGATGCGAACATCTGGGAAGCACCCCGCACCCGTCGGCAACTCGTTTTGCTCCACTGCAGAAGCGGAGTAAAAAGACACCGGGAAATTCCGGTAGCAAACGGGGTTGCTACGGGCCATGGACGGACTTTCCACTGTGTGATCGCTCCAGCGCGCTCTCATGGCATCGGGATGGTCTGATCAGGCCATCCGACTCTGTGCCATTGTTTTTTTCCCCCCTTCTCAGTATGCACATCATCGCACCCTCCATAGGGAGCCCACAGTGGTGAGATGCGATCCATCGATTCCCCGTTTAAGCGCATTGGGAACAAACAGAACCCCCCCCCCCCAACTCACCTGTGGTTGCGTCTGATCACACGGTGGTGGGCTGCCTCTACAGCTTCAAAGGATTGTGTGATCACGCAACTGTGGGTCAAATTCCTCTGGGGAAATAGCCTCGCTCCCCCTGCATTATCTTGCATGTGTGACCGCCACCCCAAAGAGACTCCAAAATAGATTCTAGCTCTCCCCAAATCTGGATGTGAGAAAGGGCTTTTAAAAACAATAAAACAAAAACTACGTTTCTCACCTCCTCTAGAAATAGATCAAGAAGCTGTTGCCTGCCCCTGCATAGCACCCCTGGAACTTGTTGGTGGTCTCCCATGCAAGTACTAACCAGGACCATCTCTGCTTAGCTTCCGAGATCTGATGAGATCAGGCTAACCTGATGTCAGCTTGCTGCCATAGAGGCTGGGGTGGAGGGGGAGGCTACTAGGAATGTGTTAGTTTCGATTCTCTCTTGCTGTCTTGGTGACACTCCCTTATCTGTATGTTTTATGTGCCTGACCTTGATTCCTAGCTGTAACGCCATCTCTGGGAACACAGGACCATTCCCTTCTGGTGGGCCCTGTCTTTTGCCTTGATTGGCTCCAGGCCGCCCAGTGACTCTTTTGAACCATGTATATCCATCTACCCCGTGCTTTTTGCTTTAGTCTTAACACAGAACCTGAACTAGAGATGCTCTGCCAATACTGTATCAATAAACTATCCTTCTGAAGAAGCGAATAGTTGATTCTGATTGCTGCAGGAGTCTGACACCTGGGCAATTCAGGTCAGGGTGGCCCAACAGCTCTTGTGTTGGGGAAAAGTGCTCTTGAGTCATAGACAACTTATGGTTACCCTCATAGGATTTCAAAGGCAAGAGGTGAACAGAAGTGGTTTGTTATTGCCTGTTTCTGCACCATGACCCTGGAGTTCCTTGGTGGTCTCCCATCCAAGTACCAACCAGGACTGTCCCTGCTTAGCTTCTGAGATCTGATGTGATTGGGCTAGTCTGAGCCATCCTGATCAGGGCAGTTGCCTGCTAGAAGCAGTCAAATGGCAACCCTAGCTTGTTGACACAGGGTGCACTGCTGGCATACCAACTCTTGGCGTAAATGTGTTGGCTCATAGGATAAGCATGGATCACACCACCCTGTGTCCTCAGTTTGTGTGATCAGGATGGGACAGGCCAGATCAAGGAAGCTTTTCCTGACATCTCCAGAATTTTCTTCCTGAAGTCTTTCTAGTCTAAAGTGCTCCAAATCTCTGTTCCCTGCTTGGGGAAAGGAGAGAGCTTGACCCACCCATTATCTCTCCTGCTAAATCTATTAGCATTTGTATGAAGCTGGGTTGAGATACGTCTGGAAAGCAATTGAATTGATGCCACCCCTTCCTGTCTGTTCTCTGCCCAGAGAGAGAGAGAGAGAGAGAGAGAGAGAGAGAGAGAGAGAGAGAGAGAGAGAGAGAAAGGTTGTGCTTACTTCAAGGCTCCACAGGGAAAAAAATCATCTCTTCACCCAAGCACTCACCTGCTTTGTGGTAAAGGCCTATTCAAGCTCATGGTAAAAAAAGACAGAAAGCGGATGCAGGCAGGAACCAGAGCTTCAAAGACAGCAGTGAGATCCTTGTCCAATTGAAGAGGTGAAGGTTGACAGATGGCTTTCTTAATGGGCCACGTGCTGTAGGCTAGGGTTTGAGACACTGCCAGAATGCCTCTATGGCAGGGGAAAAAATGCTGGCACCCAGAGAAGCAAAACGAGTCTGAAGTAAGGATCAGAGGGAGACAGACAGAAAGCTGTGAGCTTGAACTAGACTTGGCGATGCAAACTTGGGGCGAGCTACAAGTATTCCTCTTGAGGGATCTGAGGAAAGATTAGCGAATATGCTCCCTGTTTATGGGAGTCCACTGGATTCCGATACACTCGAATTGTCTGTTTGCCAGATTCACAGAGAAATCAATGAGAGCATTCTTCTCTCGCAGCAGGAGGCTAGAACCAGTTCAGCCCCAAGGGATGGGGCCATTGTGGAGGCCAGTATCTCAAATCTAATTCTTGAAACAAACTCAATAGTAGAACTCGAGGGCATCCAATGTAGCTGATGGGCAGTGAGCGTGCTCAGTATGGAGGAAAGGAAACACTGCTTTACACAGAGAGTGATTAAAATGTGGAGTTCGTCGCCAGAGGATGTGGTGATGGCCACAGGAATAAACAGCTTTAAAAGAGAATTCGATTCATGGGTGTCTTTTAATATGTTAGTTTCATATGTTCACAATTGTATTAAGGTCTCGGGACACTCAAATGTTACTAATTACTGACAGGCAGCCCAGATGCTCACATTCTGTGGGTATAACCAGGGCTCTTTTTGTCGTAAAAGCCCAGCAGGAACCCATTAGCATAATAGGCCACACCCAACAGCAGAAACTCATTAGCATATTAGGCTACACCCCCATGTCGCCAGAAGTGTGGTTATCCAGCCACACCCACCTTTTGCTTCTTATTCTGTTTACCTTGTTTGTTGTCAAAACTCAGGGCTCTTTTTGTAGCAGGAACTCCTTTGCATGTTAGGCCACACACCCCTAATGTAGCCAATCCTAATGAGTTTCTGCTGTTGGGTGTGGCCTGTTATGCTAATGAGTTCGTGCTGGGGGTGGCCAACCCAGGAGCCAGCCAAAACGCCGTTCCTGTGCGTTCCTGCCCAGAAATAGCCCTGGGTATAACATTGCAGTCAGAAGAATGTTTGTTCTACAAATCCTTTGCCTTGCATCAGTGTTGGCATCAGTGTTCCCTCTAAGCTGAGTTAGTGTGAGCTAGCTCACAGTTTTTTAGCCTCCGGCTCACACATGTTTGCCTTCGCTCAGGA
Organism: Gekko gecko; assembly: GCA_029375565.1. Lineage (NCBI taxonomy): Eukaryota > Metazoa > Chordata > Lepidosauria > Squamata > Gekkonidae > Gekko > Gekko gecko. The sequence goes on from JAPDNY010000009.1 coordinate 77,344,699, forward strand.
AGGAGGGCTCCAGAGCAGACTAATGTATGCAATAGCCAAATCGCTCGCTCACAACTTTAATGCCAGGAGCTCACAAAGCAGATTTTTTTGCTCACAAGACTCCGCAGCTTAGAGGGAGCATTGATTGGCATTAGCAGAGTCCAACACTGCCATCCCCGCAGACTCGTAGTATAAGGTTACAGTGGACACTGTGGTAGTTTTTGCAGTCTATTGCTCCCAAACTCCTTCCTAAAGGGATAGTGTCTATTATCTTCTGAAGACTTCTTTACCCATATTCGAGGACTATACATGTAAGCCCCAGTGGAAGAGATGGAAGACGCTTCTTGTCCCTTGCCATGACAGACATCCCGTCAGTTTGGATGACAACGGGCATTAGAACTCCCCCCCCCCCAAAAAAAAAAATAATAATAATCTCAGGGCACTCAAGTGTCCACTTGCTCTGGAGTCATTCAAGTCTGAGCTGCCTTAGTCCAAAATATCCTGAGGGCTCCCTGAAAGGAAACACGGCTTTAGTCCCCTGAGGAGTCAGGAGGGTTGCCTGTAGTCCAGGCTGGTTCAAGTAAAAGAGATGCTTATTTGCAAGTAGCCATCACCATTCCTTGGAGTACTTGACATCTTTGGACACGTGTGGTGTCAGCCAAAGGCGCAAATGTGCTCCGGAGATGAGCGTGATCTCAGAAAGCTCCTTGGAGGAAAATTGGCACCACCGAGGTTCTGGCAATGAGAATTAGATTCATGGAAGATAAGTCTATCTATGACTACTAGCCATGGTGGCTGTGGGGAACCTCCACATTCAGAGGTATTGAACCTCTGAATCCCAGAGCCAGGAAGCAACATCAGAGGAAGGCCTTGGCCTCTCTGCCCTGTTGTTGACCGTCCAGAGGAACTGCTTGGCCACTGTGTGAGACAGGACGCTGCACTAGATGGACCACTGGTCTGATCCAGCAGGGCTCTCCTTAAGTTCTTATGAAGGCCTCAGCCTCTCTGCCCAGTTGTTGGCCATCCAGAGAAGCTGGTTGGCCATTGTGTGAGACAGGATGCTGGGCTAGATGGACCACTGGACTGAGCTAGCAGGGCTCTCCTTAAGTTCTTATGAAGTCCTTGGCCTCTCTGCCCAGTTGTTGGCCATCCAGAGGAGCTGGTTGGCCATTGTGTGAAACAGGATGCTGGACTAGATGGACCACTGGACTGAGCCAGCAGGGCTCTCCTTAAGTTCTTATGAAGGCCTTGGCCTCTCTGCCCAGTTGTTGGCCATCCAGAGGAGCTGGTTGGCCATTGTGTGAGACAGGATGCTGAACTAGATGGACCACTGGACTGATCCAGCAGGGCTCTCCTTAAGTTCTTATGAAGGCCTTGGCCTCTCTGCCCAGTTGTTGGCCATCCAAAGGAGCTGGTTGGCCATTGTGTGAGACAGGATGCTGGACTAGATGGACCACTGGACTGAGCCAGCAGGGCTCTCCTTAAGTTCTTATGAAGGCCTTGGCCTCTCTGCCCAGTTGTTGGCCATCCAGAGGAGCTGGTTGGCCATTGTGTGAGACAGGATGCTGGACTAGATGGACCACTGATCTGATCCAGCAGGGCTGTCCTTAAGTTCTTGTGAAGGCCTCGGCCTCTCTGCCCAGTTGTTGGCCATCCAGAGAGCTGGTTGGCCATTGTGTGAGACAGGATGCTGGACTTTAAAAAGCACTATTTAGTCAATGCCCCGACCTGGATAGCCCAGGCTAGTCCGATCTCATCAGATCTCAGAAGCTAGGCAGGGTCAGCCCTGGTCAGTATTTGGATGGGAGACCTCCAAGGAATACCAGGGTCATGATGCAGAGGCAGGCAGCGGTAAACCACATCCAAACATCTCTTGCCTTGGAAACCCCATGGGATTGCCATTAGTCAGCCGTGACTTAGGTGCTTAGCAATGCTCCCCCTAAGCTGTGGAGTCTTGTGAACAGAAATTCTACTTGGTGAGTGACTGGCATTGAAGTTGTGAGCAGGTGATTTGGCTACTGCATACATTAGTTTGCTCTGGAGCCCTCCTTCCTGGGCTAAGACGAAAATGTGTGAGCTGGAGGCTCAAAAACTGTGAACTAGCTCACACTAACTCAGCTTAGAGGAATGCCTAGTTCTTTTGGCCCTTTCTTACATGCCCGGGGAAATGCTGATCACCACTTTGGGGTGAGGAAGCAATTTGGCGGGGGGATCCTGGAGATTTTTTGCCTTCTTCTGGGCATGGAGCAGCAGTCACTGGGTGTGTGTGGAGGGGGAGGTCTTTGTGACTTTCCTGCCTTGTGCAGGGGGTTGGACTAGATGACCCTGAAGGTCCCTTCCAACTCTATGATTCTACAATTTGATGGCAAAAAAGAAAAAATGAGTCAGTTAACAACCCTCTCAAATAGTTGGTCTTTGGCTCAGCTTAGCTTTGCAAGCGATGAATTTTCCATCACCCAACGTTAGGTCTCTGCACATGGACTCCTGAATGGTCTCCTTGCCTGATTGCTCAGCCCCCATTGTCTCCTGATTGCGCGAAAAGCTGACACAATGAATGCCTGCACTACCAGCTGCTGGCTTTCTCCAGCCGGATGACTGTGCGTTTCAGTCAATGGCACAGGAAAGGTTATCACCTTACTCATGGGTTGCTGGGTCATTTGGGCAGATGGGAGCAATGGCCAAAAATAAATCTGGGAGGATAGGGCAGGGAGAAGCATGTGGGATTAAATAAATAAAAATAAATATGAGCATGGAAAGTTCCTGGGGTTGGTCCAATCGGCTTTATCACTGGGGAAGAAAAAGAAGGAAGCTCCCGTTTGGGTACATCACTGAATTAAGGTGGTGGGGGGGGGGAATGGGAGAGACTGAGTGAAAAGCTGGCTGGGCCCACACTATAGAGCTGCACCAACCAAGCAAACATTTTGCAAAGGGATGAATTTAAGTCAGTTGTTCTGGGCTCCACTCTGCTGTTTCAATACGCAACAAGTGTGACCTGCCAAACAGGCATGAATGGTTCACAAACAGCCAAACTGATCGATGGCAGATCCCTGTTCCCTGCTGGTGAGCAGAATGTGAGCCAAACCACCAGGTGTTCAAGAATCCATCTATATCCTGTCTTCCTAGGGACTGTCTTAGGGCCCAGGGTGAAAGTCCTGGATGAGGTCCCCCAGAATCTCTGGACAGGGCCCACCCACTTCCATGTGCAAAGTGGGTGAGTATCTGTGGTAGCCACTGATGCAGCTGCTGTGTAAGCCATGGAGCCATGGAGGGGATGGGGCAGGATTGCCAACCTCCAGGTGGGGCCTGGAGATCCCCTGGAATTGCAGCTGACATTCAGATGACAGAGATCAGTTCCCCTGGAGAAAACGGCTGCTTTGGTGGGTGGAGTGTATGGCATTATACCCCGCTGAGGCCCCTCCTCTCTCCAAACCCTGCCCTCCCCAGGTTCCATCCCTCAAATGTTCAGGAATTTCCCAACCTAGAGTTGGCAACCCTAAAGGGTGGAGGTCAGGTGCACACCTCAGCCACTGACCCAGAGAGCTGTTGTCCAAACCCCAGAGGGGGAAGGTGGGCATGGCCAGCTGGCTCTTCTTCCCCCTCTGTTTGGGAAGGGTGGGGCCAGGGGAAGTCAGAGGCCCACCCAGTCTGGTGCCAGGGACATCTGCTCTGGAAATTCCATCGTTCAGACCACCCCTGAACATTGTTGTGCATAAAACCTGTTTAAGGCAATTTTAACTGGCGAGAGTCAGTTTGGTGTAGTGGTTAAGTGTGCGGGCTCTAATCTGGGAGAACCGGGTTTGAGTCCCCACTCCTCCACTTGCACCTGCTGATGTGACCTTGGGTCAGTCACAAGCGCTGTCACGTCTGTTCTTGAAAAAAGAGCAGTTTCTGTCAAGAGCTCTCAGCCCCACCTACCTCACAGGGTGTCTGTTGTGGGGAGGGGAAGGGAAAGGAATTTGTCAGCTGCTCTGAGACTCCCTTGGGTAGTGAAGGGCGGGGAAGAAATCCAATCTCTTCTTCTCTTCTCTTCTCTTCTCTTCTCTTCTCTCTCTTCTCTTCTCTTCTCTTCTCTTCTCTTCTCTTCTCTCTCTCTCTTCTCTTCTCTTCTCTTCTCTTCTCAAGTGACTTTGGTTTTGCTTTTGAATTTCATTCTGAAACGACTCAGTGCAGGGGGTTGGACTGGGTGACCCTCGAGGGCCATTCCCGCTCTGTGTTTCTGTGGTCTATGTTTCTACTTTGAGCCTGGGAAAGGCAGTATGTAAATTTCCGAAACATAAATAACACAGCACATCTACAGTCAACTTGCACCGTCAGCGATCCTTTTCCTTGTCCGTAGTGTTACCCCTACCAGCATAGATGTAAGAAGCTGAATTGCTGCCTTCCGTATCAGGGGGAATTTATCTAAATGGCAGGTCTTGGCGAGAGGTGGGGTACTAGCGGGGATCTCCTACCTATATTTATGGGAATCTTCCCTTTATGAGAACTCTCAATAACCAGTCCAAGGGTGAAATAGAGAATGTTTCATTGAAGGGAGATTAAGGAATAACACACGAGGAGCACACGCAGAACATACACACATCCAAGATCTATGGAAAATAAAGATAGGGATGGGAGAATAACAGGGAGTAAGGCGATAACTACCTTCCCGGAAGACATCCATGAAGAAGGAGAGATGGTGAAATGACCAACACTTCGCTGAGAGGAAGGACCCAGTATACTGAGGGTGTGTGTTGGTAGGCACCTGAGACAATACAAACAGCAATGGAGTTGTGCTGGTGTCAGGTAATCCTGCCATGAGTTGGATGGATGGGAATGAGGGAGGGATGGTCTGCAACTTCTCATGTATGGAATGTAGGGAGGTGTGCAGGTTGCCTAGGAGATTCAGGATACCACGGCCTGGGCACTCTGTTATCTCACCAAATGTCCTTGGTCTCACAGTTCTTGTTTCCTCTGTCTGAGACAGCATCGGGGCAATTTGGTTATTTACTGCTTTAGTACTTTCACACCTCTTCCCGCGCGCGGGCTTAGTGACTATTGGTAGATGGAGAGGGGGGGCACTTTGAATGGGTATAATTGTGGGTGCCTCTTTAGATCTAGTCATCCCTGACAAAGAGATGTTACTGTGCCTTTAGAACTGCTTTCAATAAATGCTATCTTCTTTATGAAGCCTGGTGTTTGACTGACTTTCTGAAGAGCCTGACAGCTGGGCTAGTTATACCCCAAAATGTGTCCAGAGAGCTGGCTAATGCGCGGGGTCCCTCAGAACAAAGCATTGGTGAGATCACCATGACACAGAGAGTACTCCATCTTTCTGTGTTATACCTCTGAGGATGCCAGTCACAGCTACTGGCGAAACGTTCAGTCCTACAATGCCAAGACCACGGCCACACAACCCGGAAAATCTACAACAACTATAGATGAGATCAATCAGGGATCAAGCAATGTAGTTTGGAATCACTGTATAGAGTTTCCGGGAGTGGACAAAAGAGATGGGAGGTTCTCTTCCAGATGCAAAGTACAGTTTGAGCTGGGTTCCTGAGTACTTCTCCGGTGGCTGAAGGACTAATGGACTGCTAATTTAAACTAACCAACATGGAAACAATAGTGCTTGATGAGCCACCTGGGCTTAGGGTGTGGGAAAGGAGTCAGGACTTTTCATGATGAAGGAAATGTGGGGAGGAAGGCTGAGGCGAGATTGATAGGATTAGCACTGAGATCGAAAGAAGCAACTCTGAGGCGAGGCAAGCCCATTGTCTGGAGTATGCAGATGTCGGAAGGGTGGAAGGGGGAGTTGCAGCTGTCAGCACAAGATCTCATGTGCTTCCCAGGCTCACTGCCAAGACACGATTGTAGGGCCTGCCAGTCGTGGCGTCCATCTTTGTGTTCACTTACATCAAGTTGCCTGGTTGGGGCAGGTATTTGCCCGCTTTAGGGGCCTCTGATCCACCAGCCCGGATCCGGCTAGCGGGGGAACCCCATCCCCAAAGTGCCGGGATTACATCAACATGCCCGGTGCGATGACGTCACCTGGAGGTGATGTCAGCGCACCAGGCACATTGCCGGGGGGGGGACCTCTAGCACACAGCCTAAAAACTCTATTGGTACCATAGAGTTTCTGGCTGAATGCTAGAGCGTCCCCCTGGCGACGTGCCTCGTGTGATGATGTCACCCTCAGGTGACGTCATTGCAGCACATGTGTCAGAAGATCCCGGAAAGGAAGCTCCATCCCCCTGCCGGCCGCAGGTAGGGACCTGGCAGCCCTATGCCTGGTATATAGACTCCTTGGGCACCCCAAGAAGGTCCATTGTTGGTTGAAACAAGCCCTCCTGAGAGACTGGGTTCAGCATACTTACAGTAGTGCTTTCCATACTTATTGATAATGCCAGGCTGAGGATGTGGAAGTAACGTATCACTAACTCTATCAGTGCTGAAGGGAGGGGAGGGAACTATAATTGAAATTGATCTCCGTGCAAAAATACAGCAGGAAACGGGGATTTAGCTGATCCCTTCCTTATCATGCATCTTGCCTTGGAAGAGGAAAAGAAAGGTTTCGCCCCTCTCAGGATTCTAGAAGGCAGATCCGTCTCTAAGAATATAATCATAACTTGTTTGTAGTGGCTGTCTTTAAGTCTGCTATCATTTATCAGTTCTAAGTCGAGTCCAAATGTTTCACCGTTAGCATCTGTTCAGTGTCATAGAGAGACACCGGCCGGCCTGTTCAGAGCTCACTCTTAGAGCTCCCTATTTTTATTTATTTTAGATAAGCCTTTGGCCTTTTATCTCGAGCGATTTAGTACAGAGACACCTATTTTTGTTGTTGTTGTTGTTGTTGTTTACTAGCAGATTTAGAATTCAGAGAAGAAAATAACCAGGCTGGTATATCTTTCAGGGAGTCTGCTATTACAGAAATAACTTTTAAGATGTCTAGTATGAAGCTGCTCGGTTTTTTACGGTTATTGTTTTTTGCAGTCAAGACACAGCTGATTGATGGTGACCCCCCCCGGGGTTTTCAAGGCAGAAGATGAACAAAGGTGGTTTTGCCATTGCCTGCCCTTGGGTCAAAGCTCTGGACCTTCTTGGTGGTCTCCCACCCAAGAGCTAACCAGGGCCAACCCTGCTTAGCTTCCGAGATCTGATGGTCACAGCTCTGGGCTTCCTTGGTGGTCTCCCACCCAAGTGCTCACCAGGGCCAACCCTGCTTAGCTTCTGAGATCTGATGGTCACAACTCTGGGCTTCCTTGGTGGTCTCCCACCCAAGTGCTCACCAGGGCCAACCCTGCTTAGCTTCCGAGGTCTGATGGTCACAGCTCTGGACTTCCTTGGTGGTCTCCCACCCAAGTGCTAACCAGGGCCAACTCTGCTTAGCTTCTAAGATCTGACAGTCACAGCTCTGGACTTCTTTGATGGTCTCCCACCCAAGTGCTAACCAGGGCCAACCCTGCTTAGCTTCCGAGATCTGACGGTCACAGAATCAAAGAAAGAAGGGTTCTTTGATTAAGAGTCTGTCAGAGCAGCCAGAACTTTAACTGAGGTCTGGAGGAGGCAGCTATTAATTATATGCGAGCCTGAGGAGCTGGAGGAAACTCCAAGGTGAGGGAAACTCTGAAAAAATATGTATTTCCGCAAGCTAAGGAGCCTGTCCTGTATTTAACATCTGACAGGGCATGTACAGAGAAAGGGGCAGAGAAATCATGTTTTACCTATTTCTTTTGAATCCCCCACTCATTCTGGTGCTGTGCTAAACGTATGCTTGTGAACATTTTCTTTTATAAATACTTCATAACATTTGATCCTGATAGTGGTTCTCTATACCACATAGAGCTTCACTGTCTTGGATACATTATTTTAAAAGGAATGCCAGGAGGAAGGCAGTTGGCAAGTGGGTATTCCTCCAGGGGCGCACAAGGCAGTAAATAGTCCCCATGTTGACCAGGCAGTGGGCAGTGGGAGACACAGAGGCAAATCCTCAGAACTGGGAAGGGAAGCTGGGAGTCCTGACCCTTGCAGCAGGCAGTTCCCACAAAGGTCAGGTGGTGGCAGTGGGTTACTGGAGGGAGAGAAAAGCCTCTCCAGGTGTTGAGGAAACTTCAGAGGACAGAGTGGAACAGGGCCTGCAGGCCGGAGCAGGACTGTTCTGAAGAAGAAGGAAGAGGAGGAGATTGGATTTTTACCCCACCCTTCACTTGGAGTCTCAGAGCGGCTTACAAACTGCTTCCCCTTCCACTCCCCTCCCCACAACAGATGCCCTATGAGGTAGGTGGGGCTGAGAGAGCTCTCTCCAGAGCTGTCCTTGAGAGAACAGCTCTGACAGAACTATGGCTTGCCCAAGGTCATCCAGCAGCTGCAAGTGGAGGCATGGGGAATCAAACCCGGTTTTCCCAGATTAAAGTCTGCGCACTTAACCACTACACCAAACTGGCTCTCCATAATTTCATATTGCATGTGCAATAAATCTGTGACTTGGATTGTTCAGGTAGCATTTCACTGATTGTTGTTCCCACCCTTTAACTTTAACTGTTTTAATTGTTGGTTATTGATGCCCGTTGACATGTTTTGAGTAAACCACGTTGGGCCCTTTGACAGAAAGGGGAATATGATTTTTTTTAAGTATTTATGTATAAATAGATAAATGCAATGAGGTAGCATTAGAATGTCCTTAGCAGAGATATTTCAAGTAAATGCCAGCATGCTGTATCTCGAAAAGTACATCAGTTCGAAGGAAGTTTTTTCCCCTCTTTCAACAGTTCGGCTGTTAAAAAAAACACAAAAAACTTTGAACCTACAAGCAGGAGAAAGCTCCCATTGTTCCTTCTTTAAAGGTCTTCCATAATATTTCTTCGGTTATCTGTTGCCCGATTATCACCAACCCAGATAAAAAGACGGTGGTTTTGCTTGTAGTGAAAATATATCATCTAGAGCAAAACAAAACAAAACAAAGATCATTCTGAATGCAATGTCAAAAGAATGGGGTGTGGGGAGGAAGTCAATGTTGCCCTAAGGACTGGATTAAGTCGCTGGTGTTTTCGTTCACAGGAGTCTTTCAAATAAACCTGCCATCAAAAATGTGGCTTTTTCTATAGCTGTTTATTATTCCCCTTCTCTCTGGGCATGACTTTCAAACTATAATTAAAGGCAAAGTGAAGGAAATGTACTTTGGGAGACATCTAGAGGAACAGCATCCGGACTCTCATAAGGATGTAAGAAGAGCCCTGCTGGATCAGATTAGGGTTGCCAGGTCTGGGCTGGAAAATACCTGGAGACTTTGGGGTTGGATCCAGGAGAGGGCGGGGCTTGGGGAGGGGAGGGGCCTCAGCAGGGTACAATGCCATGGAGTCCACCCTCCAAAGCAGCCATTTTCTCCAGGGGGGCTGATCTCTGCCACCTATCTGATCTAGGGTTGCCAGACTCCAGGGGGGCTGATCTCTGTTAGCTGGAGATCAGTTGTAAAAGCCGGAGATCTCCAGACCCCACCTGGAGGCTGGCAACCCTAGATCAGATAGGTGGCCAAGAGCAGGGATGGGGTGTAGGGTTGTCATATCCAAGATGGGAAACGCCTGGAGATTTGGGGATGGAACCCGGGGAAGCCAGGGACGGCAGTAGTAGGCTATGATACCATTGACTCCATCCTCCAAAGCATCCATTTTCTCCAGGTGAACTTTTCTCTGTTGTCTGGAGATCCGTTGTAATTTCGGGGGATCCCCGGGTCCCACCTGGAGGCTGGCATCCCTAGGATCAGATTAGTGGCCCATATGCTCCAGCATTCTTTTTCACACAGTGGCCAACCGCTCCCTCTAGAGAGCCAGTGACAGGTCACAGAGGCCGAGGCCTTCCCTTGGCGTTGCTTCCTGACACTGGTTTTCAGAGGCCCACTGCCTCTGGATATGGAGGTTTCCATTAGCCACCGTGGCTAATGGCCACTGGTAGACCTTTTCGCCATGAACTTGCCTAACTTCCTTTTATAAAGTCATCTATGATCGTAGCCATGACCACATCCACTAGCAGGATAGGTCCACTATATCTTCTACCTCACTACCTTCTAATTTGTCTATAGGATCTCTATATGCATACAGTGATTTAGTGAGCTTTGTGGCTTCTCAGACTTGAAGGGAGAAGTTTTAATGACATAAATTGTGCTTCACTGGGTTGCCCGGCCTCCGCTGGGGGTGGGGATGCCCCACGCACAGGGAGTTCTCCCTGCTTCCACTCAACTGGGGGGAAATGGTGCCATAATGGGGGGGGGGTCAAAGTGTCCCAGTGCACTGAAGTCACTCCCCATGTGCCCAGAAGTGACCCCAGTATGTCCCTAGGAGATGCCAGGAACTCTGTGGCACTTGGGCAAAACTCTATGATTAAACCATAGAGTTTTGCCCAAATGCCAGTGTCCCTGGCATTGCTGGCAATGCCCTGACATAACATCTGGTGTGCACAGGAAGTGACATCAGCATGTCACCAGCAATCTTACTGTGTCACCAGGGAGGGCCTCCACCACATAGTAAGCCCCACCCATCCCCTGCTGGTTGCCAGGGGAGACCAGGCAACCCTACATAGCCTCCAAACATTGGCTTTATAAAATGTTCACAAGCAGGGCCTTTTCTACATGAGCAGGAACTCATTAGCATAATAGGCCACACCCAACAGCAGGAACTTATTAGCATATTAGGCCACACCACTGACAGAGCAGCTCATTAGCATATTAAGCCACACCCTATGTCTTCCCTTGCCTTGTCCGGCCGCGGGTAAGCCCCCCCTTGAAGGGAAGGGAAGGCAATTTAAACTACCTTCCCTTGGCCTGCCCGGTTACCCCGCGACTGTAGGGAGCCTGGGCAAGCTGGCCCTTGGAAGGGAGGGGAGACAGTTTAAACTGCTTTCCCTTGGCTTGCCCAGGCACCTCCCCGATCCTTCCAGGGGACCCCCTGGCCCGCCCGCCTCGGAGTCGCCGGGCGGGGGTCGCTCTCCAGGCCTTCCCTCTGTAGCCACGCACGTAGAAGGCTGTAGTGGGCATGGCCAACTCTGAAGCCAGCCGGAACTCCATTCCTGTGCGTTCCTGCCCAAAAACAGCCCTGTTCAGGAGCCTCAAAAGCACAGGCCTCTGCCCCCCAAGAAGCTTAAAATAAGGTACAATCCCAGAATCCTTAGCGACAAGACACTGTGGCGCTGTGCTTCAGCGTGAGCTATAATGCAAGGTCTGCTCCGACTATGCTTCTTCCAAACACAAAGCTCCCCAGCTTTCCTGGAAGCGACTCAGCAGAACAAGAGAAGTGTGAGGTCTCTCTCTGCGCTGCATCGTCCTACCGGCCATTCGTTTTGTCTCTGTTCCAAGCGTGCCTTGCAAACATCTCCTAATGAACGTCAGGCTTTCATGAAAGGCAGCTGGCCCGCCGCGGACGCTGCGCCCCGTGCTATTAAGCAGTCATAATATTTCAAAGGGAATCAAAGCAGGCGGCTATAATAAAGTCCTCGGGGCTTCCAACGAGGGTGGTGGTGGTGGAGGAGGAGGAGACAGAGCAAAGAGGTTGCCACTGTCAGGGCAGATTGATACACCTCTGCTTTGTTTTGCATTTGCCATTAGAAAGGGCCTCCCCGTCTTCTCCTCTGGCTCCCATTTATGTCAGCGACAGCGAGCACGGCCAGCTATTTCCAGCAGCCGAGGAAAATAAAGAAGAGACGTACAGCAGGCGTGCTGGGAAGTATTCTTTGCCGAGGCCCTCCATTCGGCGGCTGTTGCTTTATAAAGATATAGAATTTGGGGGGTTGGCATAATATAGCGAATCCATGTCGGGCCTTAATGCTGTTGTTTTTCTCCTTTATGACCTGTTGAGCTGTAAGTGATGGAAAAAGAGGCTCCATTAAATTCCAGCATCAGCGGCTCGGGCCGGGGGGGTGGGTGGCATTGAAAGAGAAGAAAAGTGTAACCGACAGAGCTATAAATATTCCCTTTCAGCCCGCATCAAGGAAAGCCAGTCTATTGTTGCATCGGAGTATCAAAGGACTGCTGAGCCAGACCTGGAGTTCATCTAATCTCGTTCAGGGAAACAGGCTCCTTGGCACAGAGGTTAAGTCGATGGTCCACGTGTACGGTGGACGTGAGCTCCACAACCGTGCTTGCTTACATTTTCCTGGTGGTTGTTTTTCCTGGTTGTTGTTTATGTGGGAAAGACGTGGAGATCTTGGGGGTGGGGCCTAGAGAGGGTGAGGTTTGCGGAGGGCGGGTGTTAAATAGTGGGGGTTCCATGGGTGAACAGACTCCCAGTCTAGCAATCAGCTCTACTTTATTCAGTGATTTCGGCCAGAACAGGACTATAGACCAGAGCCTCAGCTCGGTTATATGGCCTGCAATGGCTACACCCCACTCCCAACGATAGGCTATTTACAAAACTTTACATCTTAATTGTGGGCTGGAACGATCGGGAGGCATTTAAATGCCTCCCCATGCCTTCCTCGGCCTGTCCAAGGGCCGGCTTGCCTGGGCTCCCTGCAGCCACAGGGCACCCAGGCAAGCCAAGGGAAGGCATGGGGGTGTGGCCTAATATGCTAATGAGCTGCATTGTCGGGGTGTGGCCTAATATGCTACTGAGTTTCTGCTGGTGGGTGTGGCCTGTTATGCTAATGAGTTCCTGCTGGGCTTTTTCTACAAAAAAAGCCCTGTCTTAATATATCACAAAAGATATTGCACAGCCCCTTTATTAATATCAGTCCTCCTTAATTGTGCAAAAGTTATAAGAGGGAGGATTCCCTTTAAGTCTGTTTTGAATAAGTGCTCGGTCTTCCTCCAACAGAGGACCAGATATCCTCCTGTCTCAGTGCCTTCCTCAGGGAGTGCAACAGATATTTCCAAGCACAAGGTTGCCAAATACCAAAATATTTATCCAGATTTTTCCTTGTTCTGCAACAGCAGGGCTCAGCGGCAGGCTAAGGGCTGCCAGATCTTCTGCTATTACAGTTGATCTCCAGAGATCTCCAAGATCAGTTCCCCTGGAGAAAATGGCTACTTTGGAGGGTGGATTCCGTGGCATTATAGCCAGCTGAGGTATGCTTTTTTTAAATTTTTAAAAATTATTTTATGACAACAAAGACAAAACAAGACTACAAACAAAACATAAACTGAGAGAATCTAAACCATTAAGAAACTCTTGAGTTTTTCCTCACCAAACAAAAATAGCTTTTTTTGCACCTTAATGTGTCAATACATACTTTTGCACTTATTACTGTCAATAATCATGTTTTTATGCTTTAATTGCTTTCTGCTTCGGTTGTATGCACAGTTCATTCAATGTATTCTTCAATCCATCTGTAAAGTACTTCTTTCTTTAGCTGCTCTATCCCATGAATGATCTTGTAAACCTCAATCATGCCACCCCTCAGCCGTCGTCTCTCCAAGCTAAAGAACCCCAAGAACTTCAACCTTTCATCATAGAGAAAGCGTTCCAACCCTTTTATCATTCTAGTTGCCCTTTTCTGCACTTTCCCCAATGCTATAATATCCTTTCTGAGGTGTGGTGACCAAAACATATTGTAGAGATGTTCTGGCCAAAATGCCTCCTTTCATCCAACTCTCCTTACTACAGTTGCTCTTCTCTGTCACTATGGGTTATCCTTCCCCTAACACTAGGGATGGTATTCAGAGTTGCAATACACTCTGCGCTTATATCCAGCTTTATCTTCGCTAGATACGGCTGCCAGTGTCTGGGGGTGGGCGGAGAGAAGAACATAAGAACATAAGAGAAGCCAATGTTGAATCAGGCCAATGGCCCATCTAGTCCAACACTCTGTCACACAGTGGCCAAAAATACCAGGTGCCATCAGGAGGTCCAGCAGTGGGGCCAGGACACTAGATCTCCTGGAGTTGCAACTGGTCAGAGATCAGTTACCTTGGAGAAAATGGCTGCTTTGGATGGCAGACTCTATGGCAGGGGTCTCAAACAAAAGGCCCGGGGGCCAGAACCGGTCCATTCGGGTCTCTTATGTGGCCCACGAGCAACTGATGCTAGGGGGGAATGCTGGGGGGAGTTGGGGGAGCCACTCCATTGTGGCTTCAGCATGGCAGAACAACCTCATCTGCAGCAGTCATGCATTGTAGGAGCATCTGCCCCAAGCTGCACTGCTGCCTCTCCAGTCTGCCCATGTGGGTTTTTTCTGCACCCCCCTCCCAGCCCATGGGGCCTTGCCATGAGGATACATCAATTCAGAGCTTACCAGCTGCTGTCCTTTATACAGTTTCTATTTCCACATTACGGTCGAGTCTGCATTTGTCTTTCCCACTTGTGTCCCAGCCTTCTGACTCCGTCTTCAAAAAAGCTGTCTACATTTGCTTTCGTTTTCACACTTTAACAGTGCTAGCATGCTTTTGCATGCCTGCATGTTTATTGCCCTCTCATAGCGGCTCCATTGTCATTGCACCTCCACACCACTTTAAATGCCATAATGTCCAAACTGGCAGAGACTGACCAAGACAGAGCTCTTGGAGTCGTAGTAGATAACTCACTGAAAATGTTGAGACGGTGTGTGACTGCAATAAAAAAGGCCAATGATATGCTGGGGATTATTGGGAAGGGTATTGAAAACAGATCAGCCAAAATCATAATGCCACTATATAAATCAATGGTACGACCTCATTTGGAATATTGTGTAAAGTTCTGGTTACCACACCTTAAAAAGGATATTATAGCTTTGGAAAAGTGCAGAAAAGGGCAACTAGAATGATAAAAGGGTTGGAACGCTTTCCCTATGAAGAAAGGTTAAAACGCTTGGGGCTCTTTAGCTTGGAGAAACGACAGCTGAGGGGTGACATGATAGAGGTTTATAAGATAATGCATGGGATAGAGCAGATAGAGAAAGAGGTACTTTTCGCCCTTTCTCACAATACAAGAACTCGTGGGCACTCAGTGAAATTGCTGAGCAGTCAGGTTAGAACGGATAAAAGGAAGTACTTCACCCAAAAGAGTGATTAACACATGGAATTCACTGCCACAGGAGGTGGTGGCAGCTACAAGCATGGGCAGCTTCAAGAGGGAATTAGATAAGCATATGGAGCAGAGGTCCATCAGTGGTTATTAGCCACAAGGTACAGATAGAGACTTTGGGGCAAGTGATGCTCTGTATTCTTAGTGCTTGGGGGGGGCAACAGTGGGAGGGCTTCTGGAGTTTTGGTGGACTTCCTGATGGCTCCTGGTATTTTTGGCCACTGTGTGACACAGAGTGTTGGAATGGGCGGGCCTTTGGCCTGATCCAACATTGGCTTCTCTTAAGTTCTTATGTTCTTAAATGAATCTTTTCCAAACAACTCCTCAAACAAGCATAGAAAAAGATGGTGTCACAGCAGCACGAAACTGATTTGAAAATGCAAACGCGGATTCGACCTACATGTTTTATGGCACACACGTCCCAGCCCGATCAAGTGACATTTAAGTCAGATCTGGCCCTCGTAACAAATGAGTTTGACGCTTCTGCTCTGTGGCATTATACCCTTTCCCCAAACCCTGCCCTTCCCAGTCTCCACCCCCCAACCCTCCCAGGAAATCCCCAGTCCAAGGCTGGCAGCCCTACCACTGGTCCTTCCAACAGGTTTGTTCCGGGATCAGTGGAGATACCCCCTGCTCCCATTCCGCTCAGTGATTAGTGGGGTGCAGTCTTTGCAGGGCGAACTCTTTGGCCCAGCTGAAGTCCCTCCCTGCCCCAAGCCCTGCCCTCTCCAGGTTTCTCCCAAGTGTTGCCACCCTCCAGGTGGCACCTGGAGAACTCCTGCTATTAAAATTGAGCTCCAGGTGACCGAGATCAGTTCCCCTGGAGAACATGGCTGCTTTGGAGGGTGTGCTCTGTGACATTGTACCCCATTGAAGTCCCTCCCCCCCCAAACCTTGCCTTCCTCCCCAGGCCTTGCCATCCCCAAATCTCCAAGCATTTCCCAATCCAGAGTTAGCAACCATATTTCTTCCTCTGACGCTGCCACTCTTCCTTTGGGAGCATGAGTAGGAAGGTATATAAAATCTCCCCACTCAAAAGGGAATAACTCATTTTTTCTGCAAATAAATGTCAGCTATGCTGCCGTAGCAGGTGGGGGGGGGGAGAAGGAGGCTGTTGAATGTGTTTCTTCTTGTGCTGGAATTCTAACTTTCATTTCTTCTAGTAGCGTCTTATCTCTTCGCTCAGGCCTGTGGCCTTGGTACCTTTTGGCTAGCCGCTTTGCTGGGAATGTGAACCCGTTAGTTTAGGCGCGCTCCAGTTAATTCCCTGATTGGCTCAAATCCATCAGGGGCCCCCACTTTGAATACTGTATATCTTCGCCTCTCCCGCCTTTAGGGTTAGTTCTGACACTGAATGTGTGAACAGATGACCTGCCTTTATTGTACTCAATAAACTTGAACCTTCTGAAGGAATGCTGTTGAGAACTGATTGCTGTGGGACTCTGACAATAAAACAGCATTGATCTGGCATTCCGGTGATGCTTTTGGGGAAATAGTTGTCCTGTTTAAAAGGGAACTAGACAGATTAATTAAGGATAGGTCAGTCGGTGGCTACTAGCCATGGTGACTAAAGGGCACCTCCATATTCGGAGGCACGAAGCCTCTGAATATTAGAGCCAGGAGGCAACACCAAGGGCCTCTCTGCCCTGTTGTTGGGCCACTGTATGAGACAGGATGCTGGACTAGATAGACCACCAGTCTGATCCAGCAGGGCTCTACTGAGGTTCTTATGAAGGCCTCGCCCTCTCTGCCCTTTGCACCTGCTGATGTGACCTTGGGTCAGTCACAAGCTCTGGCACAGCTGTTCTTGAAAAAGAGCAGTTTCTGTCAGAAGTTTTCTCAGCCCCACCTACCTCACAGGGTGTCTGATGTGGGGAGGGGAAGGGAAAGGAGTTTGTAAGCCGCTCTGAGACTCCAATTGAAGGGCAGGGTATAAATCTAGTCTCTTCTTCTCCTCTTCTTCTCCTCTTCTTCTTTCGTTGGGCCTCCAGAGGAATTGGTTGGCCACTGTGTAAGACAGGATGCTGGACTAGATGGACCACCGGTCTGATCCGGCACAGCTCTTCTTATGCTCTTATGAAGGCTTCGGCCTCTCTGCCCTTTTGTTGGGTCTCCAGAGGAACTGGTTGGCCATTGTGTGAGACAGGATGCTGGACTAGATGGACCACTGGCCTGATCCAGCATGACTCTTCTGATGTTATTATGTCTTGGAAACCAGGGGAAAAAGGTTAATAAAACACGCTGAAATGAATTCACAATTGAAGGGGAGATCTAGAAGAATCCTCCAAAGGTCACCAGTGGGTGGAAGGGAGGAGACCAGCCCAGGCAAGAAGCACTGAAGGGAAGAACTTCTTAATGGCGATGACCAGAGTCTCCAACTCCTTGTATGAAAAGAGATTTTCAGCCTCGACACAGATGACCGTTTGAGGGGGAGGAGGCTCTCCTCAGCCTGCCTCCACACGATTCCATTACGCCATCTCATTTAGTGTGTTAGAAAACAGAAAACGAGGCATGTGCCATTTAGAGTTTGCCAGTGACCAATTTCTTGAGCCTGAGGCCTCAGCAAAAAAACAATGCTGTTGCCTTTCCGTCAGGCAGCAGACTGCTTTCGCCCACAAATATCTCCTCGTGTTCCATACAACTGCCCGTTCTGCTGCCTTGAGGGGTTTCCATTTTGATCTGTGAGGGGGGAAAATCCTCAGATAAGGGACAAGCTCATGACCGGAGATGCCAGACTGTCCACTGCTGCCAGGGCAGTGTCAACCCAGCACCACAACTCCAGGCACAGACAGAGGAACCAGCTGGGGCTAGGGTTGCCAGGACCCCACCAGGGGCAGGGGTTCTCCCACTTCAAGGCCTCTCCCTCTAGCTGGTCAATGGAAGGAAAACTAGGCCGAGGCCTGTTTCACCAGCAATTCAGTGACATCACTTTTCTGGCATGCCAGAGGTGTTGCCAGTGACACAGGGATGCTCTGGTATTTGGGCAAAAACTCTGTGGTAAAAAATGACTTTCTCCTCAGTCACTGTCTTCCACCAATAGGTGAAGACTTTTTTGTTTTGCTTTGAACACCCTCAGCGACGCTCACTGATCCCCTTACCCGTTCATGTGTTTTTGTATATGTGTGTACATGTTCCTGTTCTGTCGAACTGTTTTTATTGTTTTATACATACGCATTTCAAGACTGGTTTAAATGTTTGGTTTTTTTAAAGAAAATTTATTGACAGGATATAATAACATGCTCCATATTTCGCTATTAATTCTTGCCATATCCCTTTCTACTAATTTTACCCCCCCCTCCCCTGGCTTCCAACAATACTCCGCCCCCATTAACATTTCAATCAATATTCTCTTACATTCAATTCGTTTTCAGTATTCAAATCATACATTTCATTATTTTCCTTTTTCTAATCTAACTGTTAGGTAACTCTTCCATTACAATCTCTCTTGCTACAACACTTCTATTCTTAATAGCTGTCAAAACATAGTAGTCTATTTTTCACATCCCAGTTAAGCTCTAAATAGTCTTTAAAATCTTTCCAGTCTGCTGTAAATTCTTCGTCTTCTACTCCATGAAGTTTTCTTGTTAACTTGTCCATTTCAGCCATAAAAATCATTTTTTTAATCCACTCCCATTTATCAAGTACCTGCTCCTGCTTCCAGGACTGAGCATAAGTCATTCTAGACTGGTCTAAATGTTTTGACTGCTGTCCGCCTTGGGGACCCCAGACTGGGTGGAAAGGTAACCTAAAAGTGTTTCAAGTATTCCTAATGCTCTGTCTCCATGCTGGAAAACTGACCAACTCTAGAACCTAGACAGAAATTCAAACAAAGGGAAATTTGAAAGTGTCCCGATCAACAGCAAACCTTGATTTGGGTTTGGCTACAAATTTTAATCCAGAAAACACCAATGCTACTGTAAATTGTATTCATCCTTTCTTTTTTTAGGGGCGAGTATTGTTATTTGGACCCATTCATCCAGAAAGCCCCAAGTACATTTTGAGACAGTTGCCAGGCAATTAACGTACCTTTGGATGGCAGGCAGGAAGGAAATGGCTGTGCAGGAGGGTAGCGAGTAAGCCGGTTGATGGAAAGCTGAATAAAAAGAAAGCATGCCCAAGTACTAAATCCTGAAATAGTTTTACCGCTCCACTGTATTCTGCTACCCCTGACATTGTAGCATGCCATTTTCAGCCAGGCACCAAGGTATAATTTAAACCTGAGAATCAAAGCTGTCAGCATTTCATGGCCTTAGAGATGGTGAGGGGGGAAAAAAAAGAGATTTCTAAAATAGTTTTCATCCCTTCCTCCTCTAACTCCCCCCCCCCAACTGAAAGACACATTTGAAAATTGGACTCGGTCTCTCTTCTTGCTTTACAGTTTGTTTTTAAAAGAAAGGAGCGTGGGCTTTGGGCCTGGCTGAACATAACGCAGGACTGACATCTGTGTCATTCGTTGCCTTTTCGGGGGACTGTGAAGGATGCATGTCCCAATACTTGTCAGAGGGGTATAGATACCCTTGTTAAGGGACCAACAGTTGTATGTGAACAGACTAGTTCACAAGGTAAAGGTTCCCCTTGCTTGAAAGCTAGTCGAATCCGACTCTAGGGTTGCGGTGCTCATCTCCGTTTCAAAGCTGAAGAGCCAGTGCTGTCCAAAGACGTTTCCGTGGTCATGTGGCCGGCATGACTAAACACCAAGGTGCACGGAACACTGTTACCTTCCCACCGAAATGGTACCTATTTATCTACTTGCAATTTCTTGCTTTCGAACTGCTAGGTTGGCAGAAGCTGGAACTAGAGACTTGAGCTTACTCCGTCATGTGGCGTCTCGGGTCTCGAACTGCTGAACTACTGACCTTCCACAGCCTGCAGTTCAGCGTCGTAACCACTTGAGCCACCGCAGCTCCACAAAGGAGCCCTAAGTAAAGCTTCCAGGTAGTGAGAAGCTTCCAAATGACAGTGTTAGCTGTCAGTTCGGGCAGATACTACACCTTTAGAGAACTGTTTCTAGCACCAGGACAGGAAGCCTGTATTAGCTATAAGTTCTAACAGATACTATAGTTTCAGAGCACCCTTCCAGAACCAGAACCAAAAGCCTCCTATAGACTGTATTAGCTATAAGTTCTGACAGATGCTATAGTTTTAGAGAACTCCCTTCCAGAACCAGAAGCCTCCTAATGACAGTATTAGCTGTCTGTACTGATGGCTGCTATACCTTTAGAGAACTCCTTCCTGCCCCAGCAGCAGAAGCCTCCTCAGGACTGTATTAGCTATCGGTTCTGACACATGCTATAGTTTCAGAGGACTCCCTTCCAGCACCAGCACCAGAACCCTCCTAAAGACTGTATTAGCTACCCCTGCTGACTGCTGCTACACCTTTAGAGAACTCCTTTCTAGCACCAGCACCAGAAGCTGCCTATTGTCTGTGGGAGCGGTGGTGCAGGCAGTAAGTGAAGCCTGCATGAGATCTGGCTGGACAGCTTTGGCTGTTCAAGCCCCACTGCGGCCGGAGTGAGCTCCCGGTGCTATGTCCCAGCTCCCGCCTACCCAGTGGTTTGAAAGCCCGTTAAAGGGCAAATAGATAAACTGGGTACCTGCTTCTAGAGCGGGGGGGCACCCGCCCTGTGGTGTGGTGGCAGCGGCTCGTGTGGCGAATGGCTCGAGCGGCGAACAGCGAGTGGCGGTGGCAGGAAAAAAGCATGGCAGCGGCTGGCAAGACGGGCGAAGCGAAAAGGAGGTTGGGCCGACAAGCATGGAGGCGGGACAACGTGACAGGCCAGAGCCTGATGGACAGAGGCCAATCAGTAAGCCTGCGCAAAAACCGTGCGCTTGGCCCAGACTTGAAGGAGGACGTCGTCTGCAGAAAAATCCAAAAGACCAGTGCCAGAGAAAGACGTCGTCCACAGAAGAAAGACAACTCGCTACAAAAAAGGGTGCCTGGTAGGCTTGTCACCTCCCCTGTATGTATGTGGCCCTAGGTTAGAATTTGTAATGATGAAATATGTGAACCACTCAGAGCCCCTAAAGGTGGGGTGAGCGGTATACAAATTGAAAAATGTAATGTAATGTAATGTATTACCTATCAGTTCTGACTACTGCTACAGCTTTAAAGAACTGCAGAACTCTTCCATTGCTGCAAGCACCCAGACCACTAAGTACTGGGCAGCACCCGGGTAGGGGCTGTGGCTCAGTGATAGAGCATCTCCTGGCATGCAGAAGGTCTCAGATTCAACCTCCAGCATCTCCAGTTAAAGGATCAGGTGGTAGGTGATATGAAAGACCTGTGTTTGAAACCTTGGGGAGTTGCTGCCAGTCTGAGCAGACAATATTGACTTCGATGGACCAAGGGTCTGACTCAGTATAAAGCAGCTTCAGGTGTTTATGCGTGGTTCTACTGGCAGCAGAAGAGAGGGCAAACGTAAGTTTGCAGATGTTAAACTTGTCTCGCTAGGGCTGCGGTCACACTGGAGGCTAGCTGTGATCTGGGTGTGCCTCTAATTGCCCCAGTTTAAAGTGTTGTGGGGCAGACCAGCCAGACAGCACACCCTAGGGTGGTTTCCCCATGTGCTCATCTGGTTGTCGAGTATTCAAATTACTGCAGTGCCTCAACCACAAAGCGTGCTGCTCGGTCTTTTGGTGTAGTGGTTAAGTGCGTGGACTCTAATCTGAGAGAACCGGATTTGATTCCCCACTCCTCCACTGGCACCTGGCTGGATAACCTTGGGCAAGCCATAGCTCTCTCACAGCTGTCCTTGAGAGAGCAGTCCTTGAAAGAGCTCTCTCAGCCCCACCTACCTCACAGGGTATCTGTTGTGAGGAGGGGAAGGGAAGGTGTTTGTAAGCGTCTCTGAGACTCTGAGTGAAGGGTGGGGTATAGATCCAATCTCTCCTTCTCCTTCTAATGCAGGTGGGTATATGCACATATAGGCAGCAACTCCAAGCCCTGCTCCCCCAATCCCAGTGGTGGAAATGGGTCTGTGGGTTCAGACTTCCCTTCCAGGTTCCTTTTACAGCAGGAGAGTTCAGACATCTGGGAAAGCGGAGGGGAAGCGTTGGTATCCATTAATACCGGACTTTCCCCAGCGCCTGATTATTCTGCTTCCCAAACGGGGCAACACGGGGTGCCGACGAGTGGGGCACAGAAGGCAGATGTTGACGTCTGATCGTGCTCTTTAAATCCGCAAAGGTAACACTACTATATTGCAACAAACTGCTTGTGTGACCACAGCCTCAGTATCCCTTTAAAGTAAGCTCAAGCTGCCAGGTGACGTTCTACCAGGCAATGTTATTTACGTCCATGGCACAGAAAGCCTGAACAGCCCCCCTCTTTTTTTTTTTGTCCCATGGTCAGTTGGAAACCCTGGGGGCAAAGAAGGCAGCACCGTGGCTTCCTTGTTCCTCTCTGCTGATGGTAGACGAAACCTGGTGCTCCGGATAAGAGAATGAGCAAGCAGGTTGGTGGCCTGTGGTGTTGAGCTAGGGCTGTCAGGGTGCCTGGGGCAGTTGCCAGGACTGAGAGCTTCCACAATCAGATTGCTCCCCCCGCATTATGACACCGTTTTGGGTGTCTTTTAGTAACACCATTCTTGCATGACCTGGCGTGCAGCCAAAGTGCCCAGCACACCTTTCAAGATCAGCCCTGTATTTGGAAGATTTACACGCCACCTCTCCAGAGTCCTGCTCAAGAAGACCCACGTGGATAAACACAGAAAAACCCCAAAACAACACTGCAGTAAAATCATAAACACAATAGACATAGACGCGAGTGAGATAAACCGGGGGAAGCGAGGCTATCTCCTCCGGCAGAATTTGACCCGCAGTTGTGCGATCACACAGTCCTTGGAAGCTGCGGGGGCAGCCCGCCACTGCGTGATCAGATGCAACCACGGGTGAATCGGGCTGGGGTTTTTTTTTTTTGCCATTTGCTCCTGATGCGCTTAAACGGGGAATCGATGAATCGCATCTCAGCACTGAGGGCTCCCTATGGAGTGTGCGATGATGTGCATACTGAGAAGGGGAGGGGAACAGCATGAAATCAGGATGGCCTGATCAGACCATCCCGATGTCATGAGAGCACGCTGGAGTGATCAGACAGGGGAAAGTCCTTCCGTGGCCCGTAGCAACCCGTTTGCTACCGGACTTTCCTTGCTGTCTTTTTACTCTGCTTCTGCAGCGGAGCAAAACGGGTTGCCAATGGCTGCGGGACACTTCCCAGATGTTTGTGTCTGATCACGCCCTTTAAATCCGCCCGTCATTCACGCCCATGCCAGGGCTCATTGTTCGTGTGATCGCGCCCATAAAAAAACCTGGAGCTGGCAACTCAACTCTCCACCTCCCCACCCACCCCCGGTCAGTTTAAACTCAAATTTTTAAGGGGAAAGGGCATCACGATTTGTGCTCCGGTTGTGCCCTAAGGAGATGAAGTCGAGGGAGGTGTCTTTTGGCTTGGTGCAGGTGGCTTCTGCGTACTGGCTTTGGGAAGACTACAGCGAGCCCAGGTGAAGGGAAGCTTTTTTTTGTTTCCGATGAGTGTGCAGCTGGGCACCTGCTTAGACTGCAATGTTTTGATCCTGTCTTCTAGCACAAGGTCCTTCAGCCTTGTACCGATGCAAGTAGGAAGCGGGTACAGTGTTATGTACTGAGGGAAACCGCGAACGTGGTTGGGGCGCACATGGCCAGGTGGACAAGCCAAGCTTCACATCCCAAAGACAGCAGAAGAGAAGGATCCAAGAACTCGCCTATCGGCCAGCCCTGGATCCTAATAGAGAGCCAGTAGGGGGCGTTGTTTGTAAATAAACCAATCACGGGTGTGGGTGTGGGTGTTGGGTGTGTTTAGAATGGGAAGATAAGTGGGCCGTTGGCCGTGCTAGTCATCTGAAGTTCTCCTGTGCACTCATAAAGAATGAGCTGAAATCACTCTCATCAGTGAAGAAGAAGAAGAGATTGGATTTTGTCAGGCACTTCAGAAAGTCAGTCAAACACCAGGCTTCATGAAGAAGATAGCGTTTATTGAAAGCAGTTCTAAAGGCACATTAACAATTCCTTGTCAGAGATAAAGCACTACTGAAAAGCCTCTACAGTTATACCCCCTGGTTCTTGCCCCCCCCCCCCTTTAGTCTGCCGATGACTATCAAGCCCGCGCGCGGGAAAAAGGTGCAAAAGTTGTAAAGCGGTAAATAACCCAAGCAGTATCCCCAGAAGAAACAAGAAGAAAACAAAACCTGTGAGACCAAGGCCATTTGGGCGCCAGCAGATAACCCAGGCTGTGAATTGCTCTGTCGCCCGGGCAACCTGCACACCTCCCCACATTCCAGACGTGAAAAGTTACAGACCATCCAAACCTCCTCCTCCCCCATCCATCTCATGGCAGGATTACCTGACAGATTTATACCCCGCCCTTCACTACCCAAATGTATCTCAGAGCGGCTTACAAACTCCTTTCCCTTCCCCTCCCCACAACAGACACCCTGTGAGGTAGGTGGGGCTGAGAGAGCTCTTGACAGAAACGACTCTTTTTTCAAGAACAGCTCTTATCAGAACTATGGCTTGCCCAAGGTCATCCAGCCAGGTGCAAGTGGAGGAGTGGGGAATCAAACCCGGTTCTCCCAGATTAGAGTCCGCGCACTTAACCACTACGCCAAACAGTGCATCAGTCTCAGTACTTTATATACAGTATATGCAGTCGATCCCCCGGGGAGTGTTTGCAGAGGGCCGAGACACACATTGAGTCCATTCTTAGACAGTCAGACAACTGTTATTTACAGTTGTGCGTGTGCATGAAGCTAATGCCCTGCTTATCCCCTCCGAAGTGTCATCCTGACAGCGCCGGCACCTGGGTGCCAAATGCCTTTCTGTGTTTGCGCTCTCCAACTTTGGCAGAGGACAGAAAATGAGGAGAGGAAAAAGCCAAACAATGAGCCCACGGAAAAGCGCAATGAACCCCGTGGCTCGGCGCCAGCTGCCTTCAGCCAATGTGACCTTGGCCGCTTCCCTGTCGTCACTGTCTAGCTGATGGATAGGATGCCTGTGAGGGTGACTTTAGCCCGTGGGCTCCCAGGCAAGGTTGCGGGACTGCCGAGTTTGGCCTTGCGTCTAAAAATGTCCAGGATCCAGACATGCCTCCGAAGCCCCGGGAGGGGCCTAAACACACCTTGCTACGTGCCAGGAAGGTTTTGAAAGCGAACCTCGAGGTTCTGGGAGACTTTTACAAAAGTCTCTGTTTGGTTTCTTGGAAGGCAGTATATATTATAGTGGATGCCACTCAAAAGTGTAGCCGAGTGTCTCCTAATTAGGGATGCCAGCTCCAGGTTGGGAAATACCTGGAGATTTGGGGGGGTGGAGCCTGAGGAGGGAGGGGTTTGGGGAGAAGAGAAGAAGAGGAGGAGGAGGAGGAGGAGATTGGATTTATACCCTCCCCTTCACTCGGTCTCAGAGTATCCACTGCTGGCTCGCCTAGGGCGCTGAGCCTGCAGGGCCCACAAGGCCAGTGCTCAGAGGGAAGGGGCGGGAGTTTGAACCCCCGCCCCTTCCCTGGCTTGCCTCGGCACCCCCGCAGCTGCAGAGCACCAAGACAAGCTGGCGCTCCGAGGGACAGGGCAGGGGTTTGAACTCCCACCTCTTCCCTGGCTTTCCTGGGTGCCCCGCAGCTGCTGAGTGCCCAGGAAAGCCGGCGCTCCAAGGGAAGGGGCGGTGGGAAGGGGCTCCAAGGGAAGGAGTGGGGGGAAACCCTGCCTCTTCCCTGACTTGCCTGGGGGGTCCCGCAGTTGCGGAGGGGCGGGGGTAACCGGGCGCTGCTCGGGCCGCTGCCCCCCCCCGGTCTCCAGGCCCCATTTGGAGGTTGGCATCCCCGGTGGGGTGGGCGCCACAGGCTGGCCTGCCTCAGATGCCCAGACACCTGGGGCTGGCCTTGAGAGTATCTTACAATCTCCTTTCCCTTCCCCTCCCCGCAACAGACACCCTGTGAGGGAGGTGGGGCTGAGAGAGCTCTTTCCAGGACTGCTCTTCAGAGAACAGCTCTGAGAGAACTGTGACTGACCCAAAGTTACCCAGCTGGCCACATGTGGAGGAGTGGGGAATTGAAACCACTTCTCCCAGAGTCCATGCTCCTAACCACTCCACCAAACTGGCTCTCTTGTAGTCTTCTGCTTTATCTCGCAGCCACACACCAGCTAAAAGCATGAAGTTCTGGCACCAAATGCTAACCCACTACTTACTTGGTATGCTTTTAGCACACAGTGACAAAGTTTTTCAAAAATCCAAATTAAGGATAAACACATTTTTCTTGTACATATGCTAAAACGCTTTTTAAAAAAATAGAAATCTGTCTATGGCTATTTCCAGTTCTGAAAGACTGCTGCAGCATATTGCGGAAGCTGATGGTACCGATGTATAAATAAGAGATGTGGCCATACGCAACAACAATTAAGAAGACCGAACAATTACCTTACTGTTACAGAGGAATTCATCATGGGAAAATAAAAATGAGCACCAATGCAATAAATCTGTGGACACCTACCCATAGGGCTGCTAGCACTTGTTCAGGAGATTCTTGGAGACTTCAGTTGTCCACCTTTCAAAGCAGCCATTTTCTCCAGGGGAACCTGTTTATTTATTTATTTATTCATTTATTTGATTTATACCCCGCCCTCCCTGCCGAAGTGGGCTCTCAGTTACCTGGAGACCAGTTGTAATTCTGGGATATCTCCATCCACCAGAGACCCAGTTTGGTGTAGTGGTTATGAACACGGACTCTGATCTGGGAGAACCGGTGTGTGTAAAGTGGCATCCAATCGCAGCCGGCTTATGGTGACCCCATCCAGGAGCTTTGAAGGCAAATGAGAAGCAGAATTGGTTTTCCATTGTCTTCTTCTGCAGAGTCTTCCTTTAGTGGTCCCCCATCTGCAGATGGTGACTGCAGCCATGAAATTAAAAGATGCCTGCTCCTTGGGAGGAAAACTATGGTAAACCTAGACAGCATAATACAAAGTAGAGCCATCACCCTGCCAACAAAAGTCTGTATGGTCAAAGCAATGGTATTCCCAGTAGTAATGTATGGCTGCGAGAGTTGGACTATAAGGAAGGCCGAGCACCAAAGGATAGATTCTTTTGAACTATGGTGCTGGAGGAGACTCTTGAGAGTCCCTTGGACTGCAAGGAGATCAAATCAGTCAATCCTCAAAGGAAATCAACCCTGACTGTTCCCTGGAAGGCCAGATACTGAAGCTGTAGCTCAAATACTCTGGCCCCCAAATGAGAAGGGAGCACTCACTGGAGAAGACCCTGATGCTGGGAAAGACTGAAGGTCAAAGAAGAAGGGGCCGGCAAAGGATGAGATGGTTAGACAGTGTCACCAATGCAACGAACATGAAATTAAGCAAACTCCAGAGCAGAACAGAAGACAGGAGGGCCTGGCGTGATATGGCCCGTGGGGTCGCGAAGAGTTGGACTCGACTGTGCGACTGAACAACAACATCCAAGCACCGACCTTGCTTCTCTTCTGAGATCTTATGAGAACAGACTATATCGCCTTCTCTCCCTCCTTGAAGGAAGGATTAGGGTAAAAACTCACTCGATAACATTGAGTCCAGAGTTCTCCCACTCCTCGAATGAGAATTGTTGGCTCCTTGTCTTTAAGCGCTCTTCTCCCCCCCACCCCCCATTTCCCAGCTTTTAGGTCCTTTCTACACAGCAGTGCTTCCTCACTTCAGTTCCTCTCCTCCTCTCTTTTGATGCCTGCAGGAGCTTTGCCTGCAAAGGATCCCTGTCAAATTAGCACACCCCAGGTCAGCCAGGAAGTCATGGCACAGCCGAGAATCAAGACCCGGGGGAGTCGGGGCACAGCTCTTTCCTCCAGCTACGCACCGTAGACATTTCCTTTCCTCCATTACCATGCAGCTCGCATGGTCCACCTTGCTGAGGATCATCTTGCCTTTTTGAAAAAAAAAAACAAAGGCATTCAAGAAATATAAGACTGCACTGGTTCCCAAGGAATAATTCAACCTGAAAGCGGACATCAAGGGGTTTTGCTGCACAGTATGCCCAAATTTAAACATTCCCCAGGAAAAGAAAAGAAAAGAAACAGAAAACAGATCTCCGGGCAGGAGGAAGAGTTTGCAAAAACCCCCACCAAAAACAGGTTTGTAAAAGGCAGACTACCGGGAGATAAAAAAGGAGGTGGGATTCGGGAGGTTTGGGAGTCGAGATGCCTGGAGGTTTTTCCGAGGCCGCCGCATGCTTAATAGGAACACACTCCAGTCTCCTTCCGACGTTGTGGGGGGGAATGGTGGAGACGTTCCCTACGCAAGGAAGAAAGGAGCTCCTGCCTTTGAAAATTTGAAAGTCTGCTTACCTACTGGGAAGGGGAGAAGAAGGAGCGGAGGAGAAGTGTGTGCATGAAAGCATCTCCAAGCAAAGAGCTCCTGTAGTAACTAGAGATGACTCATTAGGTCCATGTCTGGTTTTGTGTTCTATTAAAAGCTTGTTTTTTAGTAGCCTAAACAAGCCAGTAACACAGTAATTAAAACTTAGTAGCAAACACTGCCTCTAACCCATCCATCCTTCTGTCTTACATCTGTCTGTCTACCATTGATCTATCATCATCGTTGTCGCCATCATTTTATCTATCTGTTTTTCATAGGGTTGCCAGGTCCCCCCCTGGCCACGGGCTGGGGACAGGAGGCAGCACGGTTGTCAGATCTAGTTTGGGGAACTCCTGGAGATCTGGGGATGGAGCCTGGGGAGGACAGGGACCTCAACGGGGGACAATGCCACAGAGTCCACCCTCCGAAGCATCCGCGGTCTCCAGGGGAACTGATCTCTGTAGTCTGGAGGTGAGCTATAATTCCAGAGGATCCCCAGATCCCGCCTGGAGGCTGGCATCCCTCGTTTGCCAGGGCTTTTAGAGGGGGGCTCAAGTGGTTAAGACGCTGAACTGCAGGCTGTGGAAGGTCAGTAGTTCAGCAGTTCGAGACCCGAGAGTGCCTCATGACGGAGTGAGCTTCCGTCTCTAGTTCCAGCTCCTGCCAACCTAGCAGTTCGAAAGCAAGATATTGCAAGTAGATAAATAGGTACCACTTTGCTGGGAAGGTAACAGCATTCCGTGCGCCTTGGTGTTTAGTCATGCCGGCCACATGACCACAGAAACGTCTTCAGACAGGGCTGGCTCTTCGGCTTTGAAACGGAGATGAGCACTGCAACCCTAGAGTCAGATTTGACTGGCTTTCGAACAAGGGAACCTTTACCTTTACCTTTACTGAATCTTTTAACTGGGGGAGGGGAGAGAGATTTTGGGTTTTGTTGTGTAGTGGGTTCGATGCATGAAGAACCAGGACACAGCGAGATTGTTAGCTCATAGTTTACTAGCGCACACAAAACAGAATATACCGGCCCGATGGCCAACTATATACAGTCCCCATGGACCACCCCCAGGTCCCATTGGTGGGTTTAAGCTTCCCACTAAGATTCCTATTGGTGACCGCTTGATCCAGGATCCTAGTCCCTATTGTCTCTTGAGAGCCAAGCTCTGGGAAACATCGCTGTCGCCTAGTGGCAGTCAGTGGACGTAACAGGTTTGCTATTTTATTTTTTGGTTTTCCAAAAGGAAAGGTTTTTTAACTGTTCTTGTAAGCTGCCTTGAACCATGAGGAAAGGTGGGACAGTGATGTTTTGATTAATAAATCTGTCTGTCTGTCCATATCTATGTCTGTCTATGTCCATATCTATCTGTCTATTGATTGATTGATCTATCCACCCCCCCCCACCATGCATCCATTCGTCTCTGAGGCACTGAAAGGGCTTTTGCCTGGTTGAAAGAAGAGAAGAAGAGGAGAAGAGATTGCATTCATACCCCGCCCTTCACTGCCCAAAGGCGTCTCAGAGTGGCTTACAAACTCCTTTCCCTTCCCCTCCCCACAACAGACACCCTGTGAGGTAGAAGAAGAAGAAGAGATTGGATTTATACCCCTCCCTTCACTACCCAAAGGAGTCTCAGAGCGGCTGACAAACTCCTTTCCCTTCCCCTCCCCACAACAGACGCCCTGTGAGGTAGAAGAAGAAGAAGAGATTGGATTTATACCCCGCCCTTCACCACCCAAAGGCGTCTCAGAGTGGCTTACAAACTCCTTTCCCTTCCCCTCCCCACAACAGACACCCTGTGAGGTAGGTGGGGCTGAGAGAAATTCTGACAGAAACTGTCCTTGACAGAACAGCTGTGCCAGAGCTTGTGACTGACCCAAGGTCATCCAGCCAGGTGCAAGTGGAGGAGTGGGGAATCAAACCCGGTTCGCCCAGATAAGAGTCTGCGTACTTAACCACTACACCAAACTGGACCTGTTCCACTCGATCCACGTTACGATATTTTTAGCGCCGCTTACCGTATTGTTTTATTTGCTCAGAATGACTGTTATTATAAGTTGTCTTAGGGACTTAACGTGTCGCCAGTCAGTTAGAAAAGTGGGTGCAAGTTGTTCAGTGTTGCGCCAGCGTGATGTCATTGCACAGGGACGACGCTGTAGGAGCCACCCAAAAACTCTATGTAAATCCGGGAGTTTGGGGTGAATTCTAGTATGTTGCACCAATGTGATAACATCACTTCCAGTTTCATGACACAAATGACGCATGTTGGCATGGTGACAGATTGTCCTTCTCAAGCAATAGCAGGGAACAGGGGCCCAGGCCAGAAGGTGTCAAGAAGAAGAAGAAGAAGAAGAGGAGGAGGAGGAGGAGGAGGAGGAGGAGGATTCATACCCCACCCTTCACTTGGAGTCTCAGAGCAGCTTACAAACTCCTTTCCCTTCCCTTCCCCACAACAGACACCCTCCCTGTGAGGTAGGTGGGGCTAAGAGAGCTCTGGAGAGCTGCTCTTGAGAGAACAGCTCTCAGAGAACTTTGACTGACCCAAGTTCACCCAGCAGCTGCAGGTGGAGGCGGAGTGGGGAATCAAACCCGGTTCTCCTGATTAGAGTCTGCCCCTTCTTAACCACTACACCACACTGGCTCCCCCCGTGCTGGCAGGGGATCCTGTGCCCTTCTGTGAGATGTACAATGCACAGAATTCTGTGGAAGTCTGTGGCTCCTTCATAACCTTCACCTCCCTCTTCCTCAGTTCACAAGGGAGCTAATGACTCAGAGTCCACTGAGGGAGGGCAGGCAGAACCCCTTCAAGGTCCCAGGTGTGGCCCTGGGCCTTCTTATTGCCAAACCGGGGAAGTCCTGCTTGATCAATGGCCATTACTTAGATGCAAATCTAATCAGCCGGGAAAGGATATTATTTTTCAAGAGAGTATTCTCAGCCAAGTGGTCTCTGAATCACACCCCAGAGAGAGGAGAAGTTGGTCTCTGAAATCCTGGAGTATTTCTTTTTTTTTTTAACATTCACAGGTTTTGCTTATTCGCTGGTTAATTAGATTGCCAGGTCTTCCATGCGGGATAAGCCTCATTACTATTCATTGTTTGCCTTTAGAAAACCGTGAATAAAGGCAATTTTCCCTCGGCATTGTACACACACAGCACAATATGGTGCCTTTCCGAAGCAATTTAGGATCGATGTAGCCCCAGCTAGCAACGCCGTTCCTTGCAAGATGACAGATGCAAAAGTAAAGAGAGAGTAGTCGGTGTGAGGCCGTCAACCACCTTGCGACCCTGGCTCCTTCTTGCCTTCACAATTTGATTGACAGGTGTACATAAGAGAGAATCGTAGAATCATAGAGTTGGAAGGGACCTCCAGGGTCATCTAGTCCAACCCGCTGCACAATGCAAGAAACTCACAAATATTTCCCCACACACACACCCAGTGACCCCCCTGTTCCATGCCCAGAAGATGACAAAAAAACCCTCCAGGATCTCCAGCCAAACCAGCCTGGAGAAAAAATTTCCTCCTGACCCCAAAGTGGCAATCAGCAGGGCTATTTTTGGGCAGGAACGCACAGGAACGGAGTTCCAGCTGGCTCCCGAGCTGGCCACACCCAGCAGGAACTCATTAGTATAACAGGCCACACCCAACAGCAGAAACTCATTAGGATTGGCCACATGAGGGGTGTGTGGCCTAACATGCAAAGGAGTTCCTGCTACAAAAGGTGGGTGTGGCTGGATGACCACACTTCTGGTAACATGGGGGTGTGGCCTAATATGCTAATGAGTTTCTGCTGATGGGTGTGGCCTATTATGCTCATGAGTTCCTGCTGGGCTTTTTCTACAAAAAAAAGCCCTGGCAATCAGCATTTCCCTAAGTGTGTAAGAAAGGGCCACGAGAACTAAGCGATGAGGCAACCCTTCCTGCCCTCCCTCTCATGACCTGCCTAAGTTCACAGAATCAGCATTGCCATCAGGTGGCCATCTAGCCTGTGTCTGAAAACCTCCAAAGAAGGAGAGCCCACCACCTTCTGAGCAACTAAGCTTTGGAGTCTTGTGAGAAAAAATTCGACTTCGTGAGCTACTGGCATTAAAGCTGTGAGCGAGCGATAAATTAGTTCGCTCTGGAGCCATCCTTCCTGAGCTGAGACAAAGTTGTGTGAGCCGGAGGCTAAAAAACTGTGAGCTGGCTCACACTAACTCAGCTTAGAGAGAACAGTGCTCCTGAGGAAGCCTCTTCCCCTGAGGAACCGCTCTAACTGTTAGGAAGTCGTTCCTAATGTTTAGCCGAAAACTCTTTTGATTTAATTTCAACCCGTTGGTTCTGTTCCAACCTTCTGGGGCAACAAGAAGCAACTCCGGGAATCAGCAGGGAGTCTTACTCCTCGACCCCCATTTAAGCTTCCTGTGTTGTTGTTGCTGTTATATGTTGTTAAATGTCTTTAAAGCATCACAAAATGTCTATCCATTCATCAATGTATTACTTTTTTTACACAGCAAAAAACTGCTCTGGAGACTGTGGCGGCATCACAGAAAGCCAGCCGATGGGCTCTATGCACAGTGGCTTCTACTGAAAACTCGTAGAACGGTCTGTCTGTTGCTCATAGTACGGCACAGGGAGATGAAAGGTATGTGACAAATGAACACGGTCACTTCCAAACCAACTCTAAAAAAATATATATGTTCCCTTTCTTCAGAATGCCATAGATGAGAATGGAAACCACACTGGCTGGACGGTTGCACACGGTATGTTGAACGAACTGTTTTTAGAGGATTTTAGATATGATGAACTGATTTTAGATGTTTGTATGACAAATAAATAAGTGAATAACAAACAAATAAATAAACAAATAACAAATAAATAAATGAATAACATCCCCAATATAGTAAATGTTATTTTATATATATATATATATATATATATATATATATATATATACACACACACACACACACACACACACACACACACACACACAAGTGGAGACCCGCAAGAAACTTGCGGGATGGTTATCTCATTCATCACACCTTTGCTTCCTCTGCTCACCCCCTACCTCTCTCACACTACTTCTCCCCTCTGCCCCCCTTTTCTCACTCTATTTCTGCTCCATGCATGTGACTTCCTCTCTCTTTCTGACCTGTCATCTTTCTCTTTGTTTTTCTGCCTCCCCGCTTCATCACTCTTTCTCTCTCTTTCTGCCCCCCACCCCATCATTCTTTCTTTCTGTCCCCATCACTCTCCCAGCCTCCTGCCTGCTTCCTCCCCCCACTCCGCAGAGCAGCAGCAACAGTGGTGGCAGTGCTCTCAGCCACCCACCTGCTTCCTCTCCCCCCACAGCAGCAGTGGCAGCACTCTGGGAATCACCAGCTACAGAGATCAATTCACCTTAGGGCTACCAGCTTCAGTTTGGGAAATTCCTGGAGATTTGGGGGTGGAGCCTTGGGACAGTGAGGCTTGGGGAGGCAAGCAGCCTCAGCAGGGTATGATGCCATAGACTCAACCCTCCAAAACAGCCATTTTATCCAGGGGAACTGATCTCTGTCTCCTGGACAACAGTAGTAATTCTGGGTGATCTCCAGTCCTCACCCAGAGGCTGGCACTCATGGTTCTCATGGAGGAAATGGCTGGAGGATGGAGTCTATGGCATTGCACCAGTCCAAAGTTCCTCCCCTCCTCAAATCCCACCCTCTCCAGACTTCACCCCTCAAACATCCAGGGATTTCCCAACCTGGAGTTGGCAACCTTATTTCCTTGTCACCGCTAGCCTGGCTCCTTTAGGGCCTGGGATGGCCAGGCGATTCTGGGAGCCTGATCTTAGTGCTCTCTGGGGAACATGTGGGGAAAAGGCGGTCCCTTGGGTAGTTAGGTCCCTAACCATATAGGGCTTTAAAGGTAAGAACCTTTAAATGTTGGCATTCGAATAGGAATGCTGGTGATTCTTTGTTACTTCCATGGATTTCATGGAGAGATCGATCTCTGCCCTCGTTTTCCGGACATCTATGTTCACCTTCAGGTGACTGTACTGCTGATTCCTTCAGTATAGGGTGGAAAAATTGGGCAGAGAGACTTCTCGCTCCTTCTCCCATGACACTAGAGCCTGTGGACACCCAATGAAGTTGCTGGGCAGTAGATTCAGGATGCGAACCAAAGACTTCTTCTCCCAAAGAGTAATTAACTTGGGGATTTATTGCCTCATGACGCAGCAGTGAGAAGGAAAAGAAACGATACCGTGTACAAAACAGTATTATAATGAATAAACCCATATATCGTGTTACATATAAACATCATAAACAAATAACGAGGGTTCTTATACAAATGCAAACAAATTAGATATCAAGAGGGCCCATTCCAAATGTAGAAAATGCAAAGGAACCCAATGAAAGGAAAAAAACCCTTCCCATAAGGTATGAAATACTCTCCAAGGTTGTATCCTTCTGTGGTCAGAAAGTTCATCCCATCCCATCTATATTTGGGTGATGAAGGATATGATGAACCAAACCCCTGCGAGAGCATCACCATCCCTGTATAATCCCTCCACATGTTGTGGTTGTTCAGCCGCACAGTCGAGTCCAGCTCTTCGCAACCCCATGGACCACATCACGCCAGGCCCTCCTGCCGTCCTCCGGAGTTTGCTTAATTTCATGTTCGTTGCCTCAATAACATTGTCTAACCATCTCATCCTTTGCCGTCCCCTTCTTCTTTGACCTTCAGTCTTTCCCAGCATCAGGGTCTTCTCTAGTGAGTGCTCCCTTCTCATTTGGTGGCCAGAGTATTTGAGCTTCAGCTTCAGGATCTGGCCTTCCAGGGAACAGTCAGGGTTGATTTCTTTTAGGACTGACTGACTCTCAAGAATCTTCTCCAGCACCATAATTCGAAAGCATCTATTCTTCAGCGCTCGGCCTTCCTTATGGTCCAACTCTCGCAGCCATACATCACTACTGGGAATGCCATTGCCAATGAAAGTCTGTATGGTCAGAGCAGAGTGATGTCTAATTTTTATTAAGCTGTCTAGGTTTGCCATCGCTTTCCCTCCCAAGGAGCAGGCGTCTTTTCGTTTCATGGTGTCCCTCCATGTAGGTTCCATTTTATTTTCTTCCAGTTGTACAAAACTCTAGTAGAGCTGAGCTTGAAGGGAAAAGGGAGGGAGGAAAGATTTCTATAATTGATAGACTAATTACTGAGCACAGTATGCAAGTTTTCGACTCGGGTGTATAACTAGCAAGAAAATGCAGAAGGGAAAGATTTATTGTAAAAGCCCTATTTAAAAAAAACCCATAAAGATTTGGCTTTTTGATCCTCCATTAACAAACACCGGACAGATCTTTTTTGAAAGGCCCTTCATAGCATCAGCGAGAATCTCCAGCCATTCCTTCCAACTAGAGCAGCAAGCAAGGTTTGGTATCGGCCCTCCCTGTGAACATCCCAGGAGCTTTTTGAAGTGCAGCTCAAACACGCTAAATGGATCAGATTGACATTTTGCACAGACCTGAATCCCTCCAAGCCGCAGAAAGCTTTTAATCCTCGACCGCGTGTAAGGGGATAGTTTCTAATTACCGGTCTAGACGAAATCAGTAATGTGCAGTTTATTAAAGGGCAGCTATCAATACAGGGGAAGGCCTTTCCCCAATACGGGAGCAAAGGCTAATTGAAAGATCCGGTCGAGATCAGTTGTCGCCAGCCCTCTTCTGATTTTGAGTGGCTTTGGGAAGTCCCCCCCTCCCTGCCTTTTTGACAACTGCTCAGTCCTTTGAGACCCGGGTGGAGACTGATGACACGTCAAAAGGATAATACCTAACTGAAAAGTACTGAGGATGTGTAAAGTACTGGGTTCGCCGCATGAAGACTAGGACTGCGACATGCGTTCAGACTCGTTTATTGTACACAAGACTGAAAAACTGGTCCCACAAGAGAGATCCAGTTTGGTGTAGTGGTTAAGTGTGCGGAATCTTATCTGGGAGAACTGGGTTTGATTCCCCACTCCTTCACTTGCACCTGCTGATGTGACCTTGGGTCAGTCACAAGCTCTGGCACAGCTGTTCTCTCAAGGACAGTTTCTATCAGACATTCTCTCAGCCCCACCTGCCTCACAGGGTGTCTGTTGTGGGGAGGGGAAGAGAAAGGAGTTTGTAAGCCGCTCTGAGACACCTTTGGGCAGTGAAGGGCGGGGTATAAATCCAAACTCCTCCTCTTCTTCTTCTTCTTCTTCTTCTTCTTCTTCTTCTTCTTCTTCTTCTTCTACTACTACTACTACTACTACTACTACTACTACTACTACTACTATATACACCCCACCCAGTACACCCATGGTCCCATTGGAGAGTTTGAATTTCCCTCCAGATGGCCTATTGGTGGACACTAGGTGGACACTAGGATCCGAGGTCCCATTGTGTTGGGAACCAAGCTCCTTACTTTAGCTGTGGACCCCTGGTGGCAGTCCACGTACATAACACCATGGGAAATAGTCAGTGCAAGGGAACAGAACATCATTCAAAGATGTTAACTGCACTATTATCTAATGCAATAGTAATAGAGAACAAGAACAAGTGTAGTTAACAGACTTCCCCCACTCCTCCACTTGCACCTGCTGATGTGACCTTGGGTCAGTCACAAGCTCTGGCATAGCTGTTCTCTCAAGGACAGTTTCTGTCAGACGTTCTCTCAGCCCCACCCACCTCACAGGGTGTCTGTTGTGGGGAGGGGAAGAGAAAGGAGTTTGTAAGCCGCTCTGAGACACCTTTGGGCAGTGAAGGGTGGGGTATAAATCCAAACTCTTCTTCTTCTTCTTCTTTTTCTTCAACTATATACACCCCACCCAGTACACCCATGGTCCCATTGGAGAGTTTGAATTTCCCGCCAGATGGCCTATTGGTGGACACTAGGATCCGAGGTCCCATTGTGTTGGGACCCAAGCTCCTTACTTTAGCTATGGACCCCTGGTGGCAGTCCACATACATAACACCATGGGAAATAGTCAGTTCAAGGGAACAGAACATCATTCAAAGATGTTAACTGCACTATTATCAAATGCAATAGTAATAGAGAACAGGAACAGGTGTAGTTAACAGACTCACTAATAACTAATTGCCCAAAGGCTCAAAAGCATGTAATAGAAAGTCATGTATACAAAGTGGTAACAATAGAAAAGTACAAAATGCAAACCATAGTCAACTTGTGCATCAATATATAATAGAAAAGTACAAAGTATGAACAATGGAGAACAATTATATATATATATGACATTGTGTCCGGATGTTTGATTACAACGTTTCAGATTCATCCTTCACCAGGGTGTTCCCTTTAAGCTGCTGTGGTTATCATACTTTTACTCACATGCATTGGGAACAGTAATACTCATTACAAAATTGGACGCCAATCTCCAACACGTAATCAGCTCCAATAGCTTCAAGCTTCCAACGGGACTTTCTATTACATATTCTTTAGCCTTTTGGCAATTTGTTATAAGGGAACAGAATATGGCATGGAAATCCAGAATCACAGGTTTGATTTGCAGAAGGGAGAAATCAAATGGGAACAGGGATGTTCGGGTCACAACAGCAGGGATGAGAAATTCAAAAGCATCCCTAGCAGAGACAGAACGATCCCTTAATCTACGGATTTGTCAAAGCAATTTTCTGACAATCTACCTCAATTTCCAACTGTCCACAATGACTGAGAAACAGAGCTATGCTGGTAGGAGATGATGCCATTCACAGGGGCTCTTGTTGCAAGAATAGGCTTCAGTTTGAGATTCAGAGAAGGAGGAGGAGGAGGAAGCGATTAGTTTTTGGAAGCTGCCCTGAGGCCGTCTTGGCGGGGAGGGCGGGATAAAAGTTAAAACAAACAAACAAATAAATAAATAAATTAGTTTTATACCCCGCCCTTCACTACCTGAAGGAGTCTCGGAGTGGCTTACAATCTCCTTTCCCTTCCCCTCCCCACAACACTGCCTTCCACTGTGAGGCAGGTAGAGCTGAGAGAGCTCTCTCGAGAACTGCCCTTGAGAGAACAGCTCTGAGAGAACTTGTGACTGACCCAAGGCCACACCAGCAGCTGCACGTGGAGGAATCAAACCCAGTTCTCCCAGATTAGATTCTGTGCTCCTAACTACTACACCAAACTGAAAGGATAATGCTTGTTTTCACTCACCAAGGGCAGGTGGTAGACCTGCGGTGCCATTTTAAACAGAGGTGCCTCCCTCTAAGTCCGAGTGGGGAATCAAACCCGGTTCTCCCAGATTAGAGTCCGCGCACTTAACCACTACATCAAACTGGCTTCCCAGCTGGCTGGGAAGAGAAGGCCCAGAGTACCCTCCTAAGCCCATCCAAAATGCCCCATTTTAAGCCAAGAACTATAGGCATGATGACTAGGCAGAGAACATTAAACAAATGGTTTATTAACACAGTATTAGGGCAAGGAAAACAAGACAAGGTGCTTTAAAAGATATAACAGGCAAAAATAAACAAATCTAATGCGGCTACCTAGTTCTCTTACTGGTTACTATTTCAAGGTCTCCTGGCATTTATACCAGGACTGTCCCTGTACTCACTCTGTCACTCTCTCAGACCAGCCTGTTCCCTCAGTGTAACTCTGTAAGAGGGAAGACTGCAGAGAGACAAGAACACAGTTCCCTTCAGTTCAAACAGCTTAAGTCAGAATCTCCTCATACAGTCTCTGGAAACTGATTGGCTACAACCCTTGCTAAGCATTGTGGGGGTTGTAGGCTGCCTGCTTTCCACTCCCACACAGGTCTCCTGGGGTCTAGTCCTGCACAGATCGTGACAGGTCCCCATAAGTCAGCTCTGACTTGACAGCTGTTTTCTACCACCACCAAGGAGATGCAGGCAGCACATGACAAAATGCTTGCGGCCCTTTACTATGCACATTTACTCAGCTGTATGTCTATGCAGGACTGACGCGGCCTTTGGTTAACCAAGAGGTGTCCCTTCCCTCTTTAATCGCTGACATAATGACTACATTCGTATCTGTTTGGTTTGGAGAAAATATCAGCAAACCCAGTAGGCTGGATCCGGTGCCGTGTTTTTGCAGCCGGAAGGTCTGTGCAGAAATACTGTGCTAGATCCAACCCGACTGATTTATTCCTCCCTAGGATTGCCACTTTGGGATTAGGAAATACCTGATTTTGGGGGTGGAGCCTGAGAAGGGAAGGAAGGGAGGGTCTTCAGTGGGGTGTCATGCCACAGAGCCCACCTTCCAAAGCAGCCATTCTCTCCAGGGGAACTCACCTGTGTCACCTGGAGGTCAGTTGTGACGGCGTGAGATCTCCATCCACCACTTGGAGGTTGGAAACCCTATTCCGCCCCCAAAGGCAAAGCAGAGACAGATACCAAATACAGAAGGGTGGTTTGTGGGAATCAGGACCTCTTGGACAGCCCGATCCACTTCCAATCCTGCTTGGAATGATAGTGGGGGAAGTGGAATGGGCCATCCACTCCTTCCCTTTTCCATCAAACCTGATGGGCCTTTGGTTAGTGTAGAAGAAAAGCACAGCCTCAGAAGATGACAGTACCATCTCCAGATCCTCTCTGGATAGAGATGCCAGACCCCCCCTGTCATGGCTCAAGTGGGGTGTCATCTGATGCTGCCACCACTCTGGTTCCAGGCTCCTCTGAGAAGGCCCAGAGCATCTTCCCAAGTCTTTAGACCTCTCTTTTAGCTGAAATGAGCGTGAGGACCAGGCAGAGTGAACAATGGAAATGATTTATTTTATAGGAGGTCAAACAAACAAGGTGCGGGAATAATAGCAGTAAGTGGATGAAAAGAAAAGGAATCAAATGTCCTAACGCACCTAAATATACTGCCCCTAGGTCACTATCTCAAGTGGCCTTAGACTACTCACCCTTCCCTCAGGATGAGGGTTTCTTCCCCACAGCAACCTTCCTTCTGGCCCTGTTCCCTAGGAAGAAGAACAGCTTCTCCTCTTGCCCCAGTTCTTTCATTCCCCAGCCCTCTTCTTCCCTATTGGCCAAAATCGGCGCCAAAACTTCCCAAGGCCTTCTGGAGTTTGTTGACCCCGCCTCCCTTATTGCTAGCCAGTCTCCCTGGGCCTACTAGGCCTCCAGTGGCACAGCCCCATGGGGGCAGGGGTCTCCCACAGCCAGGCCCCACCTCTCCATAGCCGGCCAACCAGCTGGCAGAAATGAATTACGCCCCCCCCAATGGGTGGAATGCCCAACATTTCAGTGACATGCCTACATGACCCAGAAGTGACGTGGGTATGTTGGAGATGTCAGGGTCGACGCTCTGGTTTTGGGGCAAAAACTCTATGGTAGAAGCTAATTCTACCATAGAGTATTGCCCAGAAAGTAGAGAGTCACCCCCAATGTGGTTATGTCCCTTCTGGGTCACATAGGCATGTCACTGATACGCCAGGTATTCTTCCCTGCCCCCAGTAAGTGCATCAACCCCCCCATCAGCTGTTCAAAAGGACCTGGCAACCAATGCTCTTTCCAAGCTGTGGAGTCTTATGAGCAAAAATTCTACTTTGTGAGCTACCGGCATTAAAGATGTGAGCGAGCGATTCGGCTACTGCATCAATTAGTTTGCTCTGGAGCCCTCCTTCCTGAACAAAGACAACAATCTGTGAGCTAGAGGCTAAGAAACGGTGAGCTAGCTCACATTAACCCAGCTTAGAGGGAACACTGCTGGCCACACTGTCTCCGGGACAGTGTCGTCACTTGGATGCTTCCGACAGAACTGGCACGGCAGCCGGACCCTTAGGCGGTGTTATAGGGCAGCTCCGACTCAAGGTGAAAGCGCCAGTCCTGTTTCTTTCATTAACCCTCCCAGGCTTGTCATTAAATATGGCAGGCTTAGCATTTTTCACTTCAGATGAAAGAGCATCGCTTAATCCCAGGAGACTAGATAGCTGTTCCCCCCCTCCTCCTTTTTTCCCCCTTTCCCAGCGCCCAGGTTGATGAACAAGGCAAGGTCAGCAATTTTCAGTTTATTGACAGAACTCTATTTATCTTTAGAAGTATTAAAATGGTATTTCGAGATCGCCTAGAGGCGGAAAGGAGACCAAACTGGAAAGAAGAATGCGTATGTGTTGGTTTTTTTAACGGCTTAGAAGAATCCGTGTGGTGCTGCCAAACAAATTATTTGTTTTTTGGGGAGGGATTGGTATGTATGTGTGGGGGGGGCTGCGTGCTTTTTGTGATTAGAGAGAACTTTCATAAGAGGGAGGGAACTTTAATAAACGCTACAGAGCCACGGCAGACCGAAAAAAGGAGAACAGAAAGAAGACACTTGACCACCGATGTACAGCTAATGGCCGAGAATGGATTTCATGGCCAGGACGAACCAGGACATGACAGGGAAGGGCAGGTGTGGTCCATAAATGCATCTTGGCCCCTGGGGTCCAAGTCTATGTCACTTCTTACGTCACTTGAGAGCCAGTTTGGTGTAGTGATTAAGAGTAGTGGACACTAATCTGGGAGGACCGGGTTTGATTCCCCACTTCTCCACATGCAGCCAGCTGGGTGACCTTGGGTCAGTCACAAGTTCTCTCAGAGCTGTTCTCTCAAGTGCAGTTCTCTGAAAGAGCTCTCTCAGCCCCACATACCTCACAGAGTGTCTGTTGTGGGGAGGGGAAGGGAAAGAAGATTGTAAGCCACTCTGAGACTCCTTTGGGAGTGAAGGGTGAGGTATAAATCCATCTCCTCCCCTCCCTCCTCCTCCTGTGGAAGGCCATAGCCTCATTTATTTAATCATATTTTCCCTAGGGGTATGTGTGTGTAGGGGAATGTATTACAGGGTTACCCAATTCTTGTTACCTTTTGGAATTTTGAGAATGGGGAGCTGGTGTCACCACAAAACGGCTGCCATGAGGGGAAATCAGGAAATGACTCCACTGTAGGCAAGCCAGAAGACCTCCTGCCCAGCAGGCGCTGTCCCCCCCACACTCAGTACAGGAATGGGGGTGGGTGGGGGAAAAGCAGCATCACACCTGACATGTACCTGGAAGTGATGTAACTGTGTCAGCATGAAGCTCTAGGATTCCATCAAAACTGTATGGTAAAACCACAGAGTTTGGGGGAATCCTAGAGTGTTGGTAGACACAATTACATCACTTCTGGGTCCATGTTGGAAGTGATGTCACTGTGTTAGAGCAACACCGATTTACACATCCCCATCCTCCAAAAAAAGTTCCAACTACTTGCCAGCACTGTGGAGTCCGGGGACCAATCACAGAATGCTGGGAAGTTACAAATCAAGAGTCTTCCTGTGAGGGAGGCGACATTTTTCGAAAGGGTGCTCTCCGCAGACAGGTTTGGCTGTTTGTCTTGGGGAAGAGATGAATTGTCAAAGAAGCAAATGGGATCCAGTAAACCCATCAGCAGGCATTCTGTTGGGGATCATTGGTCTAGTATGTTTTAAGCTCATCCAGTGAACTTCCACAGTACAGTAGGGATTTGAACCTGGGTCTTCCAGACAGTTATTTACAATTCTGACCAATATACCATACTGACTATCATGGAGTAGCCAGCAGCCAGGCCTGAGTGGGCCATGCAATCTTCAACTCACCCAGTGGTTGCTGCAGGGGCTGGCCCTGATCTGTCATCCCTCAGTGGCCAAAATACTCTGCCTCTCGCCCTGCCTTGCACTGACAGAAACCAAGGCTTGATAGCTGACAGTATTCTTGTTGTTGCCTAGCAACCCCCACAATGGCCACTGAGAGAGCATTTATTCTGAAAGCTACAGGTGCTCGTTCTATTAATTGATGGGAGGGTTAACCCCCCAATGTGGGGTTTTATTGGTTGAGATTTCATATTTTTTTTCCTGCAGTCCTGGGGTTCTTTTTCCAGACTCGTAGAAAGGTCTGTTGATGGCTCCAGTCTCTGGGTTTAAATACCCATAGATGTGGCTGTGTTGAGAATTAGATAAACTGATAGCCAATGGGTGAGGGGAGATGAACACCCACCTCCTTACATCCCTGTGGCCGTGATTACGAGCTCTTTTCTCACTTAGGGTGACCAGCCTTAAGGAGGGTCTTGCAGGTCTCTCAGAATTACAGATCTCCTGGAGAAAATGACATGTGAAGGGTGGCCTTTATGGTATACATAGATTAATAGAATCCCAGAGGTGGAAGGGGCCATAGAGGCCGTCTAGTCCAATGCAGGAATCAGACTAGAGCATCCCTGACAAGTGTTTGTCCAGCTGCTGCTTAAAGACTGCCACGGAAGGGGAGCTCACCACCTCCCTAGGCAGCTGATGCCACTGCTGCACAACTCTGTCAAAAAGTTTTTCTTAAGATCCAGCTGGTACCTTCCCACCCTTAGTTTAAACCCATTAATGCGAGTCCTGTCCTCTGCTGCTGCCAACCGGAACAGCCCCCTGCCCTCCTCAAAGGGATAGCCCTTCCAATATTTCAAGAGAGCCATCCTGTCCCCCCTCCAGCTCCTCTTCTCCAGACTGAACATTCCCAAGTGCCTCAGCCTTTCCTCACAGGGCTTGGTCTCCAGGTACCCGATCCTCCTCATTGCTCTTCTCTGTACGTGCTCCATTCTGTCCACAAGTGAGACCTCCAGAACTGCACACAATGTTCCAGGTGCAGCCTGACCAATGCAGTGTACGGGGGGGGGTATCACATCTCGCGCTTTGGATATTATGCCTCTGTTGACACACCCCAAGATCACATTAGCCTTTTTGGTCGCTGTGTCACACTGGCAGCTCATATTTATCTTACAGTCCACCCATGAACTTACAGTCCACCTTTTAACTTACATTCCACCATAAAGTTTTGGTGAAATGAAAGTCCTAGAGTCTCCACTGAGCTCCTTCCTCTCCCCAAATTCTGCCCTCTTCAGGCACGGTCCCCTAATTCTCCTGGAATTTCCCAAGCCAGAGTCAGCAACCCTGTTCACACTGCCTGGAGTCATACAACCGGGAGGAGTGAAAAGAGTTTGGGAGACCAATTGACGGGATGTGAGGCAAGGGAGTAGAAGGATTTGGCTTCCCTCACCCTCAGGCCCAGTGAGATGTTGATGACAGATCACCACTTTATGCTTGACCAGTCCAGAGATATGATATGGATGCCGACACGAAACTAGTTTGAGTCCCGTGGCACCTTGAAGACCAACAAAGTTTTATGCATGGTAACAGCTTTCACGTGCAAGGACACTTCTTCAGACTTTGGCCCGATCTGCATCTAGCATTTGCTCTGCCGTCCCACCAAACCCACACTGGACCTGAAATTCCCCTCTACATTGCATGCCGCTTTCACTTTGATTGAGTGTCGCATTTTATGGCAGTGTCCAGACTGCCTGCCGCTTTCCTTTCCTTTGATCTCTGGTTT
Organism: Gekko gecko; assembly: GCA_029375565.1. Classification (NCBI taxonomy): domain Eukaryota; kingdom Metazoa; phylum Chordata; class Lepidosauria; order Squamata; family Gekkonidae; genus Gekko; species Gekko gecko. Next base: position 77,389,301 of record JAPDNY010000009.1, read on the forward strand.
AATGGTGGCTGCCTGCATAGATTTATGGCTGTTTTATGGCCATTCGGGGGTGACTCTGCAGTCAGTACAGTGTTGGCCCAGGATAGTTGAGTGTGGTTTTGAACTGCGTCTTTTTCTGTTCCAGTGTGGGTTTGGTAAAAATGTTAAATGCAGATTGGCCCTTTGTGGGTCTTCAAGGTGCCACTGGACTCAAACGTTGTTCTAAGAACATAAGAACATAAGAGAAGCCAATGTTGAATCAGGCCAATGCCCCATCTAGTCCAACACTCTGTCACACAGTGGCCAAAATATACCAGGTGCCATCAGGAGGTCCAGCAGTGGGGCCAGGACACTAGAAGCCCTCCCACTGCTGCCCCCTCCAGCACCAAGAATAGAGTGCATCACCTGCCCCAGACTGAGAGTTCCCATCTATACCCTGTGGCTAATAGCCACTGGTGGACTTCTGCTCCATATGTTTATCTAATTCCCTCTTGAAACTGTCCATGCTTGTAGCTGCCACCACCTCCTGTGGCAGTGAATTCCATGTGTTCATCACTCTTTGGGTGCAGAAGTCCTTCCTTTTATCTGTTCTAACCCGACTGCTCAGCAATTTCCTGGAGTGCCCACAAGTTCTTGTATTGTGAGAAAGGGAGAAAAGGACTTCTTTCTCAACCTGCTCAATCCCATTCATAATCTTATAAACCTTGATCATGTCACCCCTCAGCCGTCGTTTCTCCAAGCTAAAGAGCCCCAAGCGTTTTAACCTTTCTTAACCTTTCTTTAACATTCTGCTACTTAAGACCAACAGGGCTGCCTCTCCTTGAATCTATCAACATCAAACTAATTTGGGTCTCAAGCTTAGTTTTCTGTCTGTCAGATGGTAGGGTGACAGCTCAGCCTGTCTTGACTGGATAACACGTGTTGCAGAAATGATCAGAGATTTTTTTAAAAATATCTGCTTTGTTGGTCCCCCTCTCAGCCAAATTCTGGATGGATATGGGTGGTAGAAAGTGTTGTCAAGTCACAGCCGATTTCCAGCAACCCTGTAGGGGGTTTCAAGGCAAGAGATGGACAGAGGTGGTTTGTCTTTGCCTTCTTCTGCATAGTGCCTTTGGCATTCCTTGGTGGTTTCCCATCCAAATACTAACCAGGGATGACCCTGCTTAGCTTCCAAGCTCCGATGAGATTGGGTTAGCTCAGGCCATCTGGTTCAGGGTGCCGACACATCCCAGTTCTTTAGACGTGTATCAAACTGTAATACTGCTCTTTGCAAAAGTTACTTCAATATAGCACCTGACAGTAACTGTTCTTTGCAGGAGAATGGATGCCGCAGTGAGCTACACATACCTAAATGTGCGCGCAGACAGATGAACGCAATGTTGTTATAACCTTTTCTCCGCGGACGTGATCTGACATCAGTTTGCCGTTTTCTTGACATCTGAAAGTTGTTTCTTTATAAAGACTTGCATCCGTGTCAGTTTGTTTCCAGCTGATAACCGTGAGACCGTCTTCTTGGATTTGTTCTGACAATTTATTTTGGGGCTGACATTACGCCCATCTCTAACAGACCTGAGCTGGCATCCATCATTGGTTGGTTGATGTAAATTCTAAGCGATGCCATCCTCTAAACTACATTAAGTCACAAAGTTTCTTCGGCGACTGTCTTTCAGACTTCAGCGATATGTTTTTTATAGCATCGCCCAAGCCTCCATCTTCCATCTGTCCCTGAGCAACACAATCTCTCGAAAATGGCAGAGTTTCAGCTGCTGGTTTCCAAAAATTCAGAAGCAGAACTGAACTGATAACGTGCATCATTGCCAATATAGAATAAATGTGTTCCGTTTGTGTAACTGGAATAGCGATATCCCTCTACGCACACGGAAAAACAGAGGCCCAAAGTGTGTTGTGGTATGCCCAAGTAGAATGGCATATAAAATAACAGTTTACAATTCCAAACAAAGGAGGAAATGTTAAGAGCTTTATAAAATAATACAAGAAGAAGAAGAAGAAGAGGAGAACATAAGAACATAAGAGAAGCCAATGTTGAATCAGGCCAATGGCCCATCTAGTCCAACACTCTGTCACACAGCGGCCAAAATATACCAGTTGCCATCAGGAGGTCCAGCAGTGGGGCCAGAGCACCAGAAGCCCTCCCACTGCTGCCCCCCCCCAGCACCAAGAATAGAGTGCATCACCTGCCCCAGACTGAGAGTTCCCATCTATACCCTATGGCTAATAGCCACTGATGGATTTCTGCTCCATATGCTTATCTAATTCCCTCTTGAAACTCTCCATGCTTGCAGCTGCCACCACCTCCTGTGGCAGTGAATTCCATATGTTAATCACTCTTTGGGTGAAGAAGTATTTCCTTTTATCTGTTCTAACCCGACTGCTCAGCAATTTCATGGAGTGCCCACGAGTTCTTGTATTGTGAGAAAGGGAGAAAAGTACTTCTTTCTCAACCTGCTCAATCCCATTCATAATCTTATAAACCTCGATCATGTCACCTCTCAGCCGTCGTTTCTCCAAGCTAAAGGAGGAAGAGGAGGAAGAGACTGGATTTATACCCTGCCCTTCACTACCCGAAGGAGTCTCAGAGCGGCTTACAACCTCCTTTCCCTTCCCCTCCCCACAACAGACACCCTGTGAGATAGGAGGGGCTGAGAGAGCTGTGACAGAAACTGCTCTTTTTCAAGAACAGCTGAGCCAGAACTATGGCTTGCCCCAGGTCATCCAGCAGGTGCAAGTGGAGGAGTGGGGAATCAAACCCAGTTCTCCCAGATTAGAGTCTGCACACTTAACCACTACACCAGACTGGCTCTCAAACTGGTTCTCCACTCTCATGGAGTGGAGGGAGTAGATAGAGAAATTTTTTCCTCCCATAATACTAGGTCTTGAGGGAACTCAGGGAGGCTAATGGTTAATAGGTTCAGGACAGACAAAATTAAATACTGCTTTATTCAACAAGCAATTAAATTGAGGGATTCACTGCAGTGGAGACAGTGAAGGCCCTGAGTGTGGATGGAGTTACAAGGGGGTTAGAGGTGCATTGATATCTACTGACTAGGATGACTAAAGGAAATCTCCATGTCCAGAGGCAGCAAACCTCTGAATAAGTGGGGGAGGACTTCAGGAGCATCTTGACACACTGATGTCACTTCCGGGTGTACAGCACGTCAATGGGGGATACCAGGGATGCTTTGTCATTTGGGGAAACATCTATGGTTAAAACTATGAATTTTGCCCAAATGCCAGAGTGTCCCTGGTTTCCCTCGAGATTCATTCATTAATTCATTCATTCGTTCGTTCGTTCATTCGTTCGTTCGTTCATTCGTTCGTTCATTCATTCATTCATTCATAGTTTCAATTTCTATACTGCCCTTCTCTGAGTTCACAGAGCTCAGGGTGCTTAACAACAGAATATTGTACAATTTTAAATCCAAGAAAATTAAAATAGCTAAAAACAACATCAGATGGCGCCAGAGCAAATTTACAAAGTCTGCTGACATCACTTTTGGTGCACACAGCAAGTGGCATCAGACCCGGCTCTCCCACATCCTAGTCTAGCACTCTAATCATTAGACCAGGGGTGTCGAACTCATTTGCTCTGAAGGCCGGATCTGACATAAATGAGATCTTGTTGGGCCGGGGCCATGTGTGTCATAAAATGTGATGCCAGGTAGCGGAGATATAGGCCGAGTTCAGATTGGCAGTTTGCCCCGAGAGAGGGGTGTTTCAGCAACATTTCACAAGCAGATTAAAGGGGGCGTTCACACAGGCACATCTGTCCGGCGTTCCCCAAGCCGTACTCAACCCGTCTTGTAACACTTTGTTCCCAAGTTAAAAAGATACCTGTTAAAAGTGGTATCAAACCCCAGAAAGTGTGTCTATCCCGCATATATCCAGCACCAACACAGTGTGAATGCTAAAATCCGTGATTTTGATTCTGCGCTCATGTGCATAAGCGCTCATGTGCATAAGCGCATATCTCCAGATTAGCGAAACAGAAAGCTGTGCCTTACAGCCACGCCTTTGGGCCAACAGTGTGAACGCTCCCTCACGCCTCTTCCCCGATATGCTCCTGCATCAGTCGGAGCAGTGTGACCGGGAAAACCCGGAGCAGTTTATTCCGGGGCTTTTTTTGCCACGACTCATTCCCACTTCAAACTGTCGGTCTGAACTCGGCCATAAACTTTAGAAAGGACACAGACACAAAGATTTTTTTTTTAATTAAAATAAAAACATGCTTGAAACATTAGCTCTGTAAGCTGCAAAACTGACTTTTGATTTATCGACATTCACCACAGAAATCTCATGCTCAGAGTTCCGAGTCTAGGACCCAGGGGAAAACATGAAATGGCTGAGAGATTAAGAGAGTCTGGCGAAGCAAGCTATGATGCAGCAGCAGCAGCAGCAGAACTGGAAGCAGGAGATGGCCAGTTCCACCGAGGGCCTGATGGAAGCCCTCTGGGGGGCCTGCTGCGGCCCCCGGGCCACATGTTTGACACCCCTGCTCTAGACTATATTGGTGACATCCGTCCAATTCTTGCTTCCACTGTAGGGTTGCAGGTCTGGCAACTGGTAGAGGATGGGGAGACTTACCAGGAGCAGAGGGGAGGCCCAGTTGACGTGCAACAACATGCCTATGCCACTGCCCATGTGACCTGGAAGTGATGTCATCACATTGGGGCCATCGGGGCAATGCTCTGATATTTGGGCGAAAACTCTATGGTAAATTTGGCTTCTACCATAGAGTTTTTGCCCAAATACCAAAGCATCGCCCCAATGGCTTCAATGTGATGGCATCACTTCTGGGTCACATGGGCAGTGACAGAGACACGTCACTACACGTCGGCTGGATCTCCCTCTTTTGGGGGGTAAGTTCCACCCACTGGCCAGCTGGCTGGCAGTGGGGTGGTGGGGCCTGGTGGCGCGGGACCCCTTTCTCTACTGGGGGGCCTGGCAACCCTATTCCATTGGGCACTGAACAATTCCATGTCCTTTGAACTGCTAGGCCTGTGACTGGCTAGGCTTGGTTCCTTAACTTGAGGCTATTGTGGAGGATTTTTACAGCACCAATTTTGATTCCCATTCCATCCTTGGGAGTGGCATATCAGCTGAATGGTTTTAGCTAGCTATTTAATCTATTTATTTACATTATTTATAATCTGCCTGTCTCACTGGGAGTCAAGATGGATTACACAGAGTAGGTCAAGACAATCGACAGGACAGGGTATTCAATAAAGGACAAATTGGGATTTGGGTTTGTTTATTTATTTATTTATTCTATTTATACCCCGCCCTCCCTGCGAACAGGCTCAGGGCGGCTTACATTAGTTGGTAAAGGTTCCCTTGCTTGAAAGCCCATCGAATCCGACTCTAGGGTTGCGGTGCTCATCTCCATTTCCAAGCCGAAGAGCCAGCGCTGTCCAAAGATGTTTCCGTGGTCATGTGGCCGGCATGACTAGACGCCGAGGCACACAGAATGCTGTTACTTTCCCACCAAAGCAGTACCTATTTATCTACTTGCAATTTCTTGCTTTTGAATTGCTAGGTTGGCAGGAGTTGGAACCAGAGACGGGAGCTCGCTCCGTCATGCGGCACTCGGGTCTCAAACTGCTGAACTACCGACCTTCCAGAGTGCAATTCAGCATCTTAACCACTTGAGCCACCACAGCTCCACATTAGTCAGTGCCCAGTACCATAAAACCATATACAAAGTTAAAGCATTTTAACCGTTTTAAACAATCAGATAATCAAAGTTCCAGGGTTGTCGAACCAACCCTAGTCTTAAAAACAGAACTGAATCAAAGCATAAGTGTTGACTTCACACACCTCATGATGCAAAACTACACAATAGGATCCACCCCACAGCAAGCCGTGCACAGCCGTACAGACCACAGTCTCCCATAATTTTTCCCAAGTGACCTTGTGAAACCATCTGTACAACTATTGCCTGTGTAGAAAAGCCCTCTTGAATAATTCAGTTTTGCGTAGTTGGTGGATAGTCATGAGAGCCACAGGCTGGCAGTTCCACAAGGTGGGGAGCCACAACGGGGAAGGCACATGGACAGGCAGTTGTTGATTTTGCCCATTTGTTGGTACCTGCCGAGGATCCTGCTTAGACGGGTGAAGCAATCATGGTTGAGCATAGGGGGCGACCTGGCCTTGCAGATATGAGGGTCCAAAGCCAAGAAGGGTTTGGTAAGTGATAGACAGTACCTTAAATTGAGCCCAGTAACTGATGGACAGCCATTGAAGTGCCTGCAGGATGAGCGTAATATGCATGCTCCGTCTAGCTCCCGATAATATAGATGGAACACTATGTTTGAGGCAGTGATGTTCTGTATTCTTGGGGAGGGCAAGAGTTGGAAGACTTCTGGGGTTCTGGCCCCACTGGTGGACCTCCTGATGTCACCTGGGTTTTGGCCACTGTGTGACCCAGAGTGTTGGACTGGATGGGCCATTGGCCTGATCCAACATGGCTTCTCTTATGTCCTTACATCTGAGGCAATGATGTTCTGTATTCTTGGTGCTTGGGGGGGCCACAGTGGGAGGGCTTCTGGAGTTCTGGCCCCACTGGTGGACCTCCTGATGGCACCTGGGTTTTGGCCACTGTGTGACACAGAGTGTTGGACTGGATGGGCCATTGGCCTGATCCAACATGGCTTCTCTTATGTCCTTACATCTGGGGCAGTGATGGTCTGTATTCTTGGTGCTTGGGGAGCCACAGTGGGAGGGCTTCTGGAGTTCCGGCTCCACTAGCGGACCTCCTAGAATCATAGAATCATAGAATGTTAGAGTTGGAAGGGACCTTGCAGGCCATCTAGTCCAACCTCCTGCACTCTGCAGGAACACAGCCGAAACCCCTACATACCTACAACATACCCAAAAGTCTCCTCTTGAAAACGTCCAGCGAAGGAGCATCCACCACCTCCCGAGGCAGTCTGTTCCACTGCTCAACCACTCTTATAGTCAGGAAGTTTCTCCTGATATTAAGCCGGTAACGACCCATTAGATCTAGTCTTGCAATCCGGAGCAAGAGAGAATAGATCCACTCCATCTTCTACATGACAGCCCTTCAAATACTTGAAGACTGCAATCATGTCCCCTCTAAACCTTCTCTTTCCCAGGCTAAACATACCCAACTCCCTCAGCCTTTCCTCATAAGACTTGGACTCCAACCCTCTCACCATCCTGGTCGCCCTCCTCTGGACCCGCTCGAGTTTGTCAACATCCTTCCGAAAATGTGGTGCCCAAAACTGGACACAGTACTCCAGGTGGGGCCTGACCATAGCAGAATACAGCGGAACTACCACCTCCCATGATCTGGACACAGTGCTTCTGCTAATGCATCCTAAGATTGCATTAGCTTTCTTCACAGCCGCATCACACTGCAGGCTCATGTTTAGCTTGTGATCAACCATAACACCTAGATCCCTTTCACATCTGCTGCTGTCAAGCCAAGTCCCTCCCATTCTATATCTGTGCCTTTGATTTTTTGTACCTAAGTGTAGGACTTTGCACTTATCTCTATTGAAATTCATTTTATTTGTCTCAGCCCACTGTTCCAGCCTATCAAGATCCTTCTGAATCCTGACTCTGTCTTTTTCAGAATTAGCAATCCCACCCAGCTTCGTGTCATCTGCAAATTTGATAAGCATCCTCTCTATGTCTTCATCCAGGTCATTTATAAAAACATTGAATAACACCGGGCCTAGGACCGAGCCCTGTGGTACTCCACTCGAGACTTCCCTCCACGTAGACGCAGAGCCATTTACGAGCACTCGTTGGGTACGATTTTTCAACCAACCATGAATCCATCCAACGGTTGCGCCATCCAGCCCACACTTAACCAGCTTATCCTGATGGCACCTGGGTTTTGGCCACTGTGGGATACAGATTGTTGGGCTGGACGGGCCATTGGCCTCATCCAACATGGCTTGTCTTATGTTCTTAACAGCCGCGCTGCGGCATTCTACACCAACTGGAGTTTCTGAATTGATTTTGAGGTAATTTCATGGCATTTTAATTTTCTACATGCAGAGCATTTTGAGGATTCAAATACCTGATCATTTTGGGGGGGAGATATTTATTGTTTCATTCATGTGTCAAGATCAAGTGTTTATGCCATTTCCCGTGCACATTGTCACTCCTCTGAAAGCCGTTGTTGGTGGGTCGCCATCTTTTTTGCAGATGGGTATACTTTAAGCTATATGTGGAAGAAACGCCGACCAATTGTTATTTTATTTTTCATAGCAGTCTTGACAGACCGTACTTTCAGCTATTTTTATGGCTTATTACAAATCCTAATTGACACCATGCAATTGCTGCTCCATTTGGAAATAAAAATTGACATCACTGGATGGGGCGGGGGGGGGAATCGAAGCTACCAATAACTCATATAAATGCCTGTATGATATTTTTCCCCCCGCTTGGTCCTGCCAACATTATAGGAAATTAATTTCTACTTATAATGTAGATCTGATAAAAAAAAAATGATGGAAGGGAAATAAATTAATTTGCCTGATTATATTCTGTCGTCTGAGCCCAATATTAATCTCTTTTAGCCTAGAAAGAGCCAGGGATGGTCTCAGGGTTCAGAATTAATATTGGGACAACCGAAGCTTTCTGGAATCAACATTTCCTTCCCCTCCCTGTTTGAAGACATGCATTTTAATTTTGCGATGCATTAGTCCAAAATTTCAAACCACAAAGACTGCGTCTTTCAAAAGGCTGCTTTCCAACGTCATGATAAATCTCTCTTTTTCTGCCGCAAACATCGACGTCCCTGTTCATGGGCTCGTGCACTCTATCCTAGGCCCTCATGCACAGTGTGTACTTGAAATGTTCCCAGTATGGCAAACTTCCCCAAACTTCGGTGTTATCCGAGTCAGGATCAAAAATTAGGCAGTTGTCGCTACCAGACGTTAAGTCCCTGCTGATTTAGACTGTTGCCTCTTGGACATTTCTGACCGAAAGAACAGATTAACTATGGACATCATTTCTGTACGTACAGGCAGGGGCCAATCGTCTGCTTCATTCCAGGCCCCCAAATCTTACAATGCCCGAGGCACAGTTGTAGCGGAGCTTAGTTAACTGCATATTCCATGACTGTAGTTCATGACCTGTGATGCCACAAGACCTACCTTGACTTGTGCAAGGCAATGCCTGGAGCTTTCCGAGTTAATTTTTCACATGGGGTAGCGATGTTTCAGGTAAACATTAGGAAGAACTTCCTGATAGGGCAGTCCTTCAGTGGAATGGGCTTCCTCGGAAGGTGGTGGGCTTCATTGGAGGTTTTTAAGCAGTGGCTAGATGGCCACGGTGGCTCAGCACTTAAGACACTGAGCTGCAGACTGGAAGGTCTGCGGTTCGGCAGTTTGAGACCCTAGAACTGCGTGATGGAGTGAATTCCCATCTCTGGCCCCAGCTCCTGTCAACCTAGCAGTTTGAAAGCAAGGAACTGCAAGTAGATAAATAGATATCACCAGGGGTCATTTCGTAGAAAAAGAGGTGCAGGAGCTCATTGGTACAACTCATTAGCATAACTTATTTGCATATGCCACACCCCGTGACATCACCGGAAGTGTGTCAGAAGGCAACATCCACCGCTCAGGCTCCATCCCAAAAATCTCCAGGTATTTCCCAACTCAGAACTGGCAGCCAGCTTTATACTTTGACTAAAGACACTTTAGGTTTCCTTTGCACTTGCAGGGAAGCTACCCTACAACAAGCATGAAAGTACAGACATAGAGAATGCTTTTGTTTTTTCTGCAATAAATCAGGAAAACAATCAAAAGATTGTTTTGGCAACAACATGCCGGGGGGAAACATTAATTAAAAGGGTAATGGTTAGAGCAGTCTTGAGGAGCAAGCGTTCTATTGCACCTTCACACACACTCCTGGGCTTCTTACTCCCAGAACACTGTTCCTGTGCATTCCTGCTCGAAATGACCCCAGTACCACTTTGGTGGCAAGGTAACAGTGTTCTGTGTAGCTTGGCATTTAGTCCTGCCGGCCACATGACCATGGAGAAGTCTTTGGACAGCGCTGGCTCTTCGGCTTGGAAACGGAGATGAGCACCGCCCCCTAGAGGCAGAGTCAACTGGCTTTTGAGCAAGGGAAACCTTTACCTTTATCTTTAGATGGCCATCTGACAGCAATGCTGATTCTGTGAACTTAGGCGGCTCATTAGAAGGGAGAGCTGGAAGGGACAAGCCAGCGTTTAGTTCTCATGGCCCTTACTTACACGCTCAGTGTAATGCCGATTGCCACTTTGGGGACAGGAAGGAATTTTCCTCCAGGCCAGATTGGTCCAGGGATCCTGGAGGAGTTTTTTTGCCTTCCTCTGGGCACAGAGCAGGGTCACTGGGGTCCCTTCCAGCTCTATGTTTGTATGTTTCTATGTCTTCACATCCCAAGGAATTTGTTTCCCCCCAAGAGAGATGCTGCTCCCGACATGTGGTTCCACTCAAGTACAGCACCTTCATACAAATCAGGGCTCTTTCCGTAGCAGGAACTCCTTTGCATATTAGGCGACACACCCCCTAATGTAGCCAATCCTCCAAGAGCTTACAGAGCTCTTCTTACAGGGGCTACTGTAAGCTCTTGGAGGATTGGCTACATTAGGGGTGTGTCGCCTAATATGCAAAGGAGTTCCTGCTACGAAAGGAGCCCTGCATTGTTCATATGAATGAAATGCGGCAAGAATGTCGGCTATGTACGATACCAGGGGCGGGAAAGATCAAGGACTCAAGAGGCCTTAATAACTCGCCCGGAATGCTCCCGGGTTCTCAAGCCAAGCCAATATAAAGAACGCTGATTAAAAGGCAGCCGTCCGTGGTGTGGATGCTGGCAACCGCTGTGGATGGAAGGAGAGACTTCAGCAAGCACACTGTGCATTCCGGAACCACAACCGTAGGTTCTCACACTGGCCTGTTGAATGCAGTTAGAGGAGCAGTAAAAGCCAGCTGGGATCCCAGGAGGGCTGACTGCTCTGGGTTGGGAAATACCTGGAAATTTTTTTTTTTTGGGGGGGGGAGTGCCTTGAAAAGGTGGAGTTTGGGGATGGAAGGGACTTCCGCGGGGTACAATGCCACCATTTTCTCCAGGGGATGTGATCACAGTAGTCTAAAGATCAGATGTAATAGCGGGAGTGTTGGAGTGAGAGACTCAGCATGCCTGGACACTAGGGGGTGCTACATCACTCTAGGTGTGTATAGGTGTTATCCTCTTGAGCAGGATACCTCTCTTTGTCTTAACCTGGGAGCTGGCCTCTGACGCTTCCTCTTTCTCTCTTCCTCTGTCCTCTCCCTCACTTCACATGGCCTTCCATGGAGACACATGTCTCTGCAGGGCTCTCCTATGGCTCTGAACGGGAAACCTCCAAAATCTCCTACTCTCACACAATGACACCAAAAGCTATGGAATCTGTATGTTACGGCTAAAATCACAGATAACTTAACACGTCTATGTAAAACATCTAAGCACTCCATTTCCCCACAGTGTGGCTACCTATATTTGAATATCTCACATCACAAACTGAAATTCCACGAACAGTTGTTGACCTAGGCTTGTGAAACTTATTAGAACAAAAAAAAGGGGAAGATTTTTGAGTTAATACACTACACAAATTGCTGTGTATAAGTGATGTTTGCAGAATTGTTCTAATATATTACTGCACTTATATGTTATTGTTTTGGGGTTTTTTTTACTTATGTGTTATTGTTAACCACATGTATTTTGATATCTGAAACTATCATAAACTGATTGAATATAGTATGGAATGCGTACACTGATGCTTGTTAAAAACTAGTAAAGTATTAATTACACATGATGCCGGACAAGCTGGCCATTTCTGATTGGGAAAGTCCTTTTTAGATTCGGCTTCTCTCTCTCCAGTTTGGTGTAGTGGTTAAGTGCGCGGACTCTAATCTGGGAGAACCGGGTTTGATTCCCCACTCCCCCACTTGCACCTGCTGATGTGACCTTGGGCAAGTCCATAGTTCTGATAAGAGCTGTTCTTGAAAAAGAGCAGTTTGTGTCAGAGCTCTCTCAGCCCCACCTACATCACAGGGTGTCTGTTGTGGGGAGGGGAAGGGAAAGGAGTTTGTAAGCCGCTCTGAGACTCCTTTGGGTAGTGAAGGGTGGGATATAAATCCAATTTCTTCTCTTCTTCTTCTTCTTCTTCTCCTCCTCCTCTCTCCTTTTGACTGCAACCTGAATGTGAACTGGATCTACTTGAATAAATGTAAGTTTATCTTTTTGCAGTGTACTTCTTGGGAGATTTGTTTGCTGCACACTAACAAACATACAAGAGAGTAACGGGAATAAAGATTGGGCGTGGGTGATATTTACCTGTCTAGACGAACAAAGCTCGAAGAAGAGCAAAGCTGAAATGTCCAGTGTCTCAGTGTGAGGTTTGGATCCAGGAGAACATACATACGTACCGCAAGGGCCAGAATGTGCCATTCTTATAGGAAAAGTATAGCCTAAGGCAAGGCTGATGTGTGTGCCCCTATGGCTTGTCGGGGTGTTAGCCCTGTAGGGGTCCCCCATATGCAACCCCAACTAACACACACGGAGGCGCTCAATCCTGGAAGGAATCATTGGCTTTATGTGCAAATAAAGGAGGAAAGAAATCAAGCTTCTTTTCTGGAGTGTCCGAAGAAGACTGTCATCTTATATTCTTGTGCTCACATTCAGAACTAGCTAACTCACATAGGAAGGCAGTTATACATTCAGTTAGGACCTATACATTCAGTTAGTATCTAACCAAAGTTCATGTCTCATTCTGGACATATCTGCCTAATCCTTCTCTAAGTACAGATTGCTTATGGATTACAATCAGCTTGTTCTCCTACTGGGTGTGTTACACAGGTGCGCCTCATAACTATCCAACTAGTATCTAGCTTACAACGAGCCTTGTTCCACGCAAACCTGTTTCCACACTGGTGTCCTTCATTGGTATGCATAAGTGCAGATTGGCCAGGCATAGCGGTAATAACATAATAAGTCAGCTATCCGGTTTTACGTTGTCACAAGAATTGGCTTCGTCTACCGTTACACATATTCCTTTTGATTTTTCTAATGTTCTCCTCCTTTCTAAGATCCTATGGGTCTTAAAACTGCTTTTATAAATTTCCAAATCTAAACCGAGACCCATCAGGGGGATGAAACAATGTGCTGGAAGAGATCTGATGGCTTTCGCATGGACGGACAAGGAACGAGGGACTCGCGTGACAGTCTGCCTGAATGTAGCTAACGGTGCTTGATTAGCTTGTCCGGTGTGAGCTGAAAGCGTTAATGGTTTTCTGATATAATTATTAAATGTAAACCAAAGGTGTTAGCGTTTCTCGGATGGTCCCTGAATACAGGATGGGAGAGGCTATCAAGTTAAGTGAATAGCCTATTGATTAGGGTAGATGCACAGGGGAACTGTGACCAGATGCAATGAGGTCAGTTCAGGGAAGGGTATTATTTCCTGAGAAGCCCATTGATGAGATTAAGTATCTCTTTTCAGTGAGGAAGAAAGCGGTTAGCAAGTGCATAACCCCAAGTCACCTTCCCAAAATAGTTTCTCAGGCTAGTTTCTGACCAGCGTCCATTTTGTTTGCTCCCAGCTCCATCTTGGTCCCATTTTCAGGCCAAGCCGTATGGCACATATTATTTTGGGGGTAATAATTTACAAGGAGTGCCCTTCCGCAGGCGGGGTCTGGCTGCTCACACAAGACCCATGTATGTTGCCTTGGGCTCTGTGGTAAAGCGTGGCCACTCTAGCCTGCAGGCCCTCTTCTGCTTTGCCCTCCTTGGGGTTCCCAATTCCCTAGAGAGGCTTTCCTTTTTTATTCTCCAGTAGATGCCACTACCACCTGATAAATATAGGAATTTCCCACTGAAGGGATCAGGTCTCCCACTAGCCTGACTACCACTGGGACAGATTAATGCCTTGTGCACCCCTGGAAAAATAGCCAGTTGCCAACTGTTTGCCTTTCCCCCTTCATGGGGCTCCATTTTGAAATAGCATGTCTGAAACAGTGGTACAGAGAACCACTTCCAGTATCAAAAGTTTAAAGTATTGATTAAAAAAAGAATGTGTTTACAAGCATATCTTTAGCACCACACCAGACTGAAGCAAAGCAGAACAAAAGAAATGGGTAAACCACAAATCCTCTGTCCCCCTCTCTAAAGCATGCCCTAACTAGACATTAAAATTAGGATAGGCTCTTTATCTTAGGCGCCCCAGTTCTCTAAAGCCCCTCCATTACTCTGAGGGTTATTTCCTGTTGCCTGTACAGTTCAGGCTGCAGCCTTCTTTTAAGGAACAACTTATCTTGCCCACTTTTTTGCCACCGTTTTAGGTTATATAATATATACATAAGTGCCATAAGTAACCAAGTAATATACATAAGTGCCGTGAATAACCAATTTATAGCAATTGTAAATAATAGATTCTTTTGAACTATGGTGCTGGAGAAGACTCTTGAGAGTCCCCTGGACTGCCAGGAGATCAAATCAGTCAATCCTAAAAGAAATCAACCCTGATTGTTCCCTGGAAGGCCAGATCCTGAAGCTGAAGCTCAAATACTTTGCCCACCAAATGAGAAGGGAGCATTCACTGGAGAAGACCCTGATGCTGGGAAAGATTGAAGGTCAAAGAAGAAGGGGACGGCAAAGGATGAGATGGTTAGACAGTGTCATCGATGCAACGAACATGAAATTGAGCAAACTTCAGCGGACAGCAGAAGACAGGAGGGCCTGGCGTAATTTGGTCCATGGGGTCGTGAAGAGTCGGACTCGACTGTGCGACTGAACAACAACAAAAAGGTATTGATGTTGCAAAAGGCAATGTCTGGCGTAGAAAGAAGAAGAGAAGAAGACCATGAAGGGGGCAGTAAGAAGCCAATTAGACAGGATACTGAAGTTAGCACCTTCTCTCCTTGTTGGCCTCCAGATTTCCACACTTAAACCAATTCCCCACAAGCAGCTGTTCCGCTCTCACTCTTCTGTTTCCCCCACATGCATTGCTCAGTTTCACACTATTCATTGCATGGCCGCATTTTGACCCGCAGCTCTCCCCCTGATTTCCCCCGCATCTTCTCAATCGCAAAAAACAAGGATCAAGAAGACGCAGGGGAAATCAGAGGGAGCCGCGAGTCAAAATGCGGTCGCACAGCGAATAGTGTGAGATTGGCCAATGCAAGTGGGGGAAATAGAAGACCGAGGTTGGCACAGCTGCTTGTGGGGAATCGATCTTAGTCTCTCCCTCTCTCTCAGCTAGAGATGCAGTTAGGAACCTATCTCTGTCTCTCCTCTTTACTATCAAGTAGGTTAGTTCCTAAATAAACCTTTATCTACTCTTTAATCAGGTTGTGCACCATTGCTGTGTTAATTACTCTGCCAACAATTGATTGTAAGAGAATGTTCAGCTTTAGCTTCCATTGTATTTCTTCACCTGTTGGGGTGAAGTTTTGTTAGTCCAACATAGCTCTATTGTCTGCACAGCCGGTGCAGCAATAAGACACCTCGCCCAAGCTCTCTCTAATGAAAAGGTCTGGGGGCATTTGTATCTGTTCCCAATTATAGAAAGGATGTTAAATCTAGATAGCATGTGAAATAAAGTTAAGGGGGATTTTGTCGGAATTATAATTAGGCGCAGAGACATTACATGGGGTTAATGGCTCCCAGTTATATTTAGCTTGCAGGATAATAAATTGACCATCCTTATCGAGATCTTTTTTTAAAAAAACTTAATTGGAAAATGTACTTCTCTGGCAATTAAGACTGAAAACTTTCTTTATCCCTGGGAGCTATGCACTAAGAATTTGGGAGGGGACTGCTTAAAACTGTAATATCATTTCCTGTGGTGTTTTCCCACCTTATACTGCCGGCATTTTCTTATGACCCTTGGTTCATATATCACCTCTGCAGTGTATTTGCTGGGAAGCTTGGGGCAAGTCATACCTTGTGTCATGATCCTAGGCCTATAGTAGTGTGCCCTACAGGCTCTGGGGAGGCCTAGTGGCTCCAGGGAAGCCTGTACTAGAGTAGCTACCAGGGCCTACATTTCCCAGGCACTCTCTGGACCCTGTGATTGGTTAACAGGGGATTTGGAGGGAAAACTTACACCAGTAGAGGAGTCGAGGGCGGGGCCTGGGAAGAAGGAATAAAAGGCCTCGCCCAAAGTGGGAGGTGGTTCACTCAAGGTTGTCATCCCACAAATTGGGGTGGGTTTTTCCCTGATTTCGGGGGCCCTAATCGCCCACCAGCCAGCTGGCCAGCAGGGAAGCCCCGCCTCAAAGAGCCCTGCTGCACCTGATGTGCCGTGATGGGCACATAATGTGCCATGATGAGCACATCACCGGGGGGGATGCTGAAGAGTTTTTGGCCAAATGCTTGAGTGTCCCCCCCATGACATGCCTCTTATGACGATGTCACATCCCATCCAGGGGAGCAGACTGGAGCCTCCCGCTGGCAAAAGGTAGGGACCTGGCGACCAGTGTTCCCTCTAAGCTGAGTTAGTGCGAGCTAGCTCACAGTTTTTTAGCCTCCGGCTCACACATTTTTGCCTTGGCTCAGGAAGGATGGCTCCAGAGCAAGCTAATTTATACAGCAGCCAAATCACCTGCTCACAACTTTAATGCCAGTAGCTCACAAAGCAGAGTTTTTGCTCACAGGACTCCGTAGCTTAGAGGGAGCATTGCTGGCGACCCCTAGGTTCACTCCTTGGGAGCAGAGCTGGGGAGAGGCTGCTGCAGACAGAGAGATCCCTCATCCAGGAAGGGGTGAGTCAGCTTGAAGCCTGTCTCCCAGAGACAGCTAGGAACAGTCTAGATAGATGCGTTGGGGTGTTTTATTTTGTGTGCTCACCTGCCTTTACTGTTCTCAATATTTTACACATTACTTGAATTATAGTTGCTACTAGACCTCTTAAATAAAAATGTTTATTATTCTGCCTGGGTCCTCATGCCTCATTCAGTCGCATGTAAAGCGTATCCTACTGGGAAAGAGTGACTAAGGTGTTGGCTGGGTGCCCTGGGCCCTCCCGAGGAGACCTATACCAGAGTGCTTGCAGCCTGTGGAGAGCCTCCCTGGTCACGACACCTGGCCACCCGCAGTCTTTCATCTGTAAAATGGGCATCAGAATGACATGCTTCATCAGGTTCACACGAACTCATGAAAATGCCTTATACTGAATCAGACCCCTTGGTCCATAAAAGTCAGTATTGTCTACTCGGACTGACAGCAGCTCTCCAAGGTCTCGGGCTGAGGTCTTTCCCATCACCCACTGCCAGGTCTTTTAACTGGTGATACCGGAGATCGAACCTGGGACCTTCTGCAAGCCAAGCAGATGCTCTGCCACTGAGCCACGGCTCTGCCACTGAGCCTCCCAATAAAAGTCAACGCAGGAAGCATTTCGTAAATCTGTCTTAAATCATGTCTGTGAGGTCAAGATGGGTTTCAGTGCCAGTCATGCTTTCTACCTATTAATTTGCATCCTGCTCTTCCTCCAAGAAGCTCAGGACGGTAGATTTCTCTCCCCCCCACCCCACGTTTTATCCACACAACAACCTTGTGAGGTAGAAGAAGAAGAGATTGGATTTATACCCCACCCTTCACTTGGAGTCTCAGAGCGGCTTACAAACTCCTTTCCCTTCCCCTCCCCACAACAGACACCTCGTGTGGTAGGCGGGGCTGAGAGAGCTCTCTTGAGAACTCCTCACGAGAGAACAGCTCTGAGAGAACTTGTGAGTGACCCAAGGTCACACCAGCAGCTGCATGTGGAGGACTGGGGAATCAAACTCGGTTCTCCCAGATTAGAGTCCGCATACTTAACCACTACACCAAACTGGCTTGTATATAATGATTTGCATTAAAAAATTTAAAACAATAATGATAATATGGGGTTATCCGAGTCAGGACCAAAATTTTGAAAGGTATCCTTTTAACAAATTAGGGTTAAGAGAGCTCTTTCAATTACTGCCCTTTCAAGGTCAGCTCTTGTCAGAACTATGGCTTGCCCAAGGTCATCCATTGGCTGCATGTGGAGGAGTGGGGAATCAAACCCGGTTCTCTGAGATTAGAGTCTGTGCACTTAACCACTACACCAAACTGGCTCTCTAAGAGTGAGTGGCTTGGCCACACTCACCAAACTGGCTTACTGGCTGGCAGGAGATTTGAATCCGTGTCTCCTAAGTCAACATTCTAATTGTCGGGGCCCGTTGACTCTGCCCGTCCCTCGGTCTTTTCTGACAAAGCAGATCTGCAATGTGCTTCAATCAACGATGACAGCAGCAGCAACAAATCAGTGGACATGCCCTCGGCAGCAAACCCTTTATCTCACCAACTCAACTGAAATAAATTTGGGGGAGGGATGAATTATATTCCTGGTTGAAAGAGTTTAGGACAAGGGTCCCCAACATCTTATTTATTTAATTATGTATTTATTTATTTATATAATATGTATCCTGCCTTCCCCGCAAAGCAGGCTCAGGGCGGCTTACACTGATTAATACATAAATAACACCCACCAGCACCTTTCCTGGTACCCGCCAAGGGTTTTTAGAAAGTGGGCAGAGCAGCTGGATCTTTTGCCCAGGAAGGCTTCCGATTGCCCACTGGAGATTTGATTGGCTTTGCAGATGTTTAAAAATATTGCTTTGGCAGCAGCTGCTGCCACAGCACCAGGATCTTCACTGTGTGACTGAAGGGAAGCCATTTCGTGGCTGTCTCCGCCCTCTGCGGCAGCCATTTTGTGAATTCACCCACCACACTGGGTCAGAATTCCAGAGGTGCCCACAGGATCAATATGGTCGCAGACACTTGGTTAAGGATTATTGGGGGTGTGTGCACAAATTACAAAAAAAAAAACTTTAGCATTGGGGGCCAGAGAGGATTTATTTATGAAATTTATGAATCGCCCCATCCCTACTATCATTGGGCTCTGGGCGACGTACATAGTATTAAAACAATGACCAGATAAAGCAATAAATCATATGAAATTACGTTATAAGACAGTGGGAATGCCAAACAATGGAAATGTTGAACAAGGGCAGCCGGCTGCCTTATAACAAAGAAGCCCATTGGTCCATCTACCTCAGCATTGTATACTCTGTCCACAACTCTCTGAGACTCTGCAGAACTGCTGCAAATCAGAAGAAGAAGAAGAAGAAGAAGAAGAAGAAGAAGAAGAAGAAGAAGAAGAAGAAGAAGAAGAAGAAGAAGAAGAAGAAGAAGAAGAAGAAGAAGAAGAAGAGGAGGAGGAGGAGGAGGAGGAGGAGGAGGAGGAGGAGATTGGATCTATACCCCGCCCTTCACTACCCAAAGGTGTCTCAGAGCGGCTTACAAGCTCCTTTCCCTTCCCCTTCCCACAACAGACACCCTGTGAGGTGGGTGGGGCTGAGAGAGCTCTTAACAGAAACTGCTCTTTTTTTTCAAGAACAGCTGTGCCAGAACTATGGCTTGCCCAAAGTCATCCAGCAGCTGCAAGTGGAGGAGTGGGGAATCAAACCCGGTTCTCACAGATTTAGAGTCCATGCTTTTAACGAATACATCAAACTGGCTCTCTAAACAGACAACACTGAGCTAGAGAGACCCATTGTCTGACTTGATGCAAGAAAATCCTCTTAAAATAACAACTGCAACATCGACTATCTATGGACATGGATGTTATAGAACTTTTTCTCAATCTGGTGCAAGTTAAGTTTGTTTTTTTAAACAAGAAACAAACCACAGAAATAAAACTGAAACCCTTGGAACATTTTTTTTTTTGGCGCTAAGAATATTATTTATTAATTTCCGTCTCTGTTTTCCCCACCATCCTCACCCTCTCTTCAGTCATCAAAATGCTTTTTAGACATGACAGGTCTACTTTTCTTTCCCTCCAGCAGATCAATCTCCATTTTAGACAATGTTGCGGAAGGAAAAAAAGATTTATGCTTCCCCTCCGACGATATTTCAGAGGGGAATTACTAAATCATAACTGCTCTTGTCTCCCCGCATGGACTGGCATGCTTACTGCTTCTCAGTTAAATCAAGTCAATGGGTTCCTTCTACCTTATTTTTTCCCCCCTCAAGATTAAAGGGACTGCTTTGAACCTTCCCTTTAATACGGCGCAGAAGGCCGAGTTTACTGAACCATTGATTTGACCAAGAGTATCGCATGACACATTAGAAACTGGGGAAATTAAAATTGGATTACTCGGCTCAGGTCTCTGGAGCTGAGCTATTTTGGTGTCTGGAGAACTGTTAATATTTCATTTGCAATGTGCCTTTCACGCCACCGTCAATATCACGAGACGGGGGAACCAGGAAAGGGGCTGATTTTGAATTTGGGGTGGTGGGAGTTGGGAATGGATAATATCAGGTCACAGTTTAAACGTTTAAATCCCACTTTAATCAGCAGAGAGATGTTGTATTCCGGGGCTAGGGTACCTGGAGATTTCCAGGTATACCTGATCTGCGAACGACAGAGATCAGCTCCCCTGGAGAAAATGGCCTCTTTGGCCAATGGACTCTATGGCATTATGCCCTGCCAACGCCCCTCTTCTTTCCAAACTCTACCCTCCCAAGGCTTCATGCCCCACAATCTCCTGGGAATTTTACAACCCAGAGTTAGCAACCCTATCAGGAAATCAGGGAACACCGGAATAGTGTTGCCAGGCGGTGCCTTGCGACAGGAGGGGGCAATGGGGGGGCATGATGCCAGCTTCAGCATCAGGTCACTTCTGGTTTAAAAACAACAACAACCCTGGAAGTGATACAGGTAGCTCTAGGAAACACTGGAAACTCTATGGGAAACCATAGAGTTTCTGGTGATTCCTAGAGCTACCATAAGTCAATCCTGGCTTTTCTATGGGTTTTTGTTTTGTTTTACTGGAAGTGACCTGATGCCACTGCTGGTGCCATGGTGTGTGTATGTGTGGGGGGAGGGATTGGGGTCAATGGGAGCGGGGCAGGGGATCCTCACCCCAACTGAGTACTTAACAGCCCTGCAGCTGAAGCATTTATTTAATGGAATGAAAACTTCTGTCCTTCTGGTTGGTTCTCAACCTTTCTGTTGCTTTGTCTAGAATACCAATGAAGGTACTAACAGTGGAGTGCCCCTTATTTGTTTTAAAATGAACATAGACAGCATTACACTGCCTCCTCTTCTCCGGTTTATTTATTTGCTCCATTTATATTCCACTTTTCTCCCCAGTGAGGACCCAAAGTGGCTTACATTGGTCTCCTCTATTTTATCCTCATAACAATGTAACCCTGTGAGACTGAGTAGGCTGCGAGCATGTGACTGGCCCAAAGTCACGCAGAAAGATCCCATAGCAAAGTGGGGATCAGAACCTGGCTCTCCTCGATCCTGGTCCAACACTCTAACTACTACTACCCCACACTGTCTCTCCAGAACACATAAAGGGACTCCAGCCAAGTTACTCAGAAGGAAGTCCCATTTTATTCAGTGGGGTTTACTCCCAACATGAAAAGTGTTGTTAGGACTGAAAGCCAAAGCTGTTTTATACCGATTCAGACAATTTAGCCCAGTATATCAGCCTTGACTGGTTGTAACTTCCCAAGGTCAGAGCTGGGACAGTAGGGTGCCTGGCAACCAGACAGGAAGGGTGTGGGTGGGCCACGGTGGGACTGCAGCATCTTGTGCAGTATTACGTCACTTCCAGTAAAAAAGGAAGTGACAAACGGTAGCTCTAGGAATCGCCAGGAACTCTATAGAGTTCCCAGCAATTCCTAGAGCTACCCTTTGTCAGTTTCAGTAAGAACTTCTGGTAAATAAATGAGGCTTCCCCCCCGCCCTGCTGCCGCCACTCAGAGCAGTAGCAGGCGATGGGACCTGGGGGCAGGGGATTCCCCCACCCCCATCAGGGGCTTGGGAGCCCTATGGAATTGCAATGGTTGACCTGGTACTTTGAGTTAGGAAATCTCCAGTCTGATACTTGCCTTGACTGTGGCCTCCTACAGCAAGTTACTTTCACTTGACTTCAGCCCAGTATCTGAAGAATAACAACAGAGACCCGCCTGACAGGTCTGTTAAAAGGATTCCAGCAAGATAAAATACCGTATGAATGCTAAGTACCTTTTTCATGCCCTGCTACCAGAGATGCTGTTCATTGGGGGTGCCGGCCATTTAACTGAGACATTCAGGATGCATAGCCTTAGGGCAAAGGCCTACCCAGAAGTGGAATTCGAACTGAAGAGGGAGGGAGGCCCCCCATGTAGTCCGTTTAAACGTAGCCTGCTGTAGTCCATGCAAATGTACGCCAGTGAGATTTTTATTAAAACAAAATGAAACTTTATGTCCTCGGTGTTTTCTTTTTTTCCTGTGAACCTGACACAAGTAAAAGGGTAAATGAGACCTCGAGGTAACAATAGCAAGATAAACTGGACTCACCCTTCCAAACAACTAGTTAAGCCAGGTTTGCTGGCCCGCACTGCGTTCCACTGCTGTGTCTGCTCCGAGCCCCGACCTCGGTGGTCCAGGCTGCTCTGACCTCATCAAAGTCTTGGAAGCTAAGTAGGGCTGGCTCTGGTTGGTACTTGGATGGGAGACTTCCAAGGAAGGTCAGGATTGCTAGGTAGAGGCAGGCAATGGCAAACCACCTCTGCCCCTCGCCTTGAAAGCCCTATGGGGTCACCACCCTGGGCTCAGCCTAGCCCAATCTCGTCAGATCTCAGAAGTTGGGACGGGTCGGCCCCAGTTAGTACTTGGATGGGAGACCACCAGGGAAGTCTTAGGCTGCTAGGCAGAGGCAGTCCATGGCAAACCACCTCTGTTCATCTGTTGCATTGAAAACCCTTCAGCATTGGCTGCAACATGATGGCATTTTTACGTACATTTTTTTTTCTGCTGCTGTGTCCTCTGTCCATTGTCTCTGCCTGGCATGTGCCACCCACCTGATTTTCCCACCGCCTGGAAGAGCTTTTCTCTCTATGTGTTCAACCATTGCCACCACATGGCCTCTGTAGGAACTACCCACGGGGAGGACTGGGACCTAGCTCTTGGGAGGATAATGGAGTCCGGAGAATGCCCAGACTCCAGACACAATGGTCAGTTCAATAGTTCATCGATCTCTTCACTAGTGTTCAACAGGTTATATAAATAGGGAATTGGCCAAAAAGGCTGACACAACCACTTTTAACTTTAAAAGGGGGAACTTCACTGATATGAGGGGACGTGAGGAGGAAACTGAAAGGAAAAGTAGAAAGGGTCAAAACCACTGGGGAAGTTTGGAGACTATTTAAAACTACAATCCTAGAAGCTCAGAAAAAAATAGGGAAAGCACAAATAAGTGTAGAAAAAAGCCTGCATGGTTAACAAACAAAGTAATGGAAGCTGTAAATGGAAAAAAGGATTCCTTTAAACAGTGAAATGCTAGTCTCAGTGAGGTTGATAAAAGGGAATACAGGCTGTGGCAAATGAAATGCAAGTCTGTGATAATGCAGGCAAAAAGGGAATAGGGGGAGCATATAGCGAAAAACATAAAGACCAACAATAAAACTTTCTTCAAATACATTAGAAGCAGGAAACTAGCCAGGGAGGCAGTGGGGCCCTTGGATGACCAAGGGGTAAAAGGACTACTGAAGGATGACAGGGAAATGGCTGAGAAGCTGAATGCATTTTTTGTCTCTGTCTTCACTGTGGAAGACGAGAAACCCACTCCAGAACCGCTGATTTCTGGACGGGTGTTGAAAAATCTGAGTCAGATTGAGGTGACAAGAGAGGAGGTCCTACGACTGATAGACAACTTAAAAACTGATACATGACCAGGCCCAGACGGCATTCATCTGAGAGTTCTGAAGGAACTCAAATGTGAACTTGTGGATCTCCTGACAAAAATATGTAATCTTTCCTTAAAATCTGCCTCCATTCCTGAGGACTGGAAGGTAGCTAATGTCACTCCCATCTTTAAAAAGGGTTCCAGAGGAGATCCGGGAAATTACAGGCCAGTCAGTCTGACGTCGATACTGGGTAAATTGGTGGAAACTGTTATTAAGGAAAGAATTAGTAAGCACATTGATGAACAAAAACTATTGAGGCTGACTCAGTAAGGGTTCTCTAAGAGAAGATCTTGTCTCACTAACCTGTTAGTGTTCTTTAAGGGGGTGAACAAACATGTGGACAAGGGGGACTCAATAGATATTGTTTACCTTGACTTCCAGAAAGCTTTTGATAAAGTTCCTCATCAAAGACTCCTAAGTAAGGTCAAAAATCATGGGATAAAAGGACAAGTCCTTTTGTGGATCAAAAACTGGCTAATTAATAGGAAACAGTGAGTATAAATGGGCAATTTTCTCAGTGGAGGGTGGTAAGCAGTGTGGTACCACAGGGATCAGTACTTGGTCCAATGCTTTTTAACTTGTTCCATTAAGAACATAAGAACATAAGAGAAGCCAATGTTGAATCAGGCCAATGGCCCATCTAGTCCAACACTCTGTCACACAGCGGCCAAAATATACCAGGTGCCATCAGGAGGTCCAGCAGTGGGGCCAGGGCACCAGAAGCCCTCCCACTGCTGCCCCCTCCAGCACCAAGAATAGAGTGCATCACCTGCCCCAGACTGAGAGTTCTCATTCTATACCCTGTGGCTAATAGCCACTGGTGGACTTCTGCTCCATATGTTTATCTAATTTCCTCTTGAAACTGTCCATGCTTGCAGCTGCCACCACCTCCTGTGGCAGTGAATTCCATATGTTAATCACTCTTTGGGTGAAGAAGTATTTCCTTTTATCTGTTCTAACCCGACTGCTCAGCAATTTCATAGAGTGCCCACGAGTTCTTGTATTGTGAGAAAGGGAGAAAAGTACTTCTTTCTCAACCTGCTCAATCCCATTCATAATCTTATAAACCTCGATCATGTCACCCCTCAGCCGTCGTTTCTCCAAGCTAAAGAGCCCCAAGCATTTTAACCTTTCTTCATAGGGAAGGTGTTCCAACCCTTTTATCATTCTAGTTGCCCTTCTCTGCACTTTTTCCAATGCTATAATATCCTTTTTGAGATGTGGCGACCAGAACTGTACACAGTATTCCAAATGAGGTCGCACCAATGATTTATACAGGGGCATGATGATACTGGCTGATTTGTTATCAATTCCCTTCCTAATAATCCCCAGCATAGCGTTGGCCTTCTTTATTGCAGCTACACATTGTGTAGACATTTTCAGCGAGTTATCCACTACGACTCCAAGATCTCTCTCTTGGTCAGTCTCTGCCAGATCAGACCCCATCAACGTGTATTTATATTTAGGATTTTTGGCTCCAATGTGCATCACTTTGCACTTGGCCACATTGAACCCCATTTGCCACGTTGACGCCCACTCACCCATCCTCAACAGATCCCTTTGGAGTGCCTCACAATCCTCCCTGGTTTTCACCACCCTGAACAACTTCGTGTCATCTGCAAATTTAGCCACATCACTGCTTACTCCCAATTCCAAATCGTTAATAAACAAGTTAAAAAGCATGGGACCGAGTACTGATCCCTGTGGTACCCCACTGCTTACCACCCTCCACTGAGAAAGTTTCCCATTTATACTCACTCTCTGTTTCCTATTTATAAGCCAGTTTTTGATCCACAAGAGGACTTGTCCTTTTATCCCATGACTATTGAGCTTACTTAGGAGCCTTTGATGAGGAACTGTATCAAAAGCTTTCCGGAAGTCAAGGTAAATAATATCTATTGGGTCCCCCTTGTCCACATGTTTGTTCACTCCTCAAAAAACACTAACAGGTTAGTGAGACAAGATCTTCCCTTACAGAACCCATGCTGAGTCTGCCTCAATAGTTTTTGTTCATCAATGTGCCTACTAATTCTTTCCTTAATAACAGTTTCCACCAACTTACCCGGTATCGATGTCAGACTGACTGGCCTGTAATTTCCTGAATCTCCCTGGAGCCCTTTTTAAAGATGGGAGTGACATTAGCTACCTTCCAGTCATCAGGAATGGAGGCAGATTTTAAAGAAAGATTACATATTTTTGTCAGGAGATCCACAAGTTCACATTTGAGTTCTTTTCAGAACTCTCGGATGAATGCCATCCGGGCCTGGTGATTTATTAGTTTTTAAATTGTCCATCAGTCGGAGGACTTCCTCTCTTGTCACCGCAATCTGATTCAGGTCTTTCAAACCCCCTCCCGAAATCAGTGCTTCTGGAGTGGGCAAACACTTCTCCTCTTCCACAGTGAAGACAGAGGCAAAAAATGCATTCAGCTTCTCAGCCATTTCCCTATCATCCTTCACTACTCCTTTTACCCCTTGGTCATCCAAGGGCCCCACTGCCTCCCTGGCTGGCTTCCTACTTCTAATGTATTTGAAGAAAGTTTTATTGTTGGTCTTTATGTTTTTTGCGATATGCTCCTCATATTCCCTTTTTGCTTGCCTGATCACAGACTTGCATTTTATTTGCCATAGTCTGTGTTCCCTTTTATCAACCTCACTAAGACTAGCTTTCCACCGCTTAAAGGAATCCTTCTTACCTTTTACAGCTCCCATTACTTTATTTGTTAACCATGCAGGCTTTTTTCTGTACCTATTTGTACCTTTCCTAACCTGCGGTATATATTTTTTCTGAGCTTCTAGGATTGTCTTTTTAAATAGTCTCCAAGCTTCCCCAATGGTTTTGACCTTCTCCACTCTTCCTTTCAATTTCTTCCTCACATGTCCCCTCATACCAGAGAAGTTACCCCTTTTAAAGTTAAAAGTGGTTGCGTCAGTCTTTTTGGGCAACTCCCTATCTGTACAAATGTTAAACTCAATGACATTATGGTCACTGTTTCCAAGTGGTGCAATCACTTTTACATCTCTCACCAGGTCTTGGGTGTTACTTAGGACCAAATCCAGGATCGCCTCTCCCCTGGTAGGATCTGTGACCATCTGTTCCACAGCACAGTCATTGAGAGTGTCTAAGAACGCAATCTCTTTTTCCCGACTAGAACTCATATTGACCCAATCAATGTGTGGGTAGTTAAAGTCGCCTATTACAACACAGTTATTTCGTCTAGCCGCTATCTTTAATTCATTCATCATTTTATAATCCTCCTCTATCTTTTGATCTGGTGGGCGATAACAAACTCCCACTGTTAAGCCTCCTTTTGGACCCACTATTTCAACCCATAGCATTTCCAGAAGGGAATCCAATTCTCTTACCCTCTCAATCTTACTGGATGGTATACCCTCTCTGACATACAGAGCCACCCCACCTCCAACCCTTTCCCCCCTATCCTTCCGATATAATTTATAACCAGGAATCACCGTATCCCACTGATTTTCCTCATCCCACCAAGTTTCTGAAATACCCACAATGTCTATTTCCCCCCCAACACCAAGCATTCCAACTCCCCGATTTTACCTCGGAGACTTCTAGCATTTGTGTATAAACACTTATAGTTTCCCACGTTTGTTAAGCCCACAGCCTTCCTCTTGCTGCCTCGAGACCTTGCCAGGCAGTTCCTATCATTAGCCACAGTCTCAGTGGACAATTGTAATCCATTTCCTTGTACAAAAGTAATAGCTACCCCTTCATCTCTTTGAGATGAGCCATCCCGAACCAGAGACTTTTCATCTCCTGTCGGCTTTCCCCCATTATTCAGTTTAAAAACTGCTCTGCCACCTTTTTGATTTTGAGCGCCAGCAGCCTGGTTCCTTCTCGGGACAAGTGGAGACCGTCCCTTTTGTACAGCTCCCTCTTGTCCCAAAAAGCATCCCAGTGCCTAACAAACTTGAACCCTTCCCCCTACACCACCGTCTCATCCACGCATTGAGACTCCTGATCTGTGCCTGTCTCTCCGGCCCTGCGCGTGGAACAGGTAGCACTTCCGAGAATTATTTGGAGTTGGGAGTAAGCAGTGAAGTGGCTAAATTTGTGGATGACACAAAGTTGTTCAGGGTGGTGAAAACCAGGGAGGATTGTGAGGCACTCCAAAGGGATCTGTCGAGGATGGGTGAGTGGGTGTCAATGTGGCAAATGGGGTTCAATGTGGCCAAGTGCAAGCCAAAAATCCTAACTATAAATACACGTTGATGGAGTCCAAACTGGCAGGGACTGGCCAAGAGAGAGATCTTGGAGTCATAGTAGATAAATCACTGAAAATGTTGAGACAGTGTGTAACAGTGTGTGACTTTAATAAAAAAGGCCAATGCTATGCTGGGGCTTATTAGGACGGGTTTGAAAGCAGATCAGCCAATATCATAATGCCCCTATATAAATGAATGGTGAGACCTCATTCGGAATACTGTGTACAGTTCTGGTCATCACACCTTAAAAAGGATGCTATAGCTTTGGAAAAAGTGCAGAAAAGGGCAACTAGGGTTGGAACACTTTCCCTGTGAAGAAGTTTAAAGCGCTTGGGGCTCTTTAGTTTGGAGAAACGACAGATGGGGGTGACATTGTAGAGGTTTATAAGATTATGCATGGGATAGAGCAGGCAGAGAAAGAGGTACTTTTCTCCCTTTCTCATAATACAAGAACTCATGGGCACTCAATGAAGTTGCTGAGCGGTCAGGTTAGAACAGAAAAAAGGAAGTACTTCTTCACCCAAAGAGTAATTAACACATGGAATTCACTGCCACAGGAGGTGGTGGCGGCTACAAGCATGGACAAGAGGGAATCAGATAAGCATGTGGAGCAGAGGTCCATCATTGGTTATTAGCCACAAGGTCATAGAATCATAGAATCATAGAATGTTAGAGTTGGAAGGGACCTTGCAGGCCATCTAGTCCA
Source organism: Gekko gecko (assembly GCA_029375565.1). Taxonomy (NCBI): domain Eukaryota; kingdom Metazoa; phylum Chordata; class Lepidosauria; order Squamata; family Gekkonidae; genus Gekko; species Gekko gecko. The sequence continues at coordinate 77,418,008 of JAPDNY010000009.1, forward strand.
ACCCCTGCACTCTGCAGGAACACAGCCGAAACCCCTACATACCTACAACATACCCAAAAGATGGTTGTCCAGTCTCCTCTTGAAAACGTCCAGCGAAGGAGCATCCACCACCTCCCGAGGCAGTCTGTTCCACTGCTCAACCACTCTTACAGTCAGGAAGTTTCTCCTGATATTAAGCCGGTAACGACTCCCTTGTAATTTCCACCCATTAGATCTAGTCTTGCAATCCGGAGCAAGAGAGAATAGATCCACTCCATCTTCTACATGACAGCCCTTCAAATACTTGAAGACTGCAATCATGTCCCCTCTAAACCTTCTCTTTCTCAGGCTAAACATACCCAACTCCCTCAGCCTTTCCTCATAAGACTTGGACTCCAACCCTCTCACCATCCTGGTCGCCCTCCTCTGGACCCGCTCGAGGTATAGATAAGGACTCTGGGGCAAGTGATGCTCTGTATTCTTGGTGCTTGGGGGGGGGTCAACATTGGGAAGGCTTCTAGTGTCCTGGCCCCACTGGTGGACCTCCTGATGGCACCTGGTATTTTTGGCCACAGTGTGACAGAGTGTAGGACTGGAGGGGCCATTGGCCTGATCCAACATTGGCTTCTCTTGTGTTCTTAGGTTGCTTCACTGTATTCCTTCTCTGTATCCATTCATAACCATACCATACAGTGCAGTTGGCTTTTCATGCACACATGCTCTCACACAGCGCAACTGAGTCCTTGTATCCCTCCATCCTTGCTGCCTAACTGTTCCACTCAGAAGGCAATTGTTTAAATAGATAATTAGTCATTATAAAACACACTGTTTCCATAAAATCCTACTCTTCATTGTTCATTTCAGTAGTCCTTAGTAGTCCGTAATGGCAACCAATCAACTTGAATTGGCAGCATCTTTGTGCATACATTTTTGCGAAAACCCAATGCAACCAGTTCAGCAGGCATTCGGAGTTGTTTGACTCGAGCTGAAAAGCCAGGGTGATTGACTCTTATTCTTTGGGCATGGTAAGTTTGACTGCTGAACATGTTTGTGGCAAAATGTGCATCACCCCTACTCTGTAATGGGTGAGGTATTAAAACGAAGACCCTCCATCTTGAAAGCATGTGTTCTACCATCTAACTATGCTTCACCGTCTCTGAAGCTCCTGGAGACCAGGAATACCGTGCATTTTCCTTCATTTGTCTGTTCGGAACATGCCTCAGCCTACTCTTCCTGCCCACCCATTCTTCAGAGGCCTGTTCCCATTGCAGAGGACTCTGTCCCTCCACAGGTCTTTGTGACTCTGATGATCTGGGGGAGTTGATGGGAATTCATTGCTCACTGCACCTGAGGTGCCCAATAAAGCCAAAGGTGCTTAAAAACCTATGGATTTGTTGGCAGCACTCCAGCCCAGAGCCATTAGCCAAAGCCAGAGGAGTCTCCAGGAGAGTCCAATTGTCCTTGAAGATAGAACATAAGAACATAAGAGAAGCCAATGCTGGATCAGGCCAGTGGCCCATCCAGTCCAACACTCTGCCACACAGTGGCCAAAAATACCAGGTGCCATCAGGAGGTCCACCAGTGGGACTAGGACACTAGGGTTGTGGGGTCTCCATCATCCCAAGCTCTGAGATTCATGGGGTGGACCTGGTGATTACTCAGATCAGCAATCGTTAATGGAAGCACTTCTACACACGACTAGGAATTGTACCATGTGGTGCCTGTAAATATAGGTAATTGCAATTGTGTGGCTTTAAAGAACTGGACTATTCGACACAAAAATGGCATTCACTTTTTACTAAACATAGATTTTAGATGAGTTGTTAGTGCCATATTATTGCCTTCCGCCTTAAGCAGACATGTACTGAAGCCTTAGAAGAAGCCATTGAGTATGTTGGCTAATTAAAAGCCCAGAGATTTCCATCTGCCACCCTGAGGTTCTCACCTAAGTCTTGGGACCAAAGCCTGAAATCTGTCAATCTTATTTATGGAGGAACCACAGTCAATCAAGCCAGGATGGTGACATGTCATGCTACATTCAAGTCAACCTCATGCCTGGTCAACCGAAGATCTATTTAGCAATGCCGACCTATTGCAGTGGTCAGTGAAGTCCTTTCAAGGAAGAGGAAGCAGTGAGTGCAGTGCTTTGGCACTGTGCTGTTGACGTGCCATTTGTTCTACTAACCAGTGTAGCTGTAATATTCCTCCAGAGAACCTTTGGAATTGTGATTGGGTGAGACGGTGAAAATTAAAGACCTTTGTTGACTCTTCCAGAGCTCATAGGCACATGAAGCTACCTTACACTGAAACAGACTGTTGGTCCATCAAGACCAGTATTGTCTACTCAGGCTGGCAGCCACACTCCAAGGAGGTCATTCCCATCATCTATTGTGTGTGGGAAGTGCCATCATGTCACTTCCGACATATGGTGACCTCATGAATTAACGACCTCCAAAATGTCCTCTTGTTAACAGCCTTGCTGAGGTCTTGCAGAGTGAGGGTCCCCGTGGCACCCTTGACGGAGTCCGTCCATCTCATGTTGGGTCTTCACTTTTCCTGCTGCCTCCACCTTTTCCTAGCATGATTGTCTTTTCCAGTGATGACTCTTGTCTTCTCATAGTGCAACCCAAGTACAATAGCCTCAGCTTAGTCATCCCCTCTTACCTGATCCTTTTAACTGGAGATGCCGGGGATCGAACCTGGGACCTTCTTCACTCCAAGCAGATGCTCTACCACTGAGCCACAGCCCTTCCAACAACTCCGCTTGGAAGGTTCCATGGAGAGAAGAACTGGGTACTGAAGTCCATGGAGTAGGTCCGTCTTGTAACTTGCTCCTAAATTTTCAGAAGCAGTAGCAGTGTCAAATTGTAGAAACTTGTTTTGGAACCTTTCAGCAAGTTAAGATAAAAAGCCTTCTTTTGCTCAAATATACATACCTGGCATTTCGGAGAAAAGGTTGGAGAGGAACAAAACATCTAACTCGGTACTTAGTCGATAGATAGCTGATATTTAAAATTAATTGAGTCGGAGCATCCTTGTTTGGAGTCCCCCCCCCCCGGTGTTTGCGATGGCAATCGTTCACCTGAGCTTTCCTCCTTGATGGAGACTTTGGAGTGGACTCCAAGTGCGGTCGGGAGGGAGGATTTAATTTGCCGAGCTTTCAGACATCCAGAGCTGTGCCAAAAGGTGGCTATTAGGATAAAGTCTATTATATTCCCTGCAATGAATTCATTCTGATAAGAGCACCGCATGCCGTCTGCGTGCGAAAGCAGTGTAAAATGAGTGCCGGGACTAGATAACGCCACTTAAACAAATTCTGATTGCCCGAGAAAGCTGAGCAGCCACAAAGATGTCTCGCTTAATGTTGTCAGAAGCAGACGATGGGGATGGAGATTCTGCCCAACCTGCATCTAGCATTTGCTCCGTTGTTGTACCAAACCCACACTGGAACAGAAAAAGATGTGGCTCAAAACCGCATTCAGATACCTGACTGCAGAGTCACCCCTGAATGGCCATAAAATGGCCATAAATCTGTGCATGCCGCTTTCACTGATCAAGTGTCGAATTTTATGGCAGTGTCCAGACTGCCTGCCGCTTTCACTTCATTTGATCTCTGGTTTTATGGTGGCGGTCTGCATAGATTTACGGCTGTTTTATGGCTATTCTGGGGAGATTCTGCAGTCAGTATGGTGTTGGACTGGGGTATCTGAATGTGGTTTTGAGCCGCATCTTTTTCTGCTCCAGTGTGGGTTTGGTGCAACAGCAGAGCAAATGCTAGATGCAGATTGGGTTTCGTTCTGCAGAAGGGGAAGGCTGCAAAACAATGCACAGACTTCCCCGTTATCGGAAGCTAAGTGAAAACCCAGGGCCCCGTCAGGGTGCCTGGGACTGTACTCAAGAGCAAAATCCTCCTTTGCAGTCTGAAATGGTAGAGCCCAGAATAAACTATTTCCAGGTCTCCAACGTGGTGCCAATGAGTGCCCTGGCATCCACCCGAATCGTTCCTGGCTCCTGCCAAGTATTTTTAGAGAGTGGGAGGGGCCAGGTGGGGATTCTGAGGATGGTGAAGGCATAGCCTGCTTTGAAAATGATTTTTTTTGAATTGAATACTCCGAGACTGTTTTTCAGTGACATCCTTCAAGTTCCAGAGCCAGTTTGGTGTAGTGGTTAAGTGTGTGGACTCTAATCTGGGTTAACCGGGTTTGATTCCCCACTCCTCCACTTGCACCTGCTGGATGACCTTGGGCAAGCCATAGTTCTGGCACAGCTGCTCTTGAAAAGAACAGTTTCTGTCAGAGCTCTCTCAGCCCCACCGACCTCACAGGGTGTCTGTTGTGGGGAGGGAAAGGGAAAGGAGTTTGTAAGCCACTCTGAGGGAAGGGCAGGGTATAAATCCAATCTCTTCTTCCTCCTCCTCTTCTTCTCCTTCTTGGTTCCAACTTGATAAAGCCATATTGGTGAAACGCAGAGCATATTGAAGAAGCTGGTGATGCTGTCGTTCTTCTTTTGGAACCATTCAAGTGTTCTTTTTTTGGAACTGTTGGAGTAGATATCTTCTGAAAGCGCATTTCCCCTCCTTTACACTGTGGTCCTTTCTACACTAGACCTTAAATCCTGGTTCAACCTTATCCCCGAACTTACATTTTACAGTTCATCTCTGTAATTACCTCCGGGAAGGCCGGATACTGAAGCTGAAGCTCAACTACTTTGGCCACCCAATGAGAAGGGAGCACTCCCTGGAGAAGACCCTGATGCTGGGAAAGATTGTAGGTCAAAGAAGAAGGGGACGGCAAAGGATGAGATGGCTAGACAGTGTGGTCAATGCAATGGACATGAAATTAAGCAAACTCCGGAGGACGATGGAAGACAGGAGGGCCAGGCGTGATGTGGTCCATGGGGTTGTGAAGAGTCGGACTCAACTATGCGACTGAGGAACAACAAAAATTTTGTTTCCACATTACATTGAGGTCACCCCAGTTTCTCCCCATACTTGTCCTGGGATAAACGGATGCTGTTATAACCAGGGATAAATGCAAGGTATTGTGTCGCGAGTTGAACTCTGATAAAACCAAAGATGAGATCCAAGTGCGGAAAGGGCCAGATTCTCAGAACAGCTTAGAATCTCCTAGAATGTGTTGTATGGTCTGCTAATTTACTTTTGTAAATGTAATAGATTCAATAAAAAAATTTAAAAAGACAAGTCATGGTGTATCACTAAAAAAACATGTTTCGGGTTTATTAATGGTAAAACTAACAGTAAAGATTTTTATTGGGCACAGCTGTGAGTACTATAACAAGAACTAGGGCTGCCAAACTTCATTTGGGGTGGGCTCTGTTGCCTCATACCCTTGTCTTCTCTGTTGCCTGTTTGAATGAGGGTTCATAGCAATGCTTTCAGAGCACTTTGAGTCAGTGAAGAAACTGTCTGAATAGGCTTCAAAGGGGGTAGCTCACTTGTCTTAACTCACATGGATTACTTAATTATCCTAGTGGAGAAAAAGAAAGCTCTGTGTGTAAACAAACTCCTAGCACACACAACTCCCCCCCTTCCCCTTGACCCAAGAGCCGCTCCTGCCGCCATCCAAGCCAAGCAGTACCCCCTCTTGTCCCTTCCCGGGGGGGGAGTCAACAATATCCCAGCCAGCCTCCCTACCTCTTGGGTGCTGGAGGAGGAGGAGGAGATTGGATTTATACTCCGCCCTTCACTACCCAAAGGAGCCTCAGAGCGGCTTACAATCTCCTTTCCTTCCTCTCCCCACAACAGACACCCTGTGAGGTAGGTGGGGCTGAGAGACCTCTGAGAGAGCCAGTTTGGTGTAGTGGTTAAGTGCATGGACTCTTATCTGGGAGAACCAGGTTTGATTCCCCACTCCTCCACTTGCACCTGCTGATGTGACCTTGGGTCAGTCACAAGCTCTGGCACAGCTGTTCTCTCAAGGACAGTTTCTGTCAGAAGTTCTCTCAGCCCCACCTACCTTACAGGGAGTCTGTTGTGGGGAGGGGAAGGGAAAGGAGTTTGTAAGTCACTCTGAGACGCCTTTGGGCAGTGAAGGGCGGGGTATAAATCCAAACTCCTCTTCTTCTTCTTCTTCTTCTTCTTCTTCTTCTTCTTCTTCTTCTTCTTCTTCTTCTTCTTCTTCTTTTCAAGGACAGCTCTGACAGAACTACGGCTTGCCCAAGGTCATCCAGCGGCTGCAAGTGGAGGAGTGGGGAATCAAACCCGGTTCTCTCAGATTAGAGTCCGCACACTTAACCACTACACCAAACTGGCTGTGTTTACCTCATGGGCTCTTCCCGCTGCTTCCAACTGCCTGCCAGGAAAGGAGCATGGTGTGGTACATCGGGGTGGTCAGGGGTGGGTCTGGCATCCTCCCAGGGAGGGCTGTGGGGTCAAGGGGGGCACTGCCCCCCAAAGCCCCACCCCATGGCAATGGGACTGAACCTAGTTCTCTGGATTACAGCCCACCACTCTGGACCATGACACCATGCTGACTTTCCTTTCACGTTGTGACTGGCTGCGCCTCCTGCAGCAGCCATTTTGTGGCTGCACCCACCACACTGTGTTAGAATGCCAAAGGTGCCTGTGGGCTCAGAAAAGGTTGGGGAGCCCTGAACTAGCACATGCAAGCATGTGTTTCAGGCTCCCTCAGGCTGGGCTCAAGACTCTCAAGGCGTGTCGTTAGGACTTCTGGAGTTCTGGCCCTGCTGGGGGGCCTCATGACGGCACCTGGGTTTTGGCCACTATGTGACACAGTGTTGGGCTAGATGGGCCATTGGTCTGATCCAGGATGGCTCCTCTGATGGTCTTATGTCCTTCTCTCATTACACTTCAGGGAGCCAAGCTCTCCATCCCAGGATATGTCACAAGCCCGAGCCTTCCACATCCTCCAGACTCCACGGCCAGAAGTCTGCCCAATTCCTGATATATTTTTTTAATCTATACGGAAATAGTTGCCAGCCTGTCCCTCACAGATTCCACCTCCCTTTTGCCTATGCACCTGCTGCTGAACTTCAGAGAGGGTTGTGGGTTTTGCTTTGGGTTCCCCCCTCCCCGCACCCTACTGTTTGCCTCCCTTCTTGCCGTGTGGAAACCTGGAATCCTGCTCTTTGCCAAGGCAGGGGGGAGAAGAGGGCCAAGAAAAAATTCAAGAGGGAAGGGCAATCTGCCACACTCCTGGTGCTGGAGGAAGGGCACTCAGCATGCCTGGACTTTGGGGAGGGGGGATTACATTGCTCTAGAATAGGGAAGCCAGCCTCCATGTGGGACCTGGGGGGTTCCCACGGAATTACAGCTCACCTCCAGACTACAGAGATCAGTTCCATTGGAGACAATGGATGTTTTGGAGGGTGGACTCTATGGCATTGTAGAAGAAGCAGAAGAAGAAGAAGAAGAAGAAGCAGAAGCAGAAGCAGAAGAAGAAGAAGAAGAAGAAGAAGAAGAATTGGATTTATACCCTGCCCTTCATTACCCAAGGGAGTCTTAGAGCAGCTTACAATCTCCTTCCCTCCCCCTCCCCACAACAGACACCCTGTGAGGTAGGCGGGGCTGAGAGAGCTCTGACAGAAACTGCCCTTTTTCAAGAACAGCTGTGCCAGAACTATGGCTCGCCCAAGGTCATCCGTCAGGTGCAAGTGGAGGAGTGGGGAATCAAACCCGGTTCTCCCAGATTAGAGTCCGCACACTTAACCACTACACCAAACTGGCTCAAGGTCACTCTTGTCGATTCTGAATGTCAACAGCTGAGAGAGCTCTCTTGAGAACTGCCCTTGAGAGAACAGCTCTGAAAGAATTTATGACAGACCCAAGGTCACAGCAGCAGCTCCAAGCAGAGGCGTGGGGAATCGAACCAGTTCTCCCAGATTAGAGTCCACAGTCCTAACCACAATGCCAAAGCTGACTCTGTCCTCCCCAGGCTCCATCCCCAAATCTCCGGGAGTCTCCCAACATGGAGCTGACAACATTACCTCACCATCCCTCACTGGTTGCCAGGGGGACCTGGCAACCTTACAGTCTAGAAGTATATATGTATTATCTTACTGAATGAGATCTCTCTCTCTGTCTAACCTGGGAGCTTGACTCTGACTCCTCCTCGTCTTCCTGTGCCCTTTATGTTCCCTCTCTTTTCCTCATGGACAGCGTTTCTCAAAAAAAATCCCCTGAAGATTTAATCTCAGTCGGCCACATCTGGGCCTCGGGTTGCCAGACCCAGATTGTGAAACTCCTGGAGATTCGGGGATGGAGCCTGAGGAGAACAGGAGCCAGTTTGGTGTAGTGTTTAGGAGCGCAAACTCTAATCTGGGAGAACCAGGTTGGATCCCCCACTCCTCCACATGCAGCTGCTGGTGTGACCTTGGGTCAGTCACAAGTTCTTTCAGAGCTGTTCTCTCATAAGCAGTTCTTGAAAGAGCTTTCTCCACCCCACCTACCACACAGGGTGTCTGTTGTGGGGAAGAGAAGGGAAAGGAGATTGTAAGATGCTCTGAGACTCCTTTGGGTAGTGAAGGGCGGAGTATAAATCCAGTCTCCTCCTCCTCAGTACAATGCCATAGAGTCCGCCCTCCAAAGCATCCATTTTCTCCAGGGAAACTGACGTCTGTATTCTGGAGATGAGCTGTGGGGATCCTACCTGGAGGTTGGCACCCATCTCTGGAAAGCAACTTCAGCTGGTGTAATTTAGGGTGAATTCCTGTATACTTACCATGATGTGGAATCTGCTCTCATGCCATACACCTTCCATAAAAGAATAAATGAAATGGGTGCTTACCTTGGCAACATTCAACTCACCACAGGACTCCTGTGCCTGTTTGGTGTAGTGGTTTGGTGTAGTGTTTAAGTGCATGGACTCTAATCTGGGAGAACCAGGTTTGATTCCCCAGTCCTCCACTTGCACCTGGCTGGATGACCTTGGGCAAGCCATAGTTCTGATAAGAGCTGCTCTTGAAAAAGGGCAGTTTCTGTCAAGAGCTCTCTCAGGCCTGCCTACCTCACAGGGTTTCTGTTGTGGGGAGAGGAAGGGAAAGGAGTTTGTAAGCCACTCTGAGACACCTTTGGGTAGTGAAGGGCAGGGTATAAATCCAATCTCCTCTCCTCCTCCTCCTTCACTCTCATGTGCTGCCAGATCAATGGGGAAGTGGCTGCCATATTACAGCATGTGCGTATAAACAGGACGCCAGAGAGAACTTAGATAAAAGTTCCTCTGAGATTGAAAACCGATGCTTTTAACCACTGCACCCCACCCCAAAATCCATCCTGACATGTCATGGTTAAAAAAAAAAAGACTATGCAGATTTTCAGTTCCAGCGCATTGTTTTCCACAAAGACCAGAGGACTTTTGACATGTGCTTCCTTGGAAGAAAACTTCATGCCAAAATCAATTTGAGGGCCAAGAAGCTGATGACAAAATTCAGGTGGGCTCTTCCAAGGCCTACCATCTCCCCCGTTGGACTTCAAACTTCTTTTTTTGTGTGTGTGCACATGTTTCGTTTTTAATTTCCCGTAGCCTAACGAACGAGGAATAATGCATTGCTCCCGACTAATCGCAAAGCCTACACAACCATGCCGTTCAAAGACTCCGGCGGCCCGCTAAGCCGAGTCACACAAAAAAGTACGTTTCTCGGGAACTGTGTGTCTTGAGGGGACTGGCACAGTAAGTAAGGTCAAATTATGTGTGAAGCAAAGACATTTAGCATAAAAACAGCATTAATAATTCAGCGGGTGAGCGGGAGTGTGGAATGATAAGATACAGAGATGGAATAATGCCGCGCGTCGAGGCAACGGGAAAACAAGGAGACACGGGGGCTTTGTGGGCGCAGGGCAAAAATACCAATTAGGACTCCTCTGATCAAGCAGACATGCAGGGCTGGGTTAGACAATAGACAGCCATGTTTGTGTGATGCCGGTTGGCTCACGAGTCCCTCGCGCTGAAGCCGAGGAGAGCGCCACACCACATCTCGTCAGCCAGTAATGTAACATAAGGCCGCAGCGAGCATCCTCTAATTCCGCCATTGTCAAAAGTAGGACGAAAACAGCAAGAGATCTCACAGTCAGGTCTACAGAAGCCGAAATATACCAAATGTGTACATCAACGCTTACCATAAATTATAGTAAAGGTCAAGGTTTCCCTTGCTCGAAAGCCAGTCGAATCCGACTCTAGGGTTGCGGTGCTCATCTCCGTTTCCAAGCCAAAGAGCCAGCGCTGTCCGAAGACGTTCCCGTGGTCATGTGTCCGGCATGACTAGATGCCGAGGCACACGGAGCACTGTTACCTTCCCACCAAAGTGATACCTATTTATCTACTTGCAATTTCTTGCTTTCGAACCGCTAGGTTGCCCTCACTGAACGTTCCTGTTATTAGTTAGGATCAAGCTGTGGAGTCTTGGGAGCTAAAAATTCTACTTTGTGAGCTACTGGCGTTAAAGTCGTGAGTGAGCAGTTTGGTTACTGCATAAATTAGTGTGCTCTGGAGTCATCCTTCCTGAGCCTAAGACAAAAATCTGTGAGCTGGAGGCTAAAAAAACTGTGAGCTAGCTCACACTAACTCAGGTTAGAGGGAACACTGGTGGGGATGTTGTTTGGGGGGCCTTTTTCTCCACCTCCCTGGCTGCTGCTTATTCTCAGCACCATTTTCTATCTTTTCTTTTGTTGTGAGAATTTAACTGCAAACATGTGTTAGGTGTAAACTAACACCGTGTGAAACGTTTACCTGAACCTTTTCCCACCCCGGGTTCAGAATGGTCTATGGTGTGTGCCCCTTACCAAGGCGAGGATATAAATGTTAACAGTTAGCTGGAATGCAACACAAGGTTACTTAAACAACAAAACTTTCTTTATTAATGCTTATCAAAGTTAAAAGAAGGCAAGGCAGTGGCCCAGCCAGGCGCTGGGCAGCTGTCTAACACTGGAACAAAATACACAAGCACAATATTTACTTCCAAAGAAAGAGATAGGCAGAGATTAAATACAACAAAGATTTCCCCATGCAGCAGAAGTTTCTGGACTGGCCCCCAGAGACCCAACAAGGACAGAATTTCCCTTGGGTCCCCACGAGTCAGTGGTAGAAATGGAGCTGCTGGTCCCCTTTTATACAATCTTGGTTCCATGCATTTTGGATAGAGCTATTGAAATTATAAACTGCACCAATTGACAATAACTATTTTGATAATGTGGGCCATCATGGCATAGGAGATGTTTCCCCCCCTCCCAGCAGCAGTCAGTTTACCATAATGCTTTAGCAAAACAATAGAAGAAGAAGAAGAAGAAGAAGAAGAAGAAGAAGAAGAAGAAGAAGAAGAAGAAGAGAGGAGGAGGAGGAGGAGGAGGAGGAGGAGGAGGAGGAGGAGGAGGAGGAGGAGGAGGAGGAGGAGGAGAAGAAGAAGAAGAAGAAGAAGAAGAGGAGGAGGAGGAGGAGGAGGAGGAGGAGGAGGAGGAGGAGGAGGAGGAGGAGGAGGAGGAGGAGGAGGAGGAGGAGGAGAAGAAGAAGAAGAAGAAGAAGAAGAAGAAGAAGAAGAAGAAGAAGAAGAAGAAGAAGAAGAAGAAGAAGAAGAGAGAGGAGGAGGAGGAGGAGGAGGAGGAGGAGGAGGAGTTTGGATTTATATCCCGCCCTTCACTGCCCAAAGGTGTCTCAGAGCGGCTTACAAACTCCTTTCCCTTCTCCTCCCCACAACAGACACCCTGTGAGGTCGGTGGGGCTGAGAGAACTTCTGACAGAAACTGTCCTTGAGAGAACAGCTGTGCCAGAGCTTGTGACTGACCCAAGGTCACATCAGCAGGTGCAAGTGGAGGAGTGGGGAATCAAACCCGGTTCTCCCAGATAAGAGTCCGCACACTTAACACTACACCAAACTGGCAATACAAGATAACACCTGAATTTCTAAATGACAAACACAAGAATGTGTTTGTTTCAGGACGTCCTTTGTGTTCTTGGGGCCAGGTAGCCAGCTAGGCACCATCTTCTGGCTAGAGGTGGGATGTGAGTTTTGGCATGTAGGCAAACCTTTAGTATTGCAAAATATTCTGGCTCCCTTGACTTAATGGCTGGCTCACAGAAATGCTTTATTTCTAAATAGTTTGGAATTCTTTACATCTATAAACAGTGGAGGAAAATTTACATTCTGGGGAATGGAATGTAGACTTCTGTTCCTGTGTGTGTGTGACAGATACCTTTTGAGACAAAGGACTTGCAAAACATGTCGGGATGCTGCTTGCTGCTTGGAAGGTTACAGAAATGGAGAAAAACACTATGATTTCTTTATAGAATAAAGTATATAAAATGGGTTTTAAATTTTCCGAAGCAATTATTTCATTTTTCTCACAACAACCTTCACTGTCCTTGATCTCAGTTGCCCTCACTTGCAGTTTCATTTTGTTGGTTATGATTTTGTTGACGAGCAGTCATGACGTTATGCTCTCAGGTGCTCTACTCAGGCTGTTAGGCCATCTGCTTGGAGCAGCATCTGCTTCCCAGCTTAGGCCATGGCTCAGTGGTAGAGCAGGAGGTCCCCAGATGAGTCCCAGGTTCAAACCCCGGCATCTCCAGTTCAAAGGCTCAGATGGTAACTGATGTGAAAGAGGTCAGCCGGAGACCCTGGAGAGCTGTTGACATTCAGAATTGACAAGAGTGACCTTGAGCCAGTTTGGTGTAGTGATTAAATGCACGGACTCTAATCTAGGAGGACCGCGTTTGATTCCCCACTCCTCCACTTGCACCTGCTGGATGACCTTGGGCAAGCCATAGTTCTGGCACAGCTGTTCTTGCAAAAGAACAGTTTCTGTCAGAGCTCTCTCAGCCCCACCTACCTCACAGGGTGTCTGTTGTGGGGAGGGGAAGGGGAAGGAGATTGTAAGCTGCTTTGAGACTCCCTTGGGTAGTGAAGGGCAGGGTATAAATCCAATCTCTTCTCTTCTTCTTCTTCTTCTTCTTCTTCTTGATAGACTTATGGTTTGGCTCTCCTCTGGCAAATTAGCTTACACCATAATTAAAGTGTTTAACAGATGCAAGGACCAAACTGGAATAACAAGCTTAGTTTGTACGGTCACAATTTGTTTGGGTTTAGTTCCAGGGGGAAACAGAGTGAACGGAATATATCCACCAAAGTAGGAGATCGCTGGGCAGATGTACCCTTCTTAATTGTGGAAGGCAGAGAGTAGTTAGCTGAGACCCTGCTATCACGTTCCGTCCGTCTCGTCTCAAGCTTGGAGGCAACTTCAAAGAGTCCTCTTCTTTGAGGCGAGGTGATCGGCTGTTCAGTGCGTCTTCCGTGTCCCCAGACCAGAGAAATGCACTCTAATCTACCGTTCGAAATTGCATTGCATTCGACTGTGCATTACATTACATTATAATCTACTATTTCAATCTACTTTTCCAAATAAGAAATAAAACAACAAAGAGGATGTATAGCTCTTCTGGGGGACTGGTGGGAATACAGATGTAAGGACTGAATGAGGGTAGCATATATAGTGAGATGTTTTAATATATATATATATATAGCTGTTTGTGTTGGTTACTGCCTAGAATGGGGTGCTCCTTGAAGTTGGGTGGACGATCTGTGCCAACAGCTCCCGAGTGTAAAAACATAAGAAAGCCCTGCTGATCAGACCAGTGGTCCATCTAGTCCAGCCTGCTATCTCACACAGTGGCCAAGCAGTTCCTCTGGAAGGCCAACAACAGCACATAGAGGCCAAGGCTTTCCCCTGATAAGCACATCAGCTCTGGTGTCATACACCTTCCACAAAGGAATGCTTATCTTGGCAACATTCATCAGTGGCCAGGCAGTTCCTCTGGAAAGCCAACAACAGGGCATAGAGGCCAAGGCCTTCATAAGAACCTAAGAAGAGCCCTGCTGGATCAGACCAATGGTCCATCTAGTCCAGCATCCTGTCTCACTCAGTGGCCAACCAGTTCCTCTGAAAGGCCAACAATAGGGCAGAGAAGCCAAGGCCTTCCCCTGATGTTGCCTCCTGGCTTTGGGATTCAGAGGCTGAGTGCCTCTGAGCATGGAGTTTCCCCTCGGCCACCATGGCTAGTAGCCATTGATAGATTTATCCTCCATGAATCTACCTAATCCTCTTTTAAAGCAGTTAATTCCTGTGGCCATCACAACCTCCTCCGGCAGCGAATTCCACATTTCAATCGCTCTCTGTGTAAAGTAGTATTTCCTTTTGCCCGTCCTGAACCCTACTGCCCATCACTTTCATTGGATGCCCTCGAGTTCTAGTATTTTGGGAGAGGGAGAAAAAGTCCTCTTTGTCAGCTGTCTCTATCAGTTTGGTGCCGGTTTGATGTAATGGTTAGGAGCACGGACTCTAATCTGGGAGAACCGGGTTTGATTCCTCCCTCCCCCACATGCAGCTGCTGGAGTGACTTTGGGTCAGTCACAAGTTCTCTCAGAGCTGTTCTCTCAAGGGCAGTTCTCGAGAGAGCTCTCTCAGCCCCACCTACCTCACAGGGTGTCTGTTGTGCGAGAGAGGAAGGGAAAGGAGTTTGTAAACTGCTCCGAGACTCCTTTGGGTAGTGAAGGGCGGGGTATAAATCCAATCTCCTCCTCCTTCTCCCTCTTCTCCTTCTTCTCCTTCTTCTTCTTCTTCTTCTCCTCTATGCATAATTTTATCAACCTCTATCATGTCCCCTCTTTTCTAAAATGAAAGCTCCCAGATTCTTCCGCCTTTCCTCATAGGGGAGGCGCTCTGGCACAGGAATGAGGAGGAAAGGGAGATTCCATCCTTATACTCTGGCTACTTTAGTGTGAATCTGGACCAAATTAGAAAGTAGACCACAGCCACGGTGTTTCAGGAGACAGCTCCTTCTGCTGGCTGGAGGGATGAATCTGGCAAGGGAGGAAGCAAAGAGAATCCCTGCTAGCTTGCTGCTGACAGCCAAACTTCATTTTGACGGAGACGGAGTGCCGGCAGGCACTTAAGCCTGGGCATAGCCAGAGGTACAAGGAGGAGGAGGAGACTGGATATATACCCCGCCCTTCACTCAGAGTCTCAAAGCCTCAGAGCCTTTGGGCATCAGAGTTGCAGAGCCCTTGGGCTTCAGCCAAAATGCGAGAGCCACAAAACTCTTGGCCAAGGCTCCCAGTCCATGGCTTGTAGCATTGGACTTGGACTGTTTTTGACTGCCACAGACACACTAACAATGACCCATCTTGATCGTTGGACTTGTGTTAGCTAGCCCAGCAAATCAGATCTTTTGTTTGTTTGTTTTGAGTATTTAACTCAGCCGCCCTGAGCCTGCTTTGCGGGGAGGGCGGGGTATAAATCCCATAATAAATAAATAAAAATAAAAAATAACTTGTACTATTCAAATTAGTTGATCTTATATTTTAGAAATGTATGTAAGCCATTTTAGGGGGAAGAAGGAGGAGGAGGAGGAGATTGCATTTATATCCTGCCCTTCACTACCCAAAGGAGTCTCAGAGCAGTTTACAATCTCCTCTCCCTTCCCCTCCCCACAACAGACACCCAATGAGGTAGGTGGGGCTGAGAGAGCTCTTTCGAGAACTGCTCGTGAGGAAACAGTTCTGAGAGAACTTGTGTGACTGACCCAAGGTCATCCAGCTGACTGCATGGGGGAGGAGTGGGGAATCAAACCTGGTTCTCCCAGATTAGAGTCCACGCTTCTAACTACTACACCAAACTGGCTCTCAGAAAGAACTGGCTCTCACTTTAGAGAGAAGAGAGACACAGGAATGCCCTAAACTTGGGGGGCTCCAGCCCCTATGTGAAAAATTTAAAATGTATTTAATGCCAATAATTAAAAAAAACCCCACACACTCACCTTACTAAACAAAACATAGAAAAATTTTAAAGTCATATATGGAGTCTTCACTAGATTTAGCTTAAAGTGAAATGTTAGGATGACTGTGGAGGTGCCCTTCTTGAATAAAAATCTGAACAATTTTGAGGGAAACCAAAGGGCTTTTTTAAAAGATTAGTCAATTTTCTCGAGGTTGCCAGTGCACTGGGTTGCCAGCTCTGGGTTTGGAAATACCTGGATAGTTGGGAAGGTGGAGCCTGGGGAGAGGGCGGGGTTTGGGGAGGGGAGGGGCCTCAGCAGGGTATACACTGCCACAGAGTCCCCCCTCCAAAGCAGCCATTTTCTCCAGGGGAACTGATCTCTCGCCTGGAGATCAACTGTAATAGCAGGAGATCTCCAGGCCCCACCTCGAGGTTGGCAACCCAAGCCTCTTGTTCTAAATGAATGGTGTGGAAGCTGCTTCAGAGTAGTCCTTCTTGTACTCCAAAGATAACATCAGAAAGCCTGAATCCCTATGGGAGGAACGACATTTCTGCTCTTACCCACAAAAACATTGCCTCCATTTCTGGGTGGAGACTGCCTGGTGCAGGGAGGAGCCAAAACATAGGCCCTTCCCATGTGGGCCAGGGCTTGGTCATCTCCACAGAACCGTATTGCAGCAGCCATTAACATACTCTTATTTATTGTATTGTATTGAATCTCAGATCTGGAAGGAACCACCAGGGTCATCTAGTCCAACCCGCTGCCAGTGAAAGAACCACAACTATAATATCCACGACAAGTACATAAATAATTGATACTTAAAGACTTCCAATGATACCACATCACACTTCTGGCTCATATTGAGCTTATTGTCCACTAGAACCCCCAGATCTTGTTCGCAGGTTTCCCAGACAGGTTTCACCCATCCAATATTTATATATTTATATAACCGAATGAGACAAGGACTAACACTATAGTTAAAATGAAATGTGGAGTCAACTGCAGAGGTTTCTTTCTTTTTCTTTTTGGTGAATATTTGTGTGTGTGCGTGTGCGCATGCATGCACCTGAAAGTCATGGTTGACTTCTGGTGACCCGTACTGGGGCTTGGACATTTCAGAGAGATGTCTTGTTATTTCCTGCCTCTGCATCCTGTCCCTGGTATTCCTTGGAGGTGTCCCTTCTGAGTACTTCACTCTGGTGGAATGAGCTCCTGGAGAAGACCTGCAGGACCTTTTGCCATTCCATAGGGCCTGTAAAGCGGAGCTCTTCTGCCAGGCCTATGGCGCTTCCACCACTATTAACAACTGAAAGCCTATGATGGGACTGGGTCTTCTAATTACTGCCTGAGCTAATCGCCCAGGACAACTGAAGAAGATCAACGAACTGACTGTAAGGTGTGGAAACTAAGTACTAGCACTTTACTATCTCTCTTTATATATAATTCTGTTTTTGTGTGACTCGTTTCTGAACATTCCACATGCTTCCAAATCAATTGGGTCCCTGAACTGCCACTCAGAAATGGGTCCCTAGCCAATGACTGCATTGGCTTCGTCCCACTCACAGAAGCGGCGCTGCCCAAAACTGTCTTCATTTCCTCAGAAGATGGAAGATCCGGTGCTGCCCCTTCATGCTGCTGCTGTGCCCAGCCCGGCCTCACCCTGCACTGAAGTTGGTGCCCATGGGAAGCGCCCAAAGCCCACCCCCGAATGCCATAGGGCCGTGCTTCTGACAGGCGACACCGCCTCGGTCTGCTGCCCTAGCACCTTCAAAATGGAGGGGCAGGCCAGGAAAGCTGACGAAAGAAGCACCAGTATTTCAGGGCCAATCCAGCATAGATGTGGTTAGCCATGAACCATCATTGCATCCCTTCCCTGCCTCGTAGTAGCAGGTGGCTTCCTCCCACCCCACCGCCACCAGCCAGGCTGCCTGTGGAGGCGCACCGGAACTCTAGGGGCCTCTTGGTGCAGCACACCCTGCCCCGGCTTGGCAGGTTAAGCATGGCCAGCCCTCCTCTCTTGCCTCTATCCCTTGGGTCCAGGTCACCCTACTGGGTTGCAGAAGTGGCTGAAGGTGGTGGGGACCCCTCCCCAAACAGTCATCCCATTTCTGTACTGGTGGTAGCTGCCCTCAGTGGTTCTAGCTTGGCCGTGGCCGCTTGTGCGCTGGCTTGCAGCAACAGCTGGCAGCCGCAGGGAAAACAGCCACATCATGAGTTTCCCAAAAAACAGCCTCCCTCTCCCTCTCTCCCATCTCCAACCTCCATACTGTACTGAGTGCATTGCAGGGAGGGGCAAGGGCAAAACCGGCAGGCACAGAGAGAGGGAGGCTGCAAGAACCCCCCTGCTGCAAGCCCTGGGGAGCCTGTCATGTGTTGCTTTAAAAGAAAACCGTCCCCCTAAAACAACGGCACATGCGAATTTAACATGCAACTGTGTTGCACATGGATGTACAGGATCAAGGCGCTAGCAGTTTCTACAGGGCCCGTTGTCTGGCAAATGCCAACTCACTCCGACCTGATTTGTGAAATGGCTTTCAGCTCACAGGGATCATGCTCATACAGGGGCACTCTCCCAGAGCCTCTCTCTAGAGCTCGTTGTATTTACTTTCATAATGGGCCTTATTCCTAGTATTACTATATTTATGGTTTTAAGAACTGTTATGGCATTAACTGATGTCATACTTTTATACTATACTGTTGGAACTTTACTCTGTTTTTATGTAAGCTGCCCTGAGACGGCCTTGGCCAGGAGGGTGGGGTAAAAATCTAAGAAATAAATACGTAAATAAATACTTGCCAGGGTTGGCCCTGCTTAGCTTCCAAGATCTGACGAGATCGGGCTTGCCTGGGCTATCCAGGTCAGGGCAACTACCGAGGTTTCTATTGGCTCAGAACATCAGAATAGTTTCCAGGAAAGCAAGGGCACTTGCACCCCCAAGACTGGGTGCGGGAGAATGTCCTGCATCTCCTTAACTGCACGCCATGCCTAGCCAGGGCTATTTTGGGGCAGGAAGGCACAGGAAAGGAGTTCCGGCTGGCTCCTGAGTTGGC
The DNA here is from genome assembly GCA_029375565.1 of Gekko gecko. Classification (NCBI taxonomy): domain Eukaryota; kingdom Metazoa; phylum Chordata; class Lepidosauria; order Squamata; family Gekkonidae; genus Gekko; species Gekko gecko. The sequence goes on from JAPDNY010000009.1 coordinate 77,436,778, forward strand.
CACGCCCAGCAGGAACTCATTAGCATCATAGGCCACGCCCAGCAGCAGAAACTCATTAGGATTGGCTACATGAGGGGTGTGTGGCCTAACATGCAAAGGAGTTCCTGCTACAAAAATAGCCCTGGGTTTTGACAACAAACAAGGTAAACAGAATGAGAAGCAAAAGGTGGGTGTGGCTGGATGACCACACTACTGGGAACATGGGGTGTGTGGCCTAATATGCTAATGAGTTTCTGCTATTGGGTGTGGCCTATTATGTTAATGAGTCCCTGCTGGGCTTTTTCTACAAAAAAAGCCCTGTGCGGGGTGACGCCGTTGCACATAGCATTGACTCGTGTCTTCATTTCTGAAAGTCCTTCTCTGTGGTTCTGGGGAGCAGTTGACTTCCCACCCTTCTTTCAGAAGTGACAAAGCACCCATGGCCTCTTTCCAGTTAACACCGGCTTCTCCTCGTGACAGGTTAACAATTAATGTTGCCGTATCTGATGAAGAAAATGCAATATTTATTAACGCTGGGGAAATTGCCTTGGTGGGCGGCCGTGCCCTCTACCAAAATGCTTAACATACGTTGTTCCCAATGCGTCTAGCTTTTGCTTGGTTGCGACCCAGGCTTCATCTTACGTTCCTCAGGTTTTCCAGGGTTACCACTGCAATGCTCCCCCTAAGCTGTGGAGTCTTGTGAGAGAGAGAGAAAATCTGCTTTGTAAGCTCCTGGCATTAAAGTTGTGAGCGAGCCATTTGGCTGCTGCGTAAATTAGTCTGCTCTGGAGCCAGCCTTCCTGGGCTAAGACGAAAATGTGTGAGCCGGAGGCTAAAAAACTGTGATCTAGCTCACACTAACTCAGCGTAGAGGGAACACTGGTTACCAGCTCTGGGTGGGGAAATACATGGAGATTTGGAGGGTGGACGTTATGTCCTGGCTTGTGAACAGACTGTATTCTTTTACATGTTAAGCTTGAAGTCAGGACCAGGATTGTAAGCCTCAACCATCCTATTGGTTGTTTTGATTTTGCACTGTTTGTAACCAATCAGAACTAACTGAAATGTTATGGAGGGAACAAACCTCATTGGTCCTTATCCCTCAACTGTTATTGGTTGTTAACCAACGTAGGGGCATGGTTTTGTTAGCCCGGACTGTTTAAAAAGGAGCTGGGCTCTACTGTTTGTGTGTGTGTTATCCGATCGTCTTGTTTGTTCTTGAATAAAGCTGAATCACTGTTAATCACTCTGAATAGTTACGGCTCATGCTTAACAGTGGAGCCTGGGGACTACAGGGTTTGGGGAGGGGAAGAGACCTCCGTGGCGTGTAATGCCATAGAGTCCACCTTCCGAAGCAGCCATTTTCTCCGGGGGGGATTGATCTCTTTTACTTGGAGACCAGCTGTAATTCCAGAAAACTAACAGCCGCCACTGGAGACTGGCAACTCTGTCGCTCCTTCAGTGCTTCGGGCACTTTACTGAGGAAGAAAGCGAGAGATAGGCCTCTGCCTGGAGAGGGCTACAATCTAAGATTCAACAGAGAAGAAAGCAACTGAGGTAGGAAAGCAAGACTGATTTCAAAATAGCTAGAGGTGTGTGAGTTCAGTTCAGTGACACTGATTACATCTGAGGGAGTGAGGAGAACAAAGGGGTTTCAAAGAATGTATTCAGAGAATGCATGGAATCGCCTTCTTCGGAGCCAGGCCATTAGTCTGTCAAGGTCTAGTCAGGCCGGCGGCAGCTCTCTAGAATCTCAAGCAAAGGGCTTTCACGTCAACAGTGACTCTTTTTACTGGTGGTTCCAGGGTCCATCCCTGGGGCCTTCTACGTGCAAAGCAGATGATCTACCACTGAACCATGACCCCACCTTAAGAAGATGGACTTGAAAGAGAAGGAGAAGGAGACGGAGAAGGAGACGGAGAAGGAGATGGAGACGGAGAAGGAGACGGAGAAGGAGAAGGAGAAGGAGAAGGAAGAGAAGGAGAAGGAGAAGGAGATGGAGAAGGAGAAGGAGAAGAAGGAGACGGAGAAGGAGAAGGAGACGGAGGAGAAGGAGACGGAGAAGGAGAAGGAGACGGAGGAGAAGGAGACGGAGAAGGAGAAGGAGACGGAGGAGAAGGAGACGGAGAAGGAGACGGAGGAGAAGGAGACGGAGAAGGAGAAGGAAGAGAAGGAGAAGGAAGAGGAGGAGAAGGAAGAGGAGGAGGAGGAGGAGGAGAAGGAGAAGGAGAAGGAGAAGAAGGAGAAGGAGAAGAAGAAGAAGAAGAAGAAGAAGAAGAAGAAGAAGAAGAAGAAGAAGAAGAAGAAGAAGAAGAAGAAGAAGAAGAAGAAGAAGAAGAAGAAGAAGAAGAAGAAGAATTGGATTTATACCCTGCCCTTCACTCAGAGTCTCAGAGCAGCTTACAATCTCCTTCCCTTCCTGTCCCCCAACAGACACACTGTGAGGTAGGCGGGGCTGACAGAACTCTGAGAGCCATTCGTGGCATAAGAGGCAGCAATGTCGAAAGGGCAGAGTCACTGAAGGGAGAACTTCCAACAGCTGATGATGCTGGAGAAGCAAAGATCACCTTCAAGAAGGTTCTGTAGCTTTGCTTGGGTGTGATATGCAGAAGGTCCCAGGTTCAGTTGCTGGCATCCCTAGTCTGAAGGTGATGCTGGGAAAGATCTTTGCTGGCCTCTGCCCCTGCCATCACAGTAGACAATGCTGAGGTAGATGGGCCACTAGTTGGCTGTGTAGAAGATAGTTTCAAATGTTCATGAAAAAGTAAATTATTTGGAGTGGCTATTTCGAAAGTGACCAGTTTTCCCTGGCTTTCTTCATCTTGTTTTGGAAGCAGTTTTGTGAGCACAGAGGACATTGGGGCTGAAAATGGGATGGATTTTCTCCTTAGTGCTGTTAAGAACATGAGAACATAACTGAAGCCATGCTGGATCAGGCCAATGGCCCATCCAGTCCAACACTCTGTGTTGCACAGTGGTCAAAACCCAGATGCCATCAGGAGGTCCACCAGCGGGGCCAGAACTCCAGAAGTCCTCCCACTGTTGTCCCCCAAGCACCAAGAATACAGAGCATCCCCACCCAGATATTGTGTTCTATCTGTACCTTGTGGTTAATAGCCACTGGTAGGATTTCTGCTCCATATGTTTATCCAATCCCCTCTTAAAGCTGTCTATGGTCGAATCTGTATTTGCATTTTTAAATCAGTTTTGTGTTGCATTTGCATTTTTAAATCAGTTTCATGCTGCTGTGTCAGGGGCCTGATCTGCATCTAGCATTTGGTCCGCTGTCTTACCAAACCCACACTGGAACAGAAATTCCCATCTACATTGCAGGCCACTTTCACTTTGATTGAGTGTCACATCTTATGGCAGAGTCCAGACTGCATGCCGCTTTCACTTCGTTTGATCTCTGGTTTTATGGTGGCTGTCTGCATAGATTTATGGCCGTTTTATGGCTATTCGGGGCGGAGGGGTGACTCTGCAGTCAGTACAGTGTTGGCCCGGGGTAGTTGAATGTGGTTTTGAACTGCATCTTTTTCTGTTCCAGTGTGGGTTTGGTAAAACAACTGAGCAAATGCTAAATGCAGATTGGCTCAGACTGTCTTTCTCTATGCTTGACGGTGACACGGCAGCACGAAACTGATTTAAAAATGCAAATGCAGATTCGACCTATATTTGTAGCTGCCACCACTTCCTTTGGCAGTGAATTCCACATATTAATTACTCTTTGGGTGAAGGAGGACTTACTTTTATCTGTTCTAAGCCTACTGCTCATTAATTTCATGGAGTGCCCACGCGTTCTCGTACTGTGAGAAAGAGAGAAAAGTTATTCTCTATCCCGTGCATAATTTTGTAAGCCTCTATCATGTCACCCGTTAATTGTCATTTCTCTAAGCTAAAGAGCCCTAACCTCTTTAACCTTTCTTCATCTGGAAGGTGTTCCATCCCCTTGATCACTTTGGTTGCCCTTTTCTGCACTTTTTCCAGGGCTATAATATCTTTTTTGAGGTGTGGTGACCAGAACTGTACACAATATTCCAAATGACCTTGTGGAGGCGGGGGGGAAACATTAAAGAATGGTTGTGAGAGAGGTGAATTATGCATCCCCTACCTTGACCGTGATGACCTGGCCACTGTGATCCATGCGACGGTCACCTCGAGGCTAGACTACTGCAACGCTCTCTACATGGGGCTGCCTTTGTCGCAGATCCGGAGGCTGCAGCTGGTGCAGAACGCAGCAGCCAGGCTGTTGATGGGGCTCACGAGGTGGGATCACATCCAGCCTGTGCTTAAGGCGCTGCACTGGCTGCCAATAGTGTACCGGATCTGCTTCAAAGTGCTGGTGCTTACCTTTAAAACCCTATATGGCCAGGGTCCAGCTTACCTGAGGGACCGCCTTTCCCCATATGTTCCCTCAAGAGCGCTACGGTCCGGGGGACAACATCTGCTGGCCATTCCAGCCCCCAAGGCGTTCAAATATGCTGTTACCATGGCCGGAGCTTTCTCGGTGGCGGCCCCTACCTGGTGGAATGAGCTCCCAGAGGAGATCAGGACCCTGCGGGATCTTATGCAGTTCCGCAGGGCCTGCAAGACGGAGCTCTTCTACCAGGCTTTCGAGTAGGGGCTGCCACCATGATCGGACCATCACCGTGAGGATACCACGAGGCGTACTGGCCCTGGTATGAGATTACAACTTGGTGGGACATCATTGGAGCAGGGGTAATATGCCGCCAGAGTGTTGAATGTTGACCGGCTCTAACTGAGTTACATGTTTTGTTCTCCGTTGTTTTAATGGTTGTATTGCTAGTGATTTTTATGCTTTTAAGTATTTTATATGTCATTGCCCCTATGTGTTATTGGCAATGTATGGCTTGCTGCCTCTTGTTCACCGCCCTGAGCCCATGTGGAAGGGCGGGGTATAAATCTAATAAATAAATAAATAAATAAATCTTTGGGTGATGATAAAATTATAGAAGTTTGCCAGCTATTTAACACATTCACAGGTAAGTAAAGACACAAACATACAAAGGAATGTAGTGACATGGACAGTTTCATTTCTTTTTTTTAATTTTATTTGTCATGAGCCCAGTTCACATTTTACAATGAACCCATGTCTATCTGTACGAAAGAGCCGATGCATGCTCATTTTACAAATGACAAATGAGGACCTGTCCCTGGATACATGTCAGGTTTCAATCACGCGATGACCTACACATGAATTAAATGTAACATGAGAATTACTTGGCACACATATAAAGAAAAAATCATGTGCATGCTGTACATGGATTATGCACATGCTCACTGTAACTTGCGAACATGGCCACCATCGTCATCTTCTGTTTGCATTTATAGCCAACAAATTAACTTTGAAATATGTGGATATCGTTTTAAAAGGGGGAAATGGGATAACAATCTGAAAATGGGCTAAAAATGAGGCTCTCAAGATCAGTTCTCACGGAGGAGAATCAGAATCGACATGGAGATATTGGAACTGAACCAGCTAGAGTACAACATCTCTCATTCCGAACAGAGGTCGCATTTTCATTGTCTTTCCTCATCCATTTATCAAAATTAATATTGTTGATTCAGATGGGCAGCAGTTCTCCAGGGTCTTAGGCAGAGGTTTTTTTGGAAGGGGACATGGCTCAGTGGTAGATTCTCTGCTTGTCATGTAGAAGATCCCAGCTTCAATTCCTGGGATCTCCAGTTGGAAGGACTAGGCAGGAGGTGATGGGAAAGACCTCTTCCTGAGACCCTGGAGAGCAGCTGCCAATCTGAGTAGGCAATACTAACCTTGATGGACTGATGGTCTGAGTATCAAGCAGTTTCATGTATCTTTCCCATCACCTACTGTCTGGTCTTTTTAACTGGAGATGCTGAGGACTGAACCTGGGACCTTCTAAGTGCAAAGCAGATGCTCTGCCACACAGCCATTGCTTCGCCCTCCACAGCTGGACACAGTGGGTGGAAGGTGCAAATCTCCAAAAAATTGGAGTGAATAAGATCACAGGCACCTGTAGAATCTGTGAAGTGGCTGCAACATCTCACACCATGACCACATTCAGAAAATTGCAAAGTTGACCCTTCCGAGTGTTGGAGAAAGCAATTCAGCATGTCTGGACATTGGCGGCGGGGGGAGTGCGCTACATCACTCTAAGGTTGTATAGGTGTTTTATCTCTTTGAATAATGGGATGCTTCTTTTTGTCTTAACCTAGGTGTTTTATCTCTTTGAATAATGGGACGCTTCTTTTTGTCTTAACCTGGGAACTGCCCTCTTACCTCTCCTCACTCTATATAGCTTTGTCCTCTCCCTCGCTTCACATGGCCTTCCATGGAGACACATGTCTCTGCAGGTCTCTCCTGTAGATAACAATGCCCTCATCCTTCCCCGCATATGATGTCGGACAAGCTGGCCGTCGGTGATAGGGCAAGTACTCTTTAGATTAGGGTTCTCTCTCTCTCCTTTTTTAAAAATTAACTTTTATTGGTATAACAAGGGAATTACACACACAAACCTAACAAGTATTGCAACGGGTATGTCAAAATGCATGCTTATACATTAGATATATATCGTTTACTGCAGAATAGTCGATTTTGATTTTGAAGTAGAACTAAATGGCATGGTATGTGCTGTGATGGTGATATTATGTTTTTGATCTGGTGTGGTGAGGGATTTCAATTTAAAACAAGGAGCGGTGTGGGATATACGTGAGATATTAGTAGTAGTGAGGAAGAAGAGTAATATTAAAGCTGCAATAGTTGACAGTATGCTTGATTTGAAGTCGGTATATCTTGATCAAGAACATGAATGATGAATGGAAACCATTTCTCGGTGAAGTTTGTTTGTCTGGGGTAGATATCTGATTAGTGTAGTCTGTCTCTTATTTTTTTCCGTTATTAAGTGGTCCCAGATCTTCAAGTACCATTCTGATATTGAGAGCAGCGTTTGTAGTTTCCAATGCCTTGCTAGTATCATCTGAGCTGCAGTCAGTAAGCTGTGTATCAGATCCAATCGTATCTTTGGTATTGAAGGGACATCTTCGTGATGTAATAGAATTATTTCTGGAGTTAAAGGTATGGAGTGACCAGTTATTTGTGAGATATGTTGAAGTATCTTGGTCCAAAATTCATTTAGATGTGGGCAAAAGTTCCAACTTCTCCACAGCCCTTCCAACAAAGTGCTGAGTTAGAAGATGAGATGTGAGCTGATTTTGGGGGAGTGATGTACCACCTAGATATAATCTTGCAGGACTGAAGTCTGATACGTGCTGAAGATATAGAGGAAAGAGAGGTGCACCATATAGCTGACCATTCCTCATCAGTGAAATTCATATTGCAGTCTCTCGACCAAGCTTTTTGGTACATTAACGTTTTTGGAGAGCCATGTTGATGTAGTATGAGGTATATTTTCTTGATGACACCTCTAGAATCTGTTAGGTCTCCGTTCAGTAATTCTTCGAATGTAGTGGGGTGTGAGCTTAATATGTTGTTAAGATGTAGTTGTTTAAACATATGTCTCATTTGTAGATTAAAATACCATGGCATGCTACTTTTCAGTTTTTTGTTCAAGGAGTATTTTTGGTGCTATATCGTTGTTCAATATGATGTCCTTGATTCGTGAGATATTTGCTTTTCTCCAAACTGTGGAAATGTGCGGATCATTTCCTGGAGGAAACCATGGCTGATGAAAGAGAGAAGAGAATCTCTCCTTTTGACCGCAACCTGAATGTGAAATGGATCTACTTGAATAAATGTAAGTTTACCTTTTTTGCAATATACTTTTTTGGGGGGGGCGTAGGGGATTTTTTATTTATTTTCTATAAACTACAACAGAAAAATAGGATGGGGACACTACAAACTATAGGAGAAAGTAAAGAAAATCTAATGAAGAACCCAAGATCTGGAAGTTATACAGTGCTTTTTAACCAATGCTGTTTTCTCTTATACAATTTTCTGACATGAGGAGTATTCAATATTAACTCTCTAATCATCAAAATCCACTTAACTGATACAACAATGAGAATTCCCATCCTTGTTCCCCACCCACCAACCTGCTGAGTACGGCTTCCCATTATACATTTATCTCCCCTCCCAAACTCTCAAAGTTCAAATTCCACTTCTTCCATAATTAAAAACAGTCCAATTTGTTTCTTGTAGTGTCTTCCTCCTGATCTTCTCAGCACTTTTTACTTCCTCTTTCCAGCTGTTACATGCTTGTCTGTAGTCTAAAGAGTCCATCGCTTCATTTGCAGGGTGGTTACGTTTTGGATTAGTCCAAGTCCAATTCTTCGCTTCTTGGGGCATTTGTTTACTGAGCTCAGTGCCACTCTTCTCTAGCTGGGCCGGACTCTGCTATATCCAACTATCCCAATACCAAAGTGTGGAGCAGATCAGACTCTCCGGGCAGTGACAGATGGCTGACTAGAGCAACATTGTTCTTTGCAAGACACCGGGGGTTCTCCTCATAAGATTATGTGCCTCCCTCACCACTTTTAGTATCGCTCATCAGCACTGCGCAAGGCAAAGACGTTGCCTCCATTCACTGGTTTTACAACCGTCACTTGGCCTAGCATGGGACCAGATCCAATTACACTCCAGTTGCCAAGAGGACCACTGTGGAGACCAGCCAGACGAAATGAGCAAAAAAGTGTGCATTTTTATGAATGCATCATTAACATTATTTGCATACAATCTGCATGACAGCTGGGGAGGCCAGGTGGTGCCGCTGGAGATGCTCGGCTTCCATATGTAGCCAAGGTGAGCGGCGAATCTTTCATTCGGAGTTTTCAGTTGGGCACGTTTCCTCCAGCCGTCTGGGCCGACCAAAAGCTGTGGTCTAGCCAAAGCCACATGATGGAATTCACTCTTCGCACAAGGACAGTCATCCAATCAGAAAGAGCGCTCCCAAACCCTGCCATCCAGATGTGCAGCAAGCTCCGCTCTGCTCCCCGAGAAGCCCCGATGTGTTTGTGAAACGCTTGAACAGCTGGAAGGGAATTTCTCTTTTGAAAAAGGGGGGCAAAGCAATCTCAGAGGCAGGCTATTGACAAAATACTTGCAATGAGATCACAAGCTTCCTCGGGGGAAGGAGGAAAGGGAGGGCTCTCGAAACATCCCGAAAGACCTACAGACTGTGCATGCTTGGATGAACTGATTGCATTCGGTGGTGATAAACCGTTTTTGTTTGTTTGTTTTGAGGAACTCCAGTCTGAAAAATCCCCAAATGGTATTACTGGAGAGAAACCACCTGTTCAGCTCCATCTAAGCCAGACACAAGATGCTACGGATGAAATATGCCAACATTAGAAGGTTCGTGGGCAAGGAACCAAACACATAAAGCTGCTTTGTACTGAATCAGATTGAACATAAGAACATAAGAGAAGCCACGTTGGATCAGGCCAACGGCCCATCCAGTCCGACACTCTGTCGCACAGTGGCCAAAACCCAGGTGCCACCAGGAGGTCTACCAGTGGGTCCAGAATTCCAGAAGCCCCCGCACAGTTGCCCCCCTCAGGCACCAAGAATATGGAACATCACTGCCCCAGACAATATACATTGTGGCTAATAGCTACTCATAGACCTCTGCTCCATTGTGAGCCTCCTCCCGCCTCGCTGTGGGTTTGCTACCTTCTGCCAGTCTGTCTGAGGTCCAACCTATTGTGTAGTGGGTTCGACACATTAAGGAGTCAGGAAACAGTGTGATAATCAGCACATGGTTTACTCGTACACAACAGAACAGAACATACCGGCCTGATGGCCAACTATATACAGTGCCTGTGGACCACCCCCAGGTCCCATTGGTGGGCTTAAACTTCCTGCCAAGGTTCCTATTGGTGACCGTTTGAGGTTTCAGGATCCTAGTCCCTATTGTCTCTTGATAAACATCGCTGTCACCTAGTGGCGGTCAGCGGACATAACACAACCACCTCCCACGAGGCCCCAGAATGGAAAGGAGGGGGGCTTACGCCCCCCAAGTCCTCTTCCTTCCCAGGCCTGGCTTCCTCTTGCCTTCCTCTCTCCCAGCTGCCTCTTTAGCTCAGTCTTTCCTTTCCTCCTTGGCTGGGTGTGGTGCCTTCCCCTTTATGGGATCCCCTAGCCCCACCCCACCGGGCCTGTACCCAATCCCTTTCCTCCTGCTTCACCTGGGAGGCTATGGAAGGGAAGGGAAAGCTCCCAGGTCTCTTCCCTGGTGTCTGTTAGGGGCGCCAGGTCCATCTTCACCCCCAGCAAGGGACTTTGGAGGCATTCCTGGAGGGGGCAGGGCATCCGCAATGTGACGATGTCACATTGGGGATGTCCCAGCTCCAAGCCCCGCCCCCACGGGGATGGTCCTGCGGGCTGCAAGCCGCGGGGGCATGGGGCCCTTTCCTGCTGGCTGCCTTGTACCTAAAGGGGGTCCCTTCGAGTGCCCACAGCCAGAGGGGCCCCCCACCCGATCTCTGAGTGGCAATGCCACTCAGAGATTGGGCGCATGGCCTGCAACTGCCCCTCTCCCTCCTCTCTCTCAAGCGAGAAGGGAGAGGGGGTGGCTGTGGGTGTTGGGGCTTGGGGGCGGGGCTTCTCCTTTCGGCCGGCTGGCTGGAGGTGGGTTGAACCCCCCCAAAAAGTGGGTAACCCCCACCAAACTGGGGGGTCTGGCAACCCTAGCAGCTGTCTCTTGGGTTGCCAATCCCCAGGTGGTGACTGGCATTCTCCTAGGATTATAACTGTTCTCCACATCATAGATCAGTTTATCTGGAGAAAATGGCTGCCCTGGAAGGTGGGGGTCTATGGCACTGTACCCCGCTGAAATCCCTCCCCTCCCCAAACCCCGCCCTCCTCAGCCTCCACCCCACTAAATCTCCAGCTGTTTCCCAACCTGGAGCTGGCAGCCCTAACCAAGGGTCTGGTTCAGTAGAATGCAGCTTCAGTATCCAAAACCAATGCTGTGCCACTGGGCCATAGTTGGTCACTCCAGTGGGCAGATGTGGTCCAAGAGATCGACTCTGGGACTCATGGCTCTGCCGGAGGCTGCCTGGGAAAGCGATGGGGGTTAATGCAGCCTTCGGTGGGCCCCATTGCCGGTCCCTCCCCTAGTTCCTATGTAGCTTCTTTCTGTTTAATAATCTCTTTGGGGTTATTTGGGATTGAGAATAAAACGCTGTTGTGATGCCCTTGTATGGATCTACGGTGTGGCCTCATTTGGAATACTTTGTACAGTTCCGGTCATCATATCTCCAAAAGGACATTGCAAAGCTGGACAAGGTACAGAGGAGGGGCAACCAAGATGATTAGGGGGTTGGGGCACCTTCCCCTAGGAGGAAAGGCCGAAGAGTCTGGGACTTTTCAGTTGAGAGAAGAGACAACTAAGTGGGGCCATGACAGAGGTTAATACAATTTTGTGCAGGGTAGAGAGGGTTGACAAAGAGGACTTTTTCTCCTTCTCCCATAATGCTAGAATTCGAGGGCATCTAATGAAGCTGATGGGCAGGAGGTTCAGGAGGGACAAAAAGAAATACCACTTTGCACAGAGGAATAAACAGCTTGAGGTCCAACCATGGGAATAAACAGCTTTAAAGGAGGATTGGCATTAAGCCTCTGAATCCCAGAGCCAAGAGGCAACATCAGGGGAAGTCTTCAACCTCTATGCCCTGTTGTTGGCCGTTCAGAGGAACTGGCTGGCCACTGTGTGAGACAGGATGCTGGACTAGATGGGCCACTGGTCTGATCCAGCAGGGCTCTTCTGATGTTCCTGTCAGGGAAGGCTTCGGCCTTTGTCCCCTGTTGTTGGCCCTCCAGAGGAACTTGTTGGCCACTGTGTGAGACAGGATGCTGGACTAGATGGACCACTGGTATGATCCAGCAGGGCTCTTCTTATGTTCCTGTCAGGGAAGGCTTCGGCCTTTGTCCCCTGTTGTTGGCCCTCCAGAGGAACTGGTTGGCCACTGTGTGAGACAGGATGCTGGACTGGATGGACCACTGGTCTGATCCAGCAGGGCTCTTCTGATGTTCCTGTCAGGGAAGGCCTCGGCCTCTGTGCCCTGTTGTTGGCTCCCCAGAGAAACTGACTGGCCACTGTGTGAGACAGGACGCCGAACTAGATGGACCGCTGGCCTGATCCAGCAGGGCTCTTCTTACTTTCTTAAGGCAGCTTCATGTGCCCTTCCACATACAAAACCAAAGCTGTGCCACTGAGCCACGGCCACTCCAGTGGGCAGATGTGGTCAAAGAGCGTGACACTGAGACAGGTTGCTCTTCTAGTCTCTGCTTGGGAAAGCTACAAGGGCTAATGCAACCTTCGGCGGGCTCCGTTGCCTATCCTCACCCTCTTTCTTTTGTCGCGACTTTCCGTTACGCCTGGGTAGCGTTTTTGTCCTACTTTGGCAACTGAGCACTTCAGCCAAAGTATCCCAGGCTTTCAAGGTGACCTCTTTGCTATTAAAGAGGAGGCGGTGGGGGGGGAGGAGACCGGGTTTCATGTTTGACATCTCAAACACACACCCACACACACACACCAAGACATTCCCTTTTCTTTACCTTGGCTTGAATCTGTCTTTCTGTTAACTCAGCACGGCCTCTCCGGACTTTAAAGCGATGCAAAACCTCCCCCCCCACCGCTTCCCCGCCTCTCACTTTTGTCCTGACAAAGAGCACCTGCCAGAGAGACTCTTTCCCTCCCTGAAGAAGTGACACGGGAAAGGTGAGCTGCAGAGAGTGAGCGGCAAGGCAGAATGAGCAGCTGTCCCCTTCCGTCCCCCTGGCGAGGAAAGCAGGACGCTTTGTCACATTTCCTCCCCTTTGCGGCCGGCGAAGGCAAGATTGGCAGTGATGTGTGTGTCCACCTGCGTGGCATTTCCCGGGGAAACGCTAGATATTGGCACAGGATTTCAGCACTCGTTTTGAAAAAAGAGCTACTAAATTTATGATGATGAGGCCTGTCAAGACCAACCCCCCCCCCCAAGGGTGCCAGCCTTTGATGCAGGGATGCCAGCCTCCAGGTGGGACCTGGAGATCTTCTGGATTTACAGGTCATCTCCAGGTTTACAGAGATCAGTTCCCACGGAGAAAATGGGTGCTTTGGAGGGTGGGCTCTACGGCATGGCACCCCACTGAGGGCCCTGTTCTCCCCCGGCTCTGTTCCCAAATTGCCAGGAGTTTTCTAGCCTGGCTCTGGCAACTTTACCCCATATCCCCTGCCTGTGGCCAGGGGGGACCTGGAAGCCCTACCTGGGGGTCTGGAGATTGCCTGGAATTACAAATGAAATCCAGACTACAGAGATACATTCCCCTTGAGGAAATGGCTGCTTTAAAGGTAGGGTTGCCAGTGCCGGGTCGGGAAATGCTTGGAGATTTGGGGGGTGGAGACTGGGGAGGGTGGAAATTGGGGAGGGGAGGGACTTCAGTGTGGTATAATGCCATAGAGCCCACCTTCCAGTTGGTCTAGTGGTTAAGTGTGCGGACTCTAATCTGGGAGAACCGGGTTTGATTCCCCACTCCTCCACTTGCAGTTGCTGGATGACCTTGGGCAAGCCATAGTTCTGTCAGAGCTGTTCTGGAAAGAGAACAGTTCTGGAAAGAGTTCTCTCAGCCCCACCTACCTCACAGAGCGTCTGTTGTGGGGAGGGGAAGGGAAAGGAGTTTGTAAGCTGCTCTGAGACTCTGAGTGAGGGGCTGGGTGTAAATACAATCTCCTCCTCCTCCTCCTCCTCCTCCTCCTCCTCCTCCTCCTCCTCCTCCTCCTCCTCCTCTTCTTCTTCTTCTTCTTCTTCTTCTTCTTCTTCTTCTTCTTCTTCTTCTTCTTCTTCTTCTTCTTCTTCTTCTTCTTCTTCTTCTTCCTCCTCCTCCTCCTCCTCCTTCTTCTTCTTCTTCTTCTTCTTCTTCTTCCTTCTTCTTCTTCTTCTTCTTCTTCTTCTTCCTCCTCCTCCTCCTCCTCCTCCTCCTCCTCCTCCTCCTCCTCCTCCTCCAAAGGGGCCATTTTCTTAAGGCAAACTGATCTCTGTCACTCTGGAGATGAGTTGTAATCCTAGGAGCTCTCCAGCCACCAACTGGAGGGGGAAAAACCCTGCTTGGAGGGCAAACTCAATAGTATTATACCCTGTCGAGGTTCCTGCCCTCCCCAAACCCCACCCTACAGGCGGGCAAATTCCTGGAGATTTGGGGGGCACAGCCGGTGGAGGGTGGGGGGAGGTGCCTCATTATGGTGTAATGCTACAGAGTCCACCCTCTTCAGCTGACGGGCGCAGCCCCAGAATGGTTGCCACAAAATGGCTGCTGCCAGAGACGGAGCCAGGCGCAAAATGGCTGCCACAGCTTATCTTCAGTCACACGGTGAAGACCCGTATGCTGTGGTGGCAGCTGCCGCCAAAGCGACTTTTTAAAAAGAGCCTTCGTAGCCAACAAAATCTCTAATGGCTGTCAGCAGCCTTACTTGGCAAAAGCCCTGCCTGGCCCCACCCACTTTATAAAAAAAGGGCTTGGCAGCTGCCAGGAAAGGTATCAGCGGTTACCTTGGTGCCCGCAGGCAACATGGTGGGGACCCCTGGTGAAAACATGTCTACAATCTGTGTACGTAGATAATAGTGTTGATGTACAGACATACATTTAATGTTGGGAAATGCATCTGTTTCCCCAGGAAACCGTGGCTCACAGAAGCAGAAAACCGCGTAAGAACAAAGCCCCTTAGATTTGATTTACATGCAGGAGTCGGGAAATCAGACAGGGGATTTGGGGCTAAAAAGCAGTGGGGAGGAGAAGTTTGGATCCGTCCGTAATTGGTTCTATTGTTGTGCTTGCTGGGCAACGCTAGGAGAACTGGCTTGTTTGTTTTAATCCTCTCCTTCTCCCTCTCTCTCTTCCTTGTGTGTGTGTGTTTGTGTGTTCCAGTACAGATTGTAATCCCGTGGGGAGGGCCTTGCTTATCCTTTACATAAATGCCGTCTTTCTGCTAGGTAGCAGGTGATTTAGAATTACTATTTGCTGATGATGAAGCAGCAGGCTGTATCTCTGCCTGCGCGTGCTTCCTTTCATGGGTACCAAGGCTCGACTGTGGCGGAATTTGGGCTCGCGACGCTTTGTTGACAAAACAGAGACTTCTTTCTCTGAGCCATCCCACCCGCCCCGGGTTTGCCTCCCCTGCTATGCAGGGGGGGGGAGAATCAGAATGAATATCTGGGCTCTCTCGGCCTCCAGGAAAAGAGACTTCTACGGAGGGAGGCGAGAGCTGTCGGCGTGCATGTAAAAAGATGCTGCACCAGAGGACAGAGGAGATTATTGCATTTAGTCAACGATGATGGGGAGAGGAATAATTTTTTTGCTTTAAGTTGCATAAGGGAAGCTCCTAGCAAACATCGTGGGAGGGCCCTAAACCAGGATGGAGAGCAGGCAATTACACGCTGATGTGGATTCACTGAATGGATGCGAGGCCACGCTTCTGGGGGTGCAAAAGAGAGGATGTTACTTGATGGTAGGATACACGCTTTGCGTGCCGGAGATCCAGTTTTGGGATTGTGCGAAATCCCCTTTTTCAGAAGAGCAGCAATGCCGGGTCGATGCCAGCTAGACCAGCGTCCTGACCAGCTAGACCAGCCGCCGCCAGTGAAACACCCCAGGGAAACCTCCCCTGCTGAATAGAGTTGCCAACCTCCAGGTGAGGTCTGGAGTTATCCTGGAATTATTACTGATCTCCAGACCGCAAAGATTCCCTGCAGGAAATGACAGATTTGAAGGGTGGGTCTTATGGCATGCCATAGAGTCCAGGAGAATCAGAAGTCCTAGAAGGAATCACATCCCGTGTTCCCTCTAAGCTGAGTTAGTGTGAGCTAGCTCACTTGTTTTTAGCCTCCGGCGCACACATTTTTGTCTTAGCTCAGGAAGGGAAGGCTCCAGAGCAAACTAATTTGTGCAGTAGCCAAATCACTCGCTCACAACTTTCATGCCAGTAGCTCACAAAGTAGAATTTCTGCTCACAGGACTTCATAGCTTAGAGTGAGCATTGATCACCTCCCTGCCGGGTTCCCTTCCCCTACTCAAACTCCGCTGCTCCTAGGCACCCAGGGCTGGTGCCAGGCTTTTTCGTGCCCTAGGAAAGCCTTACTCCCCCCCCCCGCACACCACTACCCAATCTTCAAAAAACAGATGAATTGTACGAAAAATGAAAAGGCCAAAACTTGAAATTGCTGATTTCTTTTTAAAGATGTGAGAATAAGTAATACAACAATCTTTGATTTCCCCCCCTCAGACAGAAAACAGTTTTAGCGCACAAATCACAAATCATTTGGAATAATCCTGTGAACTGTGATGTTAAAACTTAAGTCTCACGCATGTTTCCGTTTCAGGCACATCAAAGTCTCATTTTGTGTGCCTTTTCCTTTGCAAATGCTGTCACCAGTTCCTTCAGGTCAAGAGCTGATGCTTCAGTGTGTTCAACTGATATAGCTGCCAAACCAAGCAGTCTCTTTTCCAGCAGTAGTTCTTGGTTTTGTGATTCTTGATGTCCAATTTGTGTCCATTCAAGACCCGTGAGTGCCGCATGATGGGGTGAGCTCCCGTCTCTAGTTCCAGCTCCTGCCAACCTAGCAGTTCGAAAGCAAGAAATTGCAAGTAGATAAATAGGTACCACTTCGGTGGGAAGGGAACAGCGTTCCGTGCGCCTTGGTGTTTAGTCATGCCGGCCACATGACCACGGAAATGTCTTCAGACAGCGCTGGCTCTTCGGCTTTGAAACGGAGATGAGCACCACAACCCTAGAGTCGGATTCGACTGGCTTTCGAGCAAGGGAACCTTTACCTATCCTTTGGCGTAAGGTTTCATCTCTTTGTCCTGTGCAGAGAACTGCTATTTACATGTCCTACCATACTGTTAGGAGCTGCGGTGGCTCAAGTGGTTAAGACGCTGAACTGCAGGCTGTGGAAGGTCAGTAGTTCAGCAGTTCGAGACCCAGGTGCCGCATGGCGGAGTGAGCTCCCATTTCTAGTTCCAGCTCCTGCCAACCTAGCAGTTCAAAAGCAAGAAATTGCAACTAGATAAATAGGTACCACTTCGGTGGGAAGGTAACAGCGTTCCGTGCGCCTTGGTGTTTAGTCATGCCGGCCAAATGACCACGGAAACGTCTTTGGACAGCGCTGGCTCTTCGGCTTTGAAACGGAGATGAGCACCGCAACCCTAGAGTCGGATTTGACTGGCTTTCGAGCAAGGGAACCTTTACCTTTACTTAACATACTGTTATTCCAGTCTTGCTGTATTTATCACTCAGTTACTTCTGCATCTAGACTCCGTTCATCTCTTCCTGACAACGAACTCCCCCTACCTGCATGTAATATTTGAGGAAATCTGTTTCGATGCATGTGAGGAAGTGTGCACATGCTGAGTCTCTGTTCTGGCAGGTACCCAGGGTTGAGCTTGATTTGTCTTGGGGGTTGGGGTTAGGCTGCTTTCTACCTTTGCAATATCGTTTTCTGCACGGACATACCCAGCGTAATTGTGTTTGCTCTGTTTCAAATTGCTGCAATCCTAGTCTTATTGCACTGTTTATTAGATGTCTCACGTGAATTATTGCTTTGACTTACACCATGTAACCCATTTTGCATCTCAGTGAGGAAGGCAGGCCATCTAGAAAGGAAATAAACAAATAAAGTGCCTAAGACCGGGCTGTGAGTTGGATTCTTTTCTAAGTGAACAAACATAGGCTCAGGCAACAGTGGCGTGATCCCCGAGGTGCCCACGGGTAGGATCCTCTCCCGGCAACTTTCAGTCTTCAGAGCAAACACAAAACACCACAACGCTCCCCAGGCCCATAGCCACCGTGGGGCATTGGGGGGCTCTGCCCCCTCAAATGTGAGGCACGCCCCACAACATCTGCTGCCCCCTCCCCCTCCTGCGACATTAAAAGGGCCCTCCAGCTGATCGGCCAGAGCACATGGCCCATCAACCAGATGGAGGGCCCTTTAAATCTTGCAGGAAGGGGGGGAGCTGAATGACTTCCGTGATGCTTGGAGTTCAGGGAAGGTGTGCAGCCACCCCTCTCTCCCCCTTCCTCCCCCACTCCCCTGCTACCCCACAACATTTCCCCATGCCCCACCAACCCAAAATTTCTGGCTACAGGGCTGACCCCCCCACCCCATGAATAAAATTCCGGTGGGTTAGCCAAAGAAGATTTGTGTTCCCTTACATCTGGTCCTAAATTCTGTGTCTCCTGTTCTGTCAAAAATAATTTCCCCAGCAGCAAGACTTCTACAGGACTACTGCGAGCCACTGTCCTGTTCTTCTCTTGGTCTCTTTCTTTACAGGTGAGCCTGCTACAGCACCTTTCTTATCCCTTCGTTCCTTAATCTCACTCTCTGTTTACTCCAACATGATTTCACTTACCACCACCCCGCCCCCCGCGGTCCTGCTAACTGCTAATTCTTTTCTAGCCAATTGCATAGAGAATTCACCCTTGGAAGATTTATGACAGGATTCCCACTGTTTACCACAAATTCCTCCTTTTTTTGCTAGAAAATTTACACCTGATGGAAGTGTGACAGATGTCACACCACAATGCTGATTGCCAGTTCTGTGCTCCTCTGAGGTCTGCGCTCTAGGCGGTCACCTAGTTGGCCTAATGGCAGCACCGGCCCTGTAGGCTCCCGCCCCCAGATCTCTAGGCATTCGTAGCCTTCTATACCTGCAGTTATCATGAGATCTCACTGATCCACCTAACAGCCCGTGGCCTCCTGCTCTCTCTTTTAGAGAAAATGCATTACAATTTCAGTAATAAAGTGTTCAAAATAATAGCGTGTCCTTTTGCAGTTCACCTGCCTTCCCTCTGAATGAAAGCACTTGTCTGTTTTTGACAGCTGAATACTTTAAACAAATATATCTTTGCCTGAAGGACTTCGGGAGTCATAATAAACAGTGACTGCATTCAAGAGATTCCTGCAGATTATCTTTGCCATAGAACCGGGGCTTTAATGTGATTAACTCTCCCATCTTTGAGACCTGCGGTGCCACGGATTGGCTTTCCAGTGGGATGAAAGCCAGCCAGTTTCAAAATGGACTTGCCTTCAGGGGCTCCTGGCACATATCTTTGGCCCCTTGAGGTTTTTTATCAGGCAACAACGCATGTCTTCGTAGGATTAGCGACAGAAATGAAAGGTGAATGTGGAGGTGGGTGTTAAATGGCTCTATTAGCGTGCATTCCCTTTAATTTTGCTCCTAATGCTCATTTGAGTCACTGAGCAGTGATTCCTCATTCCAGAGGTGTTGAGCTCATTTGTTACGGGGGCCAAATCTGACATAAATGTCACTTTGTCAGGCTGGGCGATGCGTGCCATAAAATATAACACCAGGTAATGGAGATATAAACATTATAAAGGACACAGGTAAGTCCAGTCAAGGGGCTGCGGTGGCTCAGTGGTTAAGAAGCTGAGCTGCAGACCAGAAGGCCATTAGTTCAGCAGTTCGAGACCCGAGTGCCGCATGACGGAGTGAGCTCCCGTCTCTGGCCCCAGCTCCTGCCAACCCAACAGTTCGAAAGCAAGAAATTGCAAGTAGATAAATAGGTACCACTTTGGTGGGAAGGTAACAGCCTTTCGTGCACCTCAGTGTCTAGTCGTGCCAGCCACATGACCACAGAAATGTCTTCAGACAGTGCTGGCTCTTTGGATTGGAAACGGAGATGAGCACTGCACCCTAAAGTCGGATTTGACTGGTTTTCAAGCGAAGGAAACCTTTACCTTTACTTTAAATCCAATTAACGATATTATATTCTATTCAAAATACAAACATGCTTTAACACGCTTCCAGTATTTCCTCAAGTCTCTCCCTGATGCCTCCCCCTTTCCATCGCCTGTTACGCATTAGCAGGGGACAGGATACAGGGACATCGTCGAGGTGTCCAATGAATCAAGGTCACTTCAATCAAGGTCAATCAAGGTCAATCAAGGTAACTACTGACCAGTTGCCTGCGAGCTGGATAAGAGCCCTGGACAGGCCGCTACTGGCCCATGGGCTGTACGTTTGACACCCCTGCTTCAGGCAGTTTGTGGTGTATGTAAAGTGTCTTCAAGTCGCCGCTGACTTATAGTGAACCCTTATGGGGCTTTCAAGGCAAGAAGCATCCAGATTTGGGCTTGGAACTGCAGCTAGTTAACTCTTTTGAAGTTAACCTATTCACAATAGGTAAAACGTCCCTGAACGAATATGTCCTGTAAGGTGTGCCTCTATTTCTGTAAGTAAAATTTCTTTCTCTTGTTCCCATTGGAGTCAGATCATCTTTTCATGGCAAATAGAAGGGGAAGTTGTAGAAGTAGTGACAGACTTCACGTTCCTAGGATCCCAGATCACTGCAGATGGTGACTGCAGCCATGAAATTAAAAGACGCCTGCTCCTTGGGAGGAAAGCGATGGCAAACCTAAACAGCATGATAAAAAGCAGAGACATCACCTTGCCAACAAAAGTCCGCATGGTCAAAGCGATGGTATTCCCCATAGTAATGTATGTTTGCGAGAGTTGGACTATAAGGAAGGCCGAGCTCCGAAGAATAGATTCTTTTGAACTATGGTGCTGGAGAAGACTCTTGAGGGTCCCTTGGACTGCTAGGAGATCAAATCAGTCAATCCTAAAAGAAATCAACCCTGACTGTTCCCTGGAAGGCCAGATCCTGAAGCTGAAGCTCAAATACTTTGGCCACCAAATGAGAAGGGAGCATTCACTGGAGAAGACCCTGATGCTGGGAAAGATTGAAGGTCAAAGAAGAAGGGGACGGCAAAGGATGAGATGGTTAGACAGTGTCATCGATGCAACGAACATGAAATTGAGCAAACTTCAGCGGACAGCGGAAGACAGGAGGGCCTGGCATAATCTGGTCCATGGGGTCGCAAAGAGTCGGACTCAACTGTGCGACTGAACAACAACAACATCTTTTCAATTTCTTTGAACGACATCTTCCCCTTAACTGGGGGACACGGCGAATCAGGAATGCGGTGAAAAAGCTTCTGCGGTTCCAAAGGCAAATGATATATATTTATATTTTTTACATTTAACCCAATAGATATTTCTAGGATGGAGACAACTGAGCGCACTCCGAGCCCTGAGAGAGGAAGAAACAGCATCTAATTGGATTTGCCTGATGGTTGTCTAAAAGAGAGAAGGCAGGAAGGAAAGCTGGATAAATTCAAAGAAGACCCAGCATTTTGCAGAGGTTATCCCAGCAGGGTCGACATCCTTGCCAGACTTCCCCGTCAACAGCCCTGTTCACCCCAGAGAAGCTCCTAATACGTCTGAATCTGATGGCATCCCTGGTGACCTCCATACGTTTGTTTGCAGTCCTCATGTCCTTGGTGAGGAATTATCTTGTAAGACGGAAAAGAAAAAGTCCTCTGTAGCTCTGGGGGAGAAAAAAAATCAATTGAGAATTGTTCGAGAGGAGCTTTATTTTCAAGAGATGTAGGTACAACGGATTGTAGTAGGAATTCCAGGTTGATGCCGCAGTTCTAAGCTGTGTGTGTGTGCGTGTGCGTGAAATGCTGTCAAGTCTCTTCTGACTTATGGAGACCCTGTGAATCGGTGATTGTGGCCGCACTGGCGGCTTGGCACAATATAGTGCTGCCTCTAATTGAATCAGTTGAAAGTGTTGCAGGGCATATCAGCCACACAGCACACCCTGCTGTGGGTTACACACAGAGAAATCCTGTAGTAAAGCATCCACATTACTGCAGCGCCTCAGCCACGGAGCGTGCTGCCAAAAAACCCTCGAAAGTCATGTGCACGCATAAGTGCGCACGCATGCACGCATATACGCAATTTTAAAAAAACGAAAACAAAAAAACCCTCCCTAGCGGCAGAATGAGTCTGCAGGTTCAGACTGCCAAATCCGTTCTGTGTGCACTTCCTCCGTATTCAGACATCCAGCCATGCACAATGACTGTGCGGGGAACCGAAAACACCACTTGTGATGTGGTGCCTTTTTAACCCGGCTCCAAGTCATCCTATGACAGGATAAGTATGGCTGGGGAATGCCTGACAGATGTAGCTGTCTAGTTGCACCCATTTGATCCGGAGGGGTGGAGTGGCTATGGGTGGCCAAACTGCCCATGTGATCACGGCCGGTGTCTTCCAGAATATCCTCTTGTTCTCAGCCTTCCTCAGATCTTGCAGACGGAGGGCCCTCGTGGCTTCCTTGACTGTGTGACTCCATCTCAGGCTGGGCCTTCCTCTTCTCCTGCTGCCTTCGACTTATCCTAGCAGAGCTATGCCCATCTAAGCAGTGTTCCCTCTAAACTGAGTTAGCATGAGCTAGGCTCACAGTTTTATAGCCTCCGACTCATACGTTTTTGCCTTAGCTCACAAAGGTTGGCTCCAGAGCAAACCAATTTACGGAGTACTCCAGTTTGGTGTAGTGGTTAAGTACACGGACTCTAATCTGGGAGAACCGGGTTTGATTCCCCACTCCTCCACTTGCACCTGCTGGATGACCTTGTGCATGCCATAGTTCCGACAAGAGCTGTCCTTGAAAAAGAGCAGTTTCTGTCAGAGCTCTCTCAGCCCCACCTACCTCATAGGGTGTCTGTTGTGGGGAGGGGAAGAGAAAGGGGTTTGAAAGCTATTCTGAGACTCCGAGTGAAGGGTGGGGTATAAATCCAATCTCTCCTCTCCTCTCCTCTCCTCTCCTCTCCTCTCCTCTCCTCTCCTCTCCTCTCCTCTCCTCTCCTCTCCTCTCCTCTCCTCTCCTCTCCTCTCCTCTTCTCTGTAGCCAAATCACTTACGACTTTCATGCCAGCAGCTCACAAAGTAGAATTTTTGCTCACAAGACTCCGCAGCTTAGAGGGAGCATTGCTTCTACGTCTCGTAGACTCAGTGGGCTTAGAAAAGTGGGACTCAGTTTAGGATCGCACAGAGCAACTGTGTTATTGCTGGAGCCCCTAATTTTCCTTGAGCCCATGGAACTCTGGGAAGTGCTGAGTTAGGATTCTCTAAGAGATGAATGGGGAAGGGCTCTGGCTCAGGGGAAGAGGCTGTGCTTGGCAGGCAGAAGTCCCCCGGTTCAGTCCCTGGCATGTCCTCTTAAAAAGTGCCAGGCGGTAGGTGACATGAAAGACCTCCGCCTCAGACCCTGGACAGCTGCTGCCCGCTTGAGTAGACAGTACTGACCTCGATGGACCCGGGGTCTGATAATTCTGAATAAGGCAGCTTCGTGTGTGTTCACTTGTGTCCTCAATACCTCTTTCCCAGGTCTGAGTAAGGCCTGGGGGGGGGGGTTCCTTACTCAGCAGAGGCACTAGTCGCTTGGCACAACCCATCCTTTATGGATGTTCATTAGTTCTGCTTAGGGATCCCAGCCTCCAGGCAGGACCTGGGAATCCCCTGGAATTACAGCTCACGCCCAGAGTACAGAGATCAGTTCCCCTGGAGAAAATGGATGCTTGGAGTGGTGGACTCTCTGGCCTTGTACCCCACTGAGGTCCCTGTCCTCCCCAACTCCATCCCCAAATCCCCAGGAGTTTCCCAGCCTGGATCTGGCAACCGTATCCCCTACCACCTCCAGTGGCCAGGGGGGACCTGGCGACCCCTAGTTCTGCTTATCGCGTCTCACGCTGTACTACCTTGGATCAGATCTCATTCTGTGTTGATCATACGTTGCTCACCTTTTGCAGTTGGGAGTGGTCCTTATCACCTCTGAATGGACTGAGCTGTCTTTGACTGGCCATAGAGTCTAATGGCTTCTCTTCCCACTCTCATCATTCTGTTGCTTGTAACACACAAGTATAGATAATTGCTGCGGATGTCCACTTCATGCATCTGATGAAGCGAGCTGTGATTCACCCATAGGACTTTCTGCTAAAGGGATAATTTTGCTGTGGACCCTTCAGACACTTTGACTTGAATGAAACAATCACTGGAAGGCACTTTCTGGACCAGAAATTGTATTATCAGTGAAACGTCCTTTGGCATATGTTGGCTACATTGGAGGCCTCGTTTGTACTTTTATTCTGTGCCTAGTGGTTTCCACTTTGGAACAATTCTTTTCTGGTCTGTTTTGTATCCATATTGTACATTTGTATAATGGTATAAGCCAATTTGCTCCCCGTTGTGTTTGACCTCTGAAGAAGGCCTCAACAGGCCGAAATGCACCAGGTCTAGTCTATTGGCCCTTGTGTGTTTGATTTTGGTATTTTTGTATGAGGTGTAATTGGGCCCTTATATATTTTTTTTAATTCTTTGCCAACAAATACATGCCTTTTTAATATTATATATAGAGAGAGTTTTAATTGTTGGGCCCTCTACTCTGTTTGACATACCTCTTTACTTACCTCGAGAGCCAGTTTGGTCTAGTGGTTAAGTGTGCGGACTCTAATCTGGGAGAACTGGGTTTGATTCCCCAGTCATCCACTTGCAGCTGCTGGATGACCTTGGGCGAGCCCTAGTTCTGTCAGAGCTGTTCTCTCAAGGACAGTTCTGGAAAGAGCTTTCTCAGCCCCACCTACCTCACAGGGTGTCTGTGGTGGGGAGGGGAAGGGAGAGGAGTTTGTAAGCCGCTCTGAGACTCCAAGTGAAGGGTGGGGTATAAATCCAATCTCTTCTTCTTTTTTAGGTTCTTGATCCCAGGTTTCAGGGTTAAGTTTGTTCCCCTTTTTGTCCCTAGCTCACACATACGACTGCCAGGGCCCTGTCAGTGGTGGAGGAGACACTTCCCCTTGGACCTGCAGCTGTTCAGCAGGGGGAAGCCTAGCCTGGTGTCTCAGCACCAGTGCTTACAACGTGGCAATGTCACTTCTGGTGCACTCTGGAAGTGATGTCATCACATTGCGGGTGATGCAGAGATACTCTGGTATTTGGGGAAAAAAACTCGATGGCAGAAGCTATTTTTACCCGTGTCCTCGATACTGAAACACAAAGGCTTTACAGCTTAGCCAACAAATCTTGTCCCCCCCTGAACTTTGAGATGCCCCTTACGGTAGGCCGAATGGCCCCATATCTATCTGGTATACAAGCACTGCAACAGCGCAGAGCCTTTTCTCTAGCAAGATTCAATCGAATACCTTCAGCAATCTTGCATGGGAGATACAATAACATAGTACATGTGGATAGACTTTGTCACTGCAATTCTGGATGCATCGAAATTGTTTTGCATATTTGTTTGCATTGTCAATTTTATGTGGTTTTACGTTCTAGATATTTAAATCCTATCATAGCCAACATGACGAACCTTCCTGATGCTTTAAAAATGCACCGTCTTCTAAATGACTCTGTTCTGGAAATATCAACGAACGTAGCCATGTTTTTACAGTCAGCGATAAAGCTACATCAGGAAAACTTTCAATGAGTAATTGTTTTATGCTACATTATGCTCTCCATGTATGATTATATACGGCTCTAAATGTATATTTCTTTCCTAGTAATCCCTTTTAAGTTTTTTTAATGCCAGTAAAGGTTAACTGAACTGAACTGAACTGAACAATGCGATGATGTCACTTCCAGCCTGCCGCAGAAGTGATGTCATCACACCATCGTCACCCTTGCTGAGAAGCCAGGCTAGGTCTCCCTCATTGCTTGTAATTCCTTTCCCGCTGGTTGCCAGGGGGTACCTAGCAACCCTATCGCAAAATTATCACAAAAGCTTCTACCAGAAATCAATTCTCAAGGCAAGAGGCATCCATATTTGAGAGGAGGAGGAAGAAGAGGAGGAGGAGGAGGAGGAGACTGGATTTATACCCCGCCTTTCAATCGGAACCTTCATGCGTCTTACAAACTCCTTTCCCTTCCTCTCCCCACAACAGACACCCTGTGAGGTAGGTGGGGCTGAGAGAGCTCTTTGAGAACTGCTCTTTCAAGGACAGCTCTGACAGAACTGTGGCTTGCCCAAGGTCACTCAGCAGCTGCATGTGGAGGAGTGGGGAATCAAACCCAGTTCTCCCAGATTAGAACCAGCACTCTTAACCAGTACACCAAACTGCAGAGGTCCTATATAAGATGAAAACAGAAGGCTCCACATCTAACCCATGAGAGGATGTGGCCAACTGCCAAGTGTATCTCAGAGAGAGAGAGAGAGAGAGAGAGAGAGAGAGAGAGAGAGAGAGAGAGAGAGAGAGAGAGAGAGAGATTATGTTAACCCTTTCCCTCCCAGATCCTCTGGCGTGCAAGTTACCATATCCAACAATATCATAGGCTTGGACTTCCCTTACTCTAGTGAGATTTCAGTAGACTTTCTACAATGCCAGGCTTCATTCAAGTTGCTGCCAGGAGCGTGGAAATTTCTGATGAGATTTCTCCCACTCACAGGCCACATTACACACAAAGCAGGAGATCTATGATTAAGATAACCCACGTATTTTTTTTTACGATCAAAGTGATCGTGATATGGTGGGGGATTGTCCAGGGCTGTGGCACTAGATGTGGGAGGAAGAGAGAGTTACTCTTTTCCCATAAACATTTCCCCCTGCAGAGACTGTGCAGGGAGGAGGAGGAGGAGGAGATTGGATTTGTAGCCCACCATGCACTCGGAGTCTCAGAGCAGCTTACAATCCCCTTCCTTCTTCTCCCCACAACAGACACCCTGTGAGGTAGGTGGGGCTGTGAGAGATCTTTTCAGGACCGCTCTTGAGAGAACAGCTCTGAAAGGACTGTGGCTTGCCCAAGGTCACCCAGCTGGCTGCATGTGGAGGAGCGGGGAACTGGGCTGTGCCATGCCACCTTCCCTCCCCCAGTGGGGCCAAAGGAGGCCTAACGCATCCTCTCCATCTCCATGTCTGATTCTGATCAAGCAAAAGGGGAATCATGAGGGTTGCCAGCTCTGGGTTGAGAAAGACCTTGAGATCTTGGGAGCAGAGCCTGAGGAGGGCAGGGCTTGGGGAAGGGGGAGAACTCACTGGCCTGTGACGCCATTGCGTCCACCCTCAGAAGTAGCCATTTTCTCCTAGGGACCTGATCTCGATTGCCCGGAGATACATTGTAATAGCAAGAGATCCCCAGGTGCAACCTGGAGGCTGGCAACCCTAGGAATCCAGGTCCGTCAGTTGCTCTTTACAGACAGGGAGCGAGGGAACGATTCCACAAATCCATCCGCCGGTAATGCTCAGCAGGCGGATTCTCCTTTTTCCAATTAGCAGCTTCCTCCAAGGTGCTTTCCCCTTCCTGTCAGCGGCCTGACAGCACCACGTCCCAGCTTGTCTCTCGCTAAAGCGTTTCCTCGGTCCTTTGCCTTCGATGGATGCTTTGCGTTCCGATGTCCTTGTTCTTTCTCCCGTGGCTGCCGCCTTCGGGAAGGACCAATCCGCTGCTCCGTCCTTCCCAAATGTCATCGGCTCGGGCCCAGAAGTGTGTTTGTGTTTTTCTGTCTCATATCGGTTGACTTGACATTAAAAGGCCGCCGAGTTCCTTTGTTGCACGATTGTCTGTGAAACTTCCACAGTGACAGTTTCTTTCAAATCTCCGTGCCTTACTTTTTTTCCTCGATAAAGAGAAACTGATCGCACACACAGATGTACAGAGCTATACAGATACACAGAGAGACATATACCCAGGGATGTTTTTGGGCAGGAATGCACAGGAACGGAGTTCTGGCTGGCTCCTGAGCTAGCCACGCCCAGCAGGAACTCATTAGCATAATAGGCCACACCCAACAGCAGAAACTCATTAGGATTGGCTACATGAGGGGTGTGTGGCCTAACATGCAAAGGAGTTCCTGGTACAAAAAAGGCCCTGGGTTTTGACAACAAGGTCAACAGAATAAGAAGCAAAAGGTGGGTGTGGCTGGATGGCCACACTTCTGATAACATGGGGGTGTGGCCTAATATGCTAATAAGCTGTGCTGTCAGGTGTGTGGCCTAATATGCTAATGAGTTTCTGCTGTTGGGTGTGCCCTGTTATGCTAATGAGTTCCTGCTGGGCTTTTTCGACAAAAAAAGCCCTGCATATACCTATACATACCTCTCTCTCTCTCTCTCTCTCTCTTTCTCTCTCTCTCTCTTTCTCTCTCTACACACACACACATCTATACATACACATATCACTGCAGGGCTCTTTTTGTAGCAGGAACTCCTTTGCATATTAGGCAACACACCCCTAATATAGCCAATCCTCCAAGAGCTTACAGTAGCCCCTGTAAGAAGACCTCTGTGAGCTCTTGGGGGATTGGCTACATGGGGGGGGGCTAATATGCAAAGGAGCTCCTGCTACAAAAAGAGCCCTGAATTATGTGTGTATATGTATGTGTGTGTATATGTCTAAAGGAGCTGCGGTGGCTCAAGTGGTTAAGAGGCTGAACTGCAGGCTGTGGAAGGTCAGTAGTTCAGCAGTTCGAGACCCAAGAGCGCCGCATGACGGAGTGCGCTCCTGTCTCTAATTCCAGCTCCTGTCAACCTAGCAGTTCGAAAGCAAGAAATTGCAAGTAGATAAATAGGTACCACTTCGGTGGGAAGGTAACAGTGTTCAGTGCGCCTTGGTGTTTAGTCATGCCGGCCACATGACTACAGAAATGTCTTCGGACAGTGCTGGCTCTTCGGCTTTGAAACGGAGATGAGCGCCACAACCCTAGAGTCGGATTCGACTGGCTTTTCGAGCAAGGGAACCTTTACCTTTACTATATATGTCTATGTATACCTATATGTGTGTGCATATGAAGAAGAAGAAATCAAATCCATTGATTCCTTGACCAAAGACTGATGCATTGAGCGGGGCCATGGCAGAAGCTGATAATCTTCCATCCAACCACGCACCGAGTTGAGCAAAGCTTTAGTCAATTAATCTATCAACTGAACTGTCTAGAACAGGGGCCCATCTGACCTTTTTCAGCCTGCGAGCACCATCGGAATCTGATACAGGCTGGTGGACGCAACCAATAAACAGCTGCCGCAGGAGTAGGGATGCCAGCCTCCAGGTGGGACCTGGGGATGCCCTGGAATGACAGCTCGTCTCCAGGGGCACTGCATTGGGGATCCCTGGTTTAGAACTTCCTGTGTCTGTGTTCATACAAATTGGCTGCGGTCACACACACTAAATCATCCGCTTTCAGTCCACATTCGATGCGCTTTCGAATTGGATTTTGCCAGTTCACACAGTAAAAATCCAGTCGGAAAGTGCATTGAGAGTGGATTGGAAGTGGATTATGTAGAGCAGGAGTGTTGAACTCACTTGTTATGAGGGCTGGATCTGACATAAATGAGACCTTGTTGGGCCGGGCCATGCGTGCCATAAAATGTAACGCCAGGTAGCGGAGATATAAACTTTACAAAGGACACAAACACAAAGGGGTTGGGTTTTTTTTACTTAAAATAAAAGTATGCTTAAAACATCAGCAGTCTTGCGATATGTTGTTTATTTAACAGTGTCTGATGACTGACACCTCTTCCTCTGAATTCTTGCATCAAAATGTCTGTGCTGTTGCGATCTTGAGCATGCTTGTTCAGGAGTGTATCTGTAAGCTGCAAACCATCACTGACGCAGCAGCAGCAGAACGGGAAGAAGCAGCAGAAGGCAGCCAGTTCCATGGCGGGCCTGATCGAAGCCCTCTGGGGGTCTGATCCGGCCCATGGGCCACAGGTTTGACACCCCTGATGTAGTGTGTGGGACTGCAGCCAAACACTCTCCTGTTGTTTTAAAGGTAAAGGTAAAGGCTTCCCTTGCTCGAAAGCCAGTCGAATCCGACTCTAGGGTTGCGGTGCTCATCTCCGTTTCAAAGCCGAAGAGCCAGCGCTGTCCGAAGACGTTTCCGTGGTCATGTGGCCGGCATGACTAAACACCAAGGCGCACGGAACGCTGTTACCTTCCCACCGAAGTGGTACCTATTTATCTACTTGCAATTTCTTGCTTTTGAACTGCTAGGTTGGCAGGAGCTGGAACTAGAGACGGGAGCTCACCCCGTCATGCGGCACTCTCGGGTCTCGAACTGCTGAACGACTGACCTTCCACAGCCTGCAGTTCAGCGTCTTAACCACTTGAGCCACCTGTTGTTTTAGACTACACCAAAATGCCCCACTCGCTTGTAGAAGATATTGCAAAAAAAAAAGAAGATATTGATTTCAGGTAATTGTAATGAGAGGACCTCACTCACATAGCAAACATGCCAAACAGTGCCGGGACTTGAAATGTAAATGCATGAAATTAGACTTGCACCGACATCTACCTTGTATGTGCGTGAAGCGCTACTGCATCACTTCCAACTTATCTAACCCAGGGGTGGCCAAACTTGCTCAGCATAAGAGCCACATAGAATAAATGTCAGATGTTTGAGAGCCGCAAAACATAATCAAATATTACACAGACATTTTTATTTAAAAATATGCAAATTTGCTTTTCTATTCACATTAAATGAGACTGCCAAAAATAAAAACAAAAGGGGTAAAACCAGATATTAATAATGATATTTATTTGTCCAATGATATTTATTTGTCTAAGAGAGGGAGAAAAAGAGAGAGGTGGAAAGAAAGAATGAAAGAGGTGGAAAGACAGAGAGAGAGAGAGAAACAAAGAAAGCAAATAGATGGGAGGGGGGGAGAAAAAGTAGGCCTCCCCTCCACTTCCCCAGCTGCCCTGCCGGGAGCCACATAATATGTATGAAAGAGCCACATGTGGCTCCCGAGCCGCAGTTTGGCCACCCCTGTGCTAACCCTGTGACTCCAAAGCATCCCATTGTTAACACCCGTGCTCTGGTCTTGCTTAGCCTTCCTGTAACACCGATTTGCTCTTTTATCAGCCCCTGCCTATCAAGGTGGAGCTACTGTGGCTAGAGGTTGAGCTGCAATCCGGAAGGTCGGCAGTTCGAGACCCGAGTGCTGCATGACGGAGTGAGCTCCCGTCTCCGGCCCCAGCTCCTGCCAACCTAGCAGTTCGAAAGCAAGAAATTGCACGAAGATGAATAGGTACCACTTCGATAGGAAGGTGACAGCGTTCCGTGCGCCTCGGCATTGAGTCATGCCGGCCACATGACCGCGGAAACGTCTTCGGACAGCGCTGGCTTGGAAACGGAGATGAGTACCGCCCCCTAGTGTTGGATTCGACTGGCTTTCGAGCAAGGGAAACCTTTACCTTGCCTATCAAGGAGGCAGACATTCCTATGTATTCAAACCGCTCTTAAAATCCAGGGGAGGGGAGAAGCAGTCTCTGGGCTGAGAAATCGAGGGGGGCGGCGCGAGTCTGTTCAAGCCCAGATTAAATCTATAACAATTAAGAATTCTTTCAAATCTAATTGGAAAGGCAGCTGTTTTGACCGACGCTGCGATGTTATCTGCAAATTGTATTTTGTTTATCAGCGAGCGGCAAAGGGTTCCCTGCCAGACTCAGATGTCAGACTTTGATCTCCTGTTTGATACGGTGAACGGCAACGGCAGAGCAATGCAGATGATTATCAGAAAGATTGATCTGTTTTGAAGAAGGGTGTGTGTTTCTTTTTTTCCACCCTTGTTGTTTTCGGTTGATGAATAACTTTGTCTTATGTTCGAAGTAGTAAGTATAACTGTGGCTCCTTATTACGGACACAAAGCTACTCCCAGGGTTTGCTGAGGTCCTGTAATCGTAAGTCCTCGAGCACAGAAGCTTCAAGGGGAGATTACAATGGGAGATTGCTGAATTTGAGTTTGTTCACAAGTTCAAGACAATGGACGAATGAGTACGTAGTCTTCTTATCTCACAACAGATGTTAATTTTGTGATCCCAAGCACGTAAGAAGAGCCTTGATGGATCAGACAGATGGTCTATCTAGTACAGCTTCTTGTTTCACACAAGATGGGCCAACAACAGGGCATAGGGGCCATGACCTTCCCCTGATGCTGCCTCCTGGCTCTGGGATTCAGAGGCTTAGTGCCTCTGACTGTGGAGGTTCCCCTCAGTCGTCACCATGGCTAGTGGGCCTCTTAATAGACCTTTCCTCCATGAATCTATCTAACCCCCTTTGAAAGCTGTTTAATTCCTGTGGCCATCACCAGTGAAGTCCCCACTTTAATCACTCTCTGTGTAAAGAAGTAATGTCCTTTTGTCCATCCTGAACCTACTGCCTGTGAACTTCATCAGATGCCCTGGTATTTGGGAAAAGGAGGGGGGAATTACTTTCTCAGCTCTCTCCACCCCATGCATAATTTTATAAACTTCAACCATGTCCCCTCTCAGCCATCTCTTTTCCAAAGCACTTTTTAGAAGAAGAAGAACAACAACAACAACAGCAGCAGCAGCAACAACCGCAACAACAGCAACAGCAACCACCTTCACTCAGAGTCTCAGAGCAACTTACAATCTCCTTTCCCTTCCTCTCCCCACAACAGACACCCTGTGAGGTAGGTGGGGCTGAGAGAGCTCTCAAAGAACTAATATGTTGTCGAAGGCTTTCACGGCCAGAGTTCATTCGTCGTTGTAGATTTTCTGGGCTGTATGGGCGCAGTCGAGAGAACAGCTCTGTGAGAACTGTGGCTGACCCACTTTCACCCAGCAGCTGCATGTGGAGGAGTGGGGTCTCAAACCTGGTTCTCCCAGATTAGAGTCAGTGCACTTATCTACTACACCAAACTGATCCCCCCGATCTGTCAAGCCGATTATAACGCACCTCGTGCCTCTGCTTCCTGAGCTCCTTCTTTGCAGCTCCCCCACTCCACCTTCTGACTGGGATATAAAGACTCAGAGATGGCCATTCCCACTTGTATTTGATGAAGGGAACTTTGACTCTCAAAAACTTGTACCTCGGAAATCTTGTTGGTCTCTAAGATGCTGCTGGACTCCAATCTAGATTGTGTCAAGGCTCAGATTGGTGAAGCTGCTGTATGCTGAGTTGGGCCATTGGTCGATCACGGTGAGTATTGTCGACTCTGACTGGCAGCAGCCCTTCAGGATTTCCCATTACCCTTTTAACTGGACATGCCAGGGACTGAAATTAGGGTGTTCTGCAGGCAGAGCAGAGCAGATGTTATGCTACTGAGCCGTGGTCCCTCCGTGTGCAAACTAATGACACTCTTCTCAGTGGTGTAGGTCCATGCAAATAGAAGAAGAAGAGGAGATTGGATTTATACCCCGCCCTTCACTCAGAGTCGCAGAGTGGCTTACAAACTCCGTTCCCTTCCCCTTCCCACAACAGACACCCTGTGAGGTAGGCAGGGCTGAGAGAACTCTGACAGAACTGCTCTTGAGGGAACAGCTCTGAGAGAACTTGGGACTGACCCAAGGTTACACCAGGAGCTGCAAGTGGAGGCGTGGGGAATCAAACCTGGTTCTCCCACATTAGAGTCCATGCACTTAACCACTAGACCAAACTGGCTCTCATACTTCTGTCATATTTAGGAGCATGCAATAAAAAAGCAAAATATTTGGTTCTTGTTATTTTTAAAACTGTTTTCCCAATGAATTTTATTAAGGGGATTTTAAAAGCCAGTTTGGTGTAGTGGTTAAGTGCGCAGACTCTAATCCGGGAGAACTGGGTTTGATTCCCCGCTCCTCCACTTGCACCTGCTGATGTGACCTTGGGTCAGTCACAAGCTCTGGCACAGCTGTTCTCTTAAGGACAGTTTCTGTCAGAAGTTCTCTCAGCCCCGCCTACCTCACAGGGTGCCTGTTGTGGGGAGGGGGAGGGAAAGGAGTTTGTAAGCTGCTCTGAGACGCCTTTGGACAGTGAAGGGCGGGGTATAAATCCAATCTCTTATCTTCTTCTTCTTCTAAAACAGATTTCTTTTTTTAAAAAAACAGAGAATATTAAGAGAAAAGGAAAGAGATACAGAACTAAAAAGTAAAGCGAGAAGAACGGGGCAGGGGGGAAGAAAATATAAATAAATGACTTCCAATTTTCTCCATGACAAATACAAGCAAAATGACAAACTTAACACTTACTTTCTTAGTACCAAAGAAAAAACTTTCTCCTTTTTTTCTCACCACTTGTCCCCTTTAATCCTCAAATCCACATCTCATCAGTTCATTCCCCCCCCACCCCGTTTTCTTCAAAAAGTCTATAAAGGGTTAGCGATAAATGCAGATAATGTATTTTCTTTAATCAGGGAAGTAAGTTTAGCCACCTTGGATCTTGAGCTCACACATCTAAAGGACTAGTGCCTATTTATAAACCAAACAGGTGTTACAATGACTGGCAGAAAGTTGCAAAATCTGTACACAAAAATGCCATCCTGTTGGGCATGAAGAACGGCTAACAGTTTTGGATGGATGGAGTTCCTATCAGAGACATACCTACTGAGTCACTCCCACTTCTTGCTACCCTTCCTGCTTCCCACAGCCCAGGGAAATGAAAACAAGATACTGACTATTCTTCAATGAGAAGGTTTCTGACTAGTTCTGGGGGTCAGAAATAATTCCATTTGGATACAGAGCTTTTGCTACCATTTAAGGATCAGCATTGTTCGTGTGTGGTGGGAAAAGCTGAAGGCAGCAGGAAAAGAGGAAGGCCCAACATGTGAGATGGATTGACGCTCTAAAGGAAGTCGTGGCCCTCACTTTGTGAGACCTGAGCAGGTTTGTTAACAATAGGATGTGTGGCAGAACGTGCCCGTTCTGGCCTGCAGGCCCCATTTCTGCCCTGCCCTCCTAGGGGTTCCCAACTCCCTTTTCTTTTACTCTCAAGTAGCCCACTGCCACCACCTGATCAATTTAGGGATTTCCCACTGGGAGGATCAGGAAGCCCAGCTCCCTTTCAGCTCTGAGGTCTTGCCTCTGTGTCTCCCCCTGCCCAGCACCTGGCTATCATGGGCACAGTTGAATGCCTGGGACACCCTTGGAGGAATAGTCGCTTGCCAACTCCCCTGGAGCCCTTTTTAAAATAGTGTATTTGAGATGGTCTGGGTGATACAGAGATCCACTCCCAGCATCAACAGTTTAAAGTATTTATTAAAAAGAA
This sequence comes from Gekko gecko, assembly GCA_029375565.1. Lineage (NCBI taxonomy): Eukaryota > Metazoa > Chordata > Lepidosauria > Squamata > Gekkonidae > Gekko > Gekko gecko. Next base: position 77,471,529 of record JAPDNY010000009.1, read on the forward strand.
AATGTTTGCAAGCATATTTTTAGCACAACGCCACACTTGAGCGAGAAAGAACAAAACAAATAGGTAAGAAAGCAAATCCTCTGTCCCTCTCGCTATACGTGCCCTGATTGATGTTAAAATAGGACAGGCTCAATTGATCACTCGCCTCATAGTAGCAGCTAAAGCATCAATTGCATCCATGTGGAAGTCAAGTCAAGCCCCCACATGCCCAAGCTGGTATAATAAAGTCTGGGACCACTTCATCTTGGAGAAAATTACTGATCATTATATCAATCTGAATTCTATCCCAGACCTACTAACTTTGTGAGGAAATGGATCCCCTCTATGGAATTCGTCACTGTCTCTGACCTCCAACCTCGCAACCTTGCTTATTTGAAATTATTATATCTCTAATTACTAATATAGTATATTACTCACAATGTCTAGTTGTACTTACATTTAGAGTCACTGAGATTTGCTATACACAGTTTCTCTCTTGAAAAACATGCCTTTTAATATATTATTCAATATGGTTAATAGCAATGTTAGAATTCTCATCTTGTTTATTGAGCTGTCACTGTTATTATGCTTCTTACAAGACTTCACATGTATCATTATTGAGTTCTGGTTAATACTGTAAAAATTACAAAAATAAAATTAAAAAATAGGACAGGCTCTTCTAGTTTAGGTAGTTACAAATCTCTACCAAGTTACCATTACCTCAACACATCCTTCAGCCCTTCAGGCTGGCCACATGTTCAATGGCTGCCTGCTCAGAGATGAGGTCTGCCCTTGTGTTCATCAACACAGCATTCCAGGGAAAAGATACCAACTTCCTCTTGCAAAGAAGTTTTATTCACTCTGCATCTCCACCCACTTGACCAGGTCATGCCAAGTCAAAGAAGCATTTCCTCCAGTCCATTCTTGGAGATCGCCTCTGGGTTCTTCTAGCTAAAAAGCCTTCCAAACTCTGTTTCTTGCATGGGGAAGGGGGGAAAAGGGGGAAGGCTTGAACGTCCCACTGTCTTTCCTGCTGGAGTCATTAACATTTGTAAGAAGGTGAGCTGAGGTGCCAGGAACGAATTTCCTCCTCTGACTAGAGGAAAAAACTGGTAAAAAACACAGGAAAGGCTTTTGCTGCCAGAACAACCCAGAACAGTGCATTTCTCCACAGGATGTTTGGGAGGACACTGAAGAAGAACAGATTGGATTGTTACCCCACCCTTCATTACCCAAAGGAGACGCAGAGCGGCTTACAATCTCCTTTCCCTTCCCCTCCCCACAACAGATGCCCTGTGAGGTAGGTGGGGCTGAGAGAGTTCTTTCAAGGACTGCCCTTGAGAGAACAGCTCTGAGAGAACTTCTGACTGGCCCAAGGTCAGAAACCTTAAAAGGTAGGTCAAGCAGAGCAGAGGGTTTGACTTACCTTTTTAGGTTCTTGATCCTAGGGTTAAGTTTGTTTCCCTTTTTTGTTCACAGTTTGACCCAAGGTCACACCAGCAGCTGCATGTAGAGGAGTGGGGAATCAAACCCGGTTCTCCCAGATTAGAATCCGCACTCCTAAACCACTACACCAAACCGGCTCATTGATTCATAAGGTCGCCATGAGTCGGAGGTGATTTGACGAGACTTAACACACACACACGTTGTTCATACTGTATCTTCATTGTCAAGCTTCCGACTGAACATCGTTTTCAGCAGGGCTCTTTTTGTAGCAGGAACTCCTTTGCTTATTAGGCGACACACCCCTAATGTAGCCCATCCTCCAAGAGCTTACAGTAGGCCCTGTAAGAAGAGCTCTGTAAACTCTCGGAGGATGGGCTACATTAGGGGTGTGTCGCCTAATACGCAAAGGAGTTCCTGATACAAAAAGAGCCCTGGTTTTCAGTTAAGACCTTGCATCTCAGCAGTCCCCTAGCTATGAAGACCCTGGTAGGAGACAACAGATTGGACCACATTGCTCATGTGTATCCTCCCTCATTTGTTTCCAATTCCGGTTATCTGGGGGCAGGGATTCTCTGTATTCTTGGTGTTTGGGAGGCAACGAGTGGGAGGGCTTCTGGAGTTCTGTCCCTGCTGGTGGGCCTCCCGATGGCAACTGGGTTTTGGCCACCACGTGATACGGAGCGTTGGACTGAAGGGGCTATCGGCCTGACCCCACATGGCTCCTCTGACGGTCTTTATTTATCCTCTTCACAAAAATAAAGGGACTTTGGTCGTCTAGAGAGCTTTCTCTCTGCCCCGATTACTGAGCAGCGATTTCAGTAAGAGCAGTTTCAAACAAAACCGAAGAAACAAAAAACCTAGAGGAACGTCCTCGTTGGAAACACACGACCTTCCTCAACTCCACGAAAGGAGCACGCGGACCTGCTCTCCGCCGGGTGTCGAGTCAGTACGTTTGTCGCCCTTTCGACGCCCCACGTCTTCCTCAGCAAGCAGCTCCATCAGCACCGCGGAGCCATCTGCAGCGCACAGACAGTCAGTGGGCGGCTCTTCTCCAACTTTCCTTAATTAAACTCTCACCACTCTACTGCGACATCAAGGGAGGGGAGGGTTCCTTCCCCCCCCGGCTCTCCCCTTTGCCCTTCAGTCGAGAAAAATAACTCCATTTCATTCAAAATAGGTCCTTTCCGCTTGTTCCTAGGCAGGCCGTCCAAACGTGACAAGGCCCACCAAGCCAAGCACAGCTCACCCACCAGGTATGGTGGGTGACCCACCAGGGGCTTAATCGACCTCCGGGTTGTCCTCTTTGCTTGATTGTGCACAAAAAGGGAGGAGGAACTGTCAAGCGTCTGGCGGGCTGGAATACACGGCTGGGGAGCCGGTGTGACTCGGTGGGTTTGAAGTCATTTAGACCTGTGTGAGGGGCTTCTGGGGGGGGGCTTCAAATGTTCTCCTCTTCCGAATTCCTTTCCAGAGTTCGGAAATCACCCAGTCTTGTTTCCAAATCACCTAGTCTTGTTTCCACAGATGCCTTAGGGCAAAGGTGTCAAACTCATTTGCTATGAGGGCTGGATCTGACATAAATGAGACGTTGTTGGGCCGGGCCGTGTGTGTCATAAAACGTAATGCCAGGTAGCGGAGATATAGACTTTATAAAGGACACAAAGACAAAGGGGTTTTGCCCAATGGGCGATCCGGCCGTGGTCTCGAACTGCTGAACTACCGACCTTCCAGCCTGCAGTTCAGTGTCTTAACCACTTGAGCCACCGCCGCTCCTCCTACTTAAAATAAAGACATGCTTAAAACATTAGCACTCTTGCCATATTCTGTTTAACGCTATCTGATCACTGACACCTCTTGCTCTGAATTATTGCATCAAATTGTCTGTGCTGCTGCAATCTTGAGTATGCTGTCCAAGTGTGTATCTGTAAGCTGCAAACCTATTTTTGATTTGGCATTCAAGACAGAAATCTCATGCTCAGAGTTCCGAGTCTAGGACCCAGGGGAAAACATGAAATGGCTGATCAACTGAGAGAGTCTGGCGAAGCTGCAGTAGCAGCAACAGAACTGGAAGCAGGAGATGGCCTGTTCCACTGCGGGCCTGATGGAAGCCGTCTGGGAGCCTCATCCGGCCCCCCGGGCCGCATGTTTAACACCCCTGCCTTGGGGCTTCTGCAATTTCCCTTTTCCATTCCCAGCTTTTGTACAGAGTTCGCTACATGGGTGTGGAGTGACTGCTAAAGTGACTGCATCAAAATAGTTTCTGCTCTATTGTGGATTACAAAAAAAATAGAGGAACATTTAGTTCATTCAGAGGAGGTTTCAGTGTCCTAATTAGGGTTTCCAACACTGCCTTGGCAGATGGCAGGAGAGTTAGGGGACAGGGACTCAGGGGAACTGGGTGTTGGGAGGATGTGATGTCGCTTCTTTCTAGATGATGTCCTAGATTGCAGGAAAATTCCTAGAGTGTCCTTATATGGAGGCCATTATTTTCCTTTCCGTTCACTCCTCAGTTCCTTGGGGGCAGGAAATTGGGACTGGGGATTGGTAATTCTCCACCTGAGGAAGGTGAATAGGATACCAGTTATTAATTTAGACACCACCAATGAGAGACAACTCTGAGGTCTGGGGTGGGGGGGTTGGATGGAGTGTGGGTTGGAAATCAAAATGCTAAAGTAACACCGGCCGCTTTGGTTTCCAGGCTGATTTGGGGGATCCTCTGATATGTGCTCCATCTTCCCATTGGCCAGGAAAAAGAAGTGGCACGTTAGGATGGGAGGGGCTCGATTCAATCAGTATTATTTGAAACCCTCCTCCTTTCTGTGTTTTTGTACTTGGAATAAATCGGTCCTGTCTTTTTCCTGAGCTCTCAGAGCATAACCTAAAAAATTAGTGTTGCTACCTCAGAGAAGCAAAGAAAGAGTCAGCTCTCCATCCCAGGTTTCTCATTTCTTCACATTCTCATTTTCAGCCTTGGTGCGTTCCTATTGCTTTGGTCTCTTCTTTCTTTCTTTTCTGCCGCGCTTTGCACCCTCTAGTGGTTGATTCAATATTACATCACTGTATGTCCAGTATAGAAACCTAATCTGTTGTACTTTTAAGTGCTACTGGACCCAAATCTTGCTCTTCTACTGCAGACCAACACAGCTACCCATGAAGAAGGAGGAGGAGGAGGAGGAGGAGGAGACTGAATTTATTCCTACCCTTCACTCGGAGTCTCAGAGTGGCTTACGATCTTCTTTCCCCTCCCCACAACAGACACCCTGTGTAATAGGTGGGCCTGCTCTTGAGAGAATGGCTCTGACAAAACTATGGCTTGCCCAAGGTCATCCAACAGCTGCAAGTGGAGGAGTGGAGAATCAAACCTGGTTCTCCCGGATTAGAGTCTGCGCACTTAACCTCTACACTAAACTACACCAAACTGGCTACACCAAAGAATTGCCTCAATCCTGAATTTAGTTTTAGAAGTTCTCCTATTCAGACTGGGATTAAGTGGGTAGGATTCAGCAAAGAGAAAAATTCTAGAACAATAAATAAGTTGAAGGGGGGGAATCCACACATCCCTACGCTTAATCAAGGGCTACTAAGAAAAGGAAGGAGCTGGGAGGAAATGTAGGGGCTATGAAAGTCACGTGATTTGCTTCCATATGATGATTGGATTAAGATAAGTAGATGGTGTGATGGTGGTTCAAAGAGAATCATCGTCTAGGGGCCATAGTGGCTCTCAGTTGCCCTGACTGAAACTACCAATGGCCCAAAGATTAGCTATCCTATTTACTAACCAGCCATGACGAAGAAGAAGAAGAGAAGGAGGAGGAGATTGTATTTATACCCTGCCCTTCACTTGGAGTCCCAGAGCGGCTTACAAAATCTTTTCCCTTCCCCTCCCCACAACAGGCACCCTGTGAGATAGGTGGGGCTGAGAGAACTCTTTCAAGAACTGCTCTTTCAAGGACAGCTCTTGTCAGAACTATGGCTTGCCCAACATCATCCAGCAGCTGCAAGTGGAGGAGTGGGGAATCAAACCCGGTTTACCCATATTAGAGTCCACACACTTAACCACTACACCAAACTGACTCTCTTTGATAGCAAAATCTGGCTGTAGCACAAGATATTTCACTGTCCACATGACTTACAACCTATTACAAGCTTTCTTATGTTTTCCCCAAGTTAGAAACTACATCATGGTGGCCAGAGCTGGCGTCAGCATGCCCTCAGGTGGGCAACTGCCAAAGCCCAGGACTTCTGGTGCAGTCCGCTGCTGCTGACTTCCACCCATGCATCCTCCATGCCACCTGTTTCTACCCATGCTCCCGAATGCCCAACCCCATTGAGGAAGGGCATGTGGGTGGTGTACAGTGGTGGCACTCCTGGTGGCAAGGACAGCAACACTCCCAGCTGCATGCAGTGGCCGGTGCTGTTGGGAAAAGGGTGTAGGGAACTGAACATGAGAGGGCCAGTTTGGTGTAGTGGTCAAGAGCGCGGACTCTAGCCTGAGAGAACCGGGTTTGATTCCCCACTCCTCCACATGCAGCTGCTGGTGTGACCTTGGGTCAGTCATACATTCTTTCAGAGCTGTTCTCTCAAGGACAGTTCTTGGGAGAGCTCTCTCAGCCCCACCTACCTCACAAGGTGTCTGTTGTGGGGAGGGGAAGGGAAAGGAGATTGTAAGCCTCTCTGAGACACCTTCAGATCTAATCTCCTCCTCCTCCTCTTCTTCTTCTTTATGGACAGTGGGAGGGCTGGCAAGTAGAATAAGCAGGTGTGGGGTGGAAAAGAAGTTGTGAGTGGCTGTCAGAAACCCAAACCTGGGTTCCCCTGGGTTATTACTCCTTGCCCCTTGAGCAATACCCAGCCTTGTGGCTCCTTGAGGTTGAATGCACCCAAATAAAGCAGACCTTTAAAACTACATAAAGTTTTATTAAAGGATTTTTTAAAAAATCACTATGCAGTACAATCCCTATAGCTCAGCCAAAGAGAAAATAAAGAAGCTACCTGTTCTGTCTAATGCACTGAATACCTGGAATTAGGTGGCAAATCTTCTCGCAGCATAAAACCCAAGCAGTAGCATAAAAGCTTCCTATAATGTTGCAGTCCATCTTGATGAAGCATAACAAATCAAAGCATACTAGCATGGCATGAACGTAGAGTTAACATGGCTTCCCTCTGGCCTATACCCTTATTATAGCCTTTTGCCCTCTGGCATCAGGTGGTCTCTCAGATCCAATCAGGAATCTCTCTTGATGGAGCTTTCCAAGAGATGTTAACACCTGCTCCCAATTCCCCCCTCCCATCTGATTATACAACTGAGCACAGGTTCTTACCCTTAACCAATTAGGGAATTCCTGATTCCAGCCTTGAAAGAAATAAGGATGGTATCTGCAGAAAGGTCCAAATCCTGAACACCTGCGAGCTAGACTAGGCCCTCCAATAATCACATTAACCTTTAAGGGAAATTAGGGTGCATTGCCTCACAGTGGGGCCCTGGTGGTGGGCAGATGGGGGGCCCTCTGGGCACTGTCTACCCAGGGACCCCAAAAGATAAGATAAGAGAAGAGATTGGATTTATACCTTGCCCTTCACTACCCAAAGGAGTTTACAAACTCCTTTCTCTTCCCCTCCCCACAACAGACACACTGTGAGGTAGGTGGGACAGAGAGAGCTCTGACAGAAACTGCTCTTTTTCAAGGACAGCCCTTGTCAGAAGTACAGCTTGCCCAAGGTCATCCAGCCAGGTGCGAGTGGAGGAGTGGGGAATCAAACCCGGTTTGCCCAGATTAGAGTCCGCGCACTTAACCACTACACCAAACTGGCTTGGAACTGGCCCTGAAGGTGACTCTGCAATATGCTGCTGTGGTACTGAACAGAGATCCTGGAAGATCAGGATTTGAGATGCTGAATAGAGTCACTCATCCATAGATTAATACAGTTCTGAGAGCTCTGCCCATACTGAGTTGAAAGCTTCACGGAGAGAGTTTAGTCTGTATAGTTTTTGCAAAGGCAAATTGGTATGTGCAAACCATCAGTCTTAACATATATTAATAGAAGGAAAAGGGCTTGTTGAACAATTGGTAGGCTTTAAAAAAAAACGTACTTTGCTTTGCAAAACTATAACGTTTTATTATTTCCTGTGCTGTACACACTTTGAAACTCGAAATGGCAGTGTAGAATAATAACGGACATAATGAGCATTCGGTCTGAATGACCCATTCTCCAGTTCTGTATTTAATATTTAAAAAGTAATTGAAACAATGGGACTAAGTGGCCGTCATAATATTCCTTTTGCCCTGGTAATACAGAGAAGAGCTTAAGAGTGTCCGCAATTTACCAACCCCAGGACGCTCCAGTCAGCGATATCAAGCTAGAGTTTCTTCCCTGCCAGTAAGGGAGAAGATAATAGAGGTTTATAAAATTCAGGATGGAGTGGAGCAAATGGAGAGAGAAAGAGAGAGATTGAGAGCTTTTCTTCCATCTCCGGTCATATGAGAATTCAGAGACACCTGATGAACTTGACAGACAATAGGTTCCAAGCAGACAAAAGGAAGGACTTCTTCACTCAGTCAGCAAGTAAATTGTGGAATTCACTGCCAGCAGATGTAGTAATGGCCATTAGCATGGGCAGCCTTAATTAATATAGCTGTTGGAAGCAAATCTCCACCCCAGTTACATTTTTATTTTGGCAGAACACCTACGGAAATGTCTCTACAACTTTGGTTTTAGGATATTTTTAGCTGAACATCAGTAAAAAAACAAATTCCCAAGTGTGCAGCCATTTACCACTTACTGTTTTCTTTCTGTAGATCAAAGAAAAGTACCTGGTATACACAACTGATACAAAAATATACTGATTTTGACTTTTGCAGTACTTTTTTTCCCCCTGTTCTCCATAGTCTCCCTTATTTTTCCTGTGGATTGCTTCATCACGCCGAGGACAGGTAAATATTGCCCCTCAGAGAAACATCCTGCTCATGCGAATGTCGCTATCCTTTTCTATCTAATTTTCCTAGATCTGTGTAATTGTGAGTGTGTTTGAATAATTGTATGTTTGTGAAGTACTGTCAGTAAAAAACCCATTTCATTTTGAAGTTGGTCTCTGTGTCTATTCTTGGTGTTTCTGGAAGAAGCGGGACCACTGTATACATAGGTGATTGCTCCCATATTTGCCTGTTGCCATTTATAATAGCATAATTCCCCAAAGTTATTAACAACTCAAGGCAATCTGGCTAACAACATGTCCGCCTGCACTTCTGGACCCTGGGAGCACCAGCCACAGCCCATACTTACCGGTCATGGTGTGGGAGAAGGCAGGAGGGGAGCAAGTGAGTGAACAAGCAGCCGGCCGCGGGAGCATCTGCCTGCTTGGCTGGGAGGGAGAGAAGAAAGGAGGCTCTTGCTTTCTTGCTCGCTCCTCTTGCTGGCTGACTCCCTCTCTCACTCTCTTACATGCACAGGCCTGCTCACTGCCACCACCACTGGGGCTAGGTGGAGGCACAGCTGTTTGGGGGGTGCTGACTTCTTTGGAGGGTGCCTGGTTGTTTGGGGAGGGTGCTGGGTGCTCGCAGATACCCCCATGTGTATGGGTCTGAGGCAAAGGAGGGGGGGGCAGGGACATGGGGGGTGATGTCAGCAACATCACTAACATCACTGTGTCGCAGTACAACCCAGAAGTGACAACAGGGAACTCTAGGAATCCCTGGAAAATCCATGGTAAAACCCAGAGCAATCCAGAAGTGATGTGCTGCTGACACAGAGGCTGGCACTGTTTTCATTTCCTCCTGCCCCCACTCCACCATAGTGGGAGATCTAGTAACCTTATGGAGCACTGAGATGATGTGTGTGACAACCCGTGTTCCCTCTCAGCTGAGTTAGTGTGAGCTAGCTCACAGTTTTTTAGCCTCCAGCTCACACACTTTTGGCTTCGCTCAGGAAGGATGGCTCCAGAGAAAACTAATTTATACAGTAGCCAAATGGCTCGCTTGCAACTTTAATGCCAGTAGCTCAAAAAAGTAGAATTTTTGCTCACAAGACTGCAGCTTAGAGGGAGCATTGGTTACAACCCATTTAGTGGCTCATCGTAGACAACATCACCATGCAAGCCGGAAGGATCCTGGTTCAGGGCCTACATCTTACAAACAACAAATGACCATAAGAACATAAGAAGAGCCCTACTGGATGAGACCATCTAGTCCAGCATCCTGTCGCACACAGAGGCCAACCAGTTCCTCTGGAAGTCCAACAACAGGGCATAGAGGCTGATGCCTTCATAAGAACATAAGAAGTGCCCTGCTGGATCAGACTGGTGGTCCATCTAGTCCAGCATCCTGTCTCACACAGTGGCCAACCAGTTCCTCTGGACGGTCAACAACATGGCATAGAGGCAGAGGCCTTCCCCTCATAAGAACACAAGAGCCCTGCTGGATCAGACCAGTGGTCTGTCTAGTCCAGCATCCTGTCTCACACAGGGGCCAAGTCCAACAACAGGGCATAGAGGCTGAGGCCTTCATAAGAAGCGCCCTGCTGGATCAGACTGGTGGTCCATCTAGTCCAGCATCCCGTTTCACACAGAGGCCAACCGGTTCCCCTGGAAGTCCAACAACAGGGCATAGTGGCCAAGGCTTTCTCCTGACATCGCCTCCAGGCACTGGGGTTCAGAGGCTGACTGCCTTTGAATATGGAGGTTCCCCTTTTGTCACCATGGCTAGTAGCCACTGATAGACCTCTCCTCCACGAATCTATCTAACCTATCGACATGGGCTGGTTAACACGTTTGTTGTCAGGCGGTGGTCACATGATGGCCCATTCTTCCAGTTTGGTGTAGTGGTTAAGTGCGCGGCCTCTAATCTGGGAGAACTGGGTTTGATTCCCCACTCCTCCACTTGTACCTGGCTGGATGACCTTGGGTCAGTCACAAGCTCCGGCACAGCTGTTCTTGAAGAAAGAGCTGTTTCTGTCAAGAGCTCTGTCAGGTTTGAAATCAAGTAGATCCAGTCATTCTTGCACAAGGAAAGGTTTATTGGATTATCTTGCTAAAAACCCACAGTAGGAGGTCATTGTCAGGAATGGGGGGCGAAGCAAAGCAAGCTAACTTATAGTGTGATGCAATGAAGCGCCTAGCAAATGAAACTTGTGCACTCGCGCGGGAACTCCCGGCGGGAGAAATACTTCATGAGCGGGAGACTACTCCCCCTCCCCTTGCCTTCCCAGGACTGGAAAATTCTCAGCAAAACAAGAATAGTCCAAAGCCTACGTTCAAGGCCACCGTGATAAGGAAAAGCGGCAGGGAAGAAGCTCCCACGTTTCTGCCTGCATAGCTACGCAAGCGCAAAGCGGGGTAGGGAACATAAAACAATGGATTCAGTGAGAAACATCAAAGGCATTTTCTGACATTCTGCCCTTCCCAAAATACCACCCACCCACCACTCAGGAAGGAGAGAATGAGGGCCCCCAGGTTTATTAGGGTATCGAGTGTGAAATTCTTTCAGGTGATCAGGTGCATTGATATCAGATACTTTCACCCACTCCCTGTGTTGGGGCCCAAAGTGTACCCATTGAACAAGGTACAGGAGTTGTCCACGGAGAATCTTAGAGTCCAAAATGTCAGCAATTTCGTAGTGCTCCTCATCGTCAACCATCAAAGGGGGGAGGCGCCGGAAGCTCAGCTTGCCATTTAGTCGGGGGTAATGCAGGTTTGAGGAGGCTGTAATGGAAAATTGGATGTATTGCTTTAAGAGATTTAGGCAAATCTAGTTGTACAGTTACTTGATTTATACATCTCAACACTTTGAAAGGACCAATATATTTCCAAGCAAGTTTCCGGGACTGTTGCGCTAGCCTTAGGTTCTTGGTTGACAGATAGACCGAGTCTCCCGGTTGCAGTTTCCAGCCATCTGCCCTCTTTTTGTCTGCTTGCTTTTTGTACTGTGTCTTGGCCTCATTCAATGTCTCAACAATTAGGGGCCAAGAGTCCCGGAAAGTTTTACACCATGCTGAGGCTTTCCCTACAGTCTCACCGGGCTTCAAAAAGGGAAGAGGGGGGCTGTCATAACCCATGGCAGCTTTGAAGGGAGACATCTTCGTTGAAGCGTGCCATGAGTTGTTGTACGCAAACTCCGCCAGTGGTAATAAATCTACCCAATTGTCTTGTTGATAGTTAGAGAAACATCTTAGGTATTGTTCTAAAGTCTGGTTTACTCTCTCCGTTTGCCCGTCGGTTTCAGGGTGATAGGCGGTACTGAGAGCACGTTCAATACCCATTAGAGTCATTAACTCTGACCACAACTTTGAAACAAATTGAACCCCTCTGTCGGAGATTATCTTGAGTGGTAACGTATGTAGCCTGGCAATGTGTTGGAGGAAGGCTTTGGCCAAGACTTTGGCTGTTGGCAGACTGGGGAACGGTATAAAGTGAGCTTGCTTAGAGAATAAGTCCACTACCACCCAAATGACCGTCATATGTCTAGAGGGGGGAAGATCTGTGATAAAGTCCATAGAGATTACTTCCCAGGGTCGGCTCGGGGTGGGTAGAGGCTGTAAAAGACCCGGAGGTTTTCCCGGTCTGGCTTTGCAACGATTGCACGTCGGACAGGATTGTATATAAAGGGATAAATCCTGTTTCATCCGGGGCCACCAGAAGCCACGTTGCAGCAGTCGTAAGGATTTTACATATCCAAAGTGCCCCGCAGATTTTGAGTCATGGACTGTCTGCAACATCTGGGACCGGGTAGCTTCAGGGACAAAAATTTTATTTCCCCTGTACCAGCAGCCGTTCGGACCACATTTCACATCATCCCTGGCTTGTAACTCACTTGTTTCCTGTGTGGTGATGTCAGTGACAAATTGTTTTTCCCAGGTTAATGCCTGGATGGGATTCAATTGTGCTCGTTTGGTTTTACGGGTTACAACTGCACCAACTAATTGTTCAGGGGTGAACATAGACTCTCGTATTTCTGTCCTCTTACAGAGGTGTTGGGGAAGGCGGGAGAGAGCGTCTGCCAGATGATTGGCTTTACCTGGGAAATGGTGAAGGGTGAATTGAAATTTAGAGAAGAACTCAGCCCACCGGAATTGTTTTGCATTTAGATTCCGGGGTTTCCGCAGTACCTCAAGATTTTTGTGATCAGTCCAGATTTCAAAAGGTACTTGGGACCCTTCTAACCAGTGTCTCCAGGTGATCAATGCTAAACGTATAGACGCTGCTTCTTTATCCCAAATGGGCCAAAATCTCTCTGTATCATTGAATTTTTTGATACATAAGCCAGGGGTTGTAGTTGTCCCTGACCATTCTCTTGCAAAATCACCCCACCCATAGCGGTATCCGACGCGTCAACTTGGACCACAAACTTTTTTGTCTCATCGGGGTGTGCTAGTATGGGTTCAGACGTGAATAACTGTTTTAGTTGTTCAAAAGCTTCCTGACACTGGGGGGTCCAGTTCAAAGGGGCCCCTGGCACAGAAGCCTTAGATCCCCTCCCCTTAGTCTTTAGCAGTTCCGTGAGGGGGAGGGCTACTTGGGCAAAGTGTGGCAGGAATTGACGGTAAAAATTGGCGAAACCGAGGAAACTTTGGAGCTGTCGCCTGGTTTTGGGGGGCTCCCACATCAACACATCCTGGACCTTCTTTGGGTCCATTTCTAACCCCGCGGAGGATATGCGGTACCCCAAAAAGTCAATGCACTCCTGGTGGAATTCACATTTTGACAGTTTGACAAACAGTTTGTGTTCTAATAGCGTTTCCAATACTTTTCGCATAAGGGTAGTGTGAGATTCTTGATCCGGGGTATAGACCAAGATATCATCCAAATAAACAACCACCCCCTTGAATAAATAGGGGTGTAACACTTCATTGATTAAATTCATGAAGACCCCTGGTGCCCCCTGTAAACCGAAGGGCATAACCCGATATTCAAATTGCCCCAGCGGGGTATTAAATGCAGTCTTGTATTCATCCCCCTCTCTGATACGGACCCGAAAATAGGCATCACGTAAATCCAGTTTAGAAAACACTTTCCCCTTAGCCACCTCTGCCAATAAGTCTTTGATGAGGGGCATTGGGTAGGCATTAGTTGCAGACACTGCGTTCAGTCCCCGGTAATCCGTGCAGAGTCTGAGCCCCCCATCTTTTTTTTTACAAAACAATACAGGTGCTGCAAAAGGGGATGATGCTGGCCAAATAAATCCACGGGCCAGATTCTTATCGATAAAGCGGCGTAGTTCTTCCTTTTCACTGGGACTCATGGCGTAAATTTTCCCTTTTGGTAATTTCTGGCCCGGAAGAATTTCAATCGCACAGTCGGAGTTACGGTGGGGGGGTAGTTCATCAGCTTCCTCCTCCTCAAAAACCCTGGTTACATACCGGTAATCCTTAGGGATGCGGTTAAGGTCCTCCGTGGCTAAACAAGCTCGTGGAGGTTCATTGCATGGGGGATTTCCCCACCCTGGGTCCCATTGGTGTTCTGTACATTTCGGGGAGATAAATTGTACGCTCCCTTCCTCCCATAGAATGTAAGGATTATGTCCATGTAACCAAGGGCTACCCAACACTAAGGGAAACTGGGCTTGAGGGGCTATTACAAACGAGCGTAGCTCCCAGTGGTCACCAATGCCTACTCTTAAAGGAACAGTCTCAAATCGGCATGGTTCCTTCATTGGAGACCCATCCATTTGCGTGAAAGTTATTGGGTCTTTCAAGTTGACCACGGCTGCCTCCAACCCCATAACCATAGACGGGTTTATCAGGTCCCTCCCGCACCCTGAGTCAATGAGGGCTCGAACCCGAATATGGGTCATCATTGCTGGGTTCATCACCAGAACAGTCACAAAGAAGAGAGAGGGGTAATTGCTCACCAGTTTAGGCGCCTCAGGTGCTGGGTCCTGCTGTGTAGCGCCATTCACAAACAGGACCATTTCGTTTCCCTGCATCTCACTCTCCTCCTCCAGCATCATGGTATCCGCTTGGTCGGGGCTAGCAAAAAGGGCCCGTGTATTGCGTGGTTTCGCTGTACCTTTCCTTGGGGTAGGGGTTGTCCACCTTCTGGGCTCCTCTTGTGGTAGAGCTCTATTGGGATCCCCTTTCGGGCAGGATGCGGCGAAGTGCCCCTTCTCCCCACACCGCAGGCAGAGGCCCTGTCGCATACGCTGATCTCTCATCCCACTTGGGGTGGATGTTGGTTTGGGTCTGGGCTGGCCTGCCGCAAGACTCGGACGGTTGTTGCCCAAAGTTAGATCCAGTTTCATCATACGTAAGCGACTTTCCGCTTTTTCGGCTTCCTCCATCCAACCCTGGAGGGTGCGAGGTTGCTGAGAGCTGAGGACATTATTGCGGACATCTACGGCTAGTCCCATTCGATATTGTTGAGCCAAGACCGCATCGGTCCAGTCCCGAATTTTCACTGCGTGCCTTTGAAACTCCCTTGAATACTCCCGCACGGAGAGTTTGCCTTGTCTGAACGTGCGAAGGAAGGCTTCAGCTTTTGGGCCGCCCCGGGTCCTCGAAACGGTTTCTCAAGGCCCACATGAAGTCATCTACATTCCCCAATTCCGCTGCCTCCAGATCATGAAGGGCTACATACCAACTAGTAGCACTCCCCCGGAACCTGGACGCGATAAACTCCACCTGTTGCTCTTCGTCTGGGAACACATAGCCCCATCTCTGCACAAATTTCCCTACTTGCAATATGAAAAAGGACACAGTCTCTGGATCTCCATCAAACGTGATCTCAAGCATGTCCTTGGGGCGGATTACTGGGGGGCCGGCGCCATGACCGGTACTGGGACTGGCTGCATGAGGGGTGCTGGAGCAGGGAGTTGAGGCGGAGGCAGAGCTGGCGGCTGGATAGGTCCTGGTTGCCCTGGCCCGGGTCCTGGTGCTGGGACTGCCAGTGGAGGTGGGACCGGTGCTGGCTGGCCCGGCCCTGGCCCCGGGGGAGCTGGTTGGCCCGGCCCCGGACCCGGGGGAGCAGGAGGTGGCCGTCCCGGTAGCAACGGTGGTGCAGGGGCTGGTGCCGGTCTAGGTTGCGTCAGCGGATGAGCTCGAATTGCTTGGTCCATCATCTGTGGTAGGGATTGCATTAGTTTGCTCATGTCCCTTACCAGACGTCGGGTATCCTCTTGAATAGAGTCCATGCGGGCATCGGTATCCGAACCGGACCCAGTTCTGGGAGATCCTCGAGACAACCTCCCCTGGGGAAGTCCAAAACTACCTCTGGGATCCAAAAGGCTGTCCCGGCTCTGGCTTCCTGGCATAGTCCAGGTTGTCTGGGTAGTATCCAACAGGTTCTTAGTCCAATCGCGTGATCTGCGATAGGTCACCCCTTTATCCCAGGGTGTTGGGGCTCCCGGCACGTAGGTTCGTGGAACCGCTCCTCCTTGACTCTGCATTGGCCCGGCCGGGCTGTAGATTGGGAGAGTGTACGGAGCACCCATTGTGCCGATCGATGGCGGAGTAACCAACCCGGCTACTGATTGTGGTGTTGGCGCTGCCAAAACTGTAGTTGTAGTCACCGGAACAACAGTGGTGGTCGGGACAGTGACCACTGGGGTTGCCACGGTAGTGACTGGGACCGTGGCTCCCGAAGTAGTAGTCATTGGAACTGCGCCCGTGGCTCCCGAAGTAGTAGTCACTGGGACTGCGCCCGTGGCTCCCCCCCAGCTCCGCTCATCGTGGTAGACGGCGGAAACTGACGGTGGGGGAATGAAGTGGATTCCTGACAATTTCTGTCAGGTTTGAAATCAAGTAGATCCAGTCATTCTTGCACAAGGAAAGGTTTATTGGATTATCTTGCTAAAAACCCACAGTAGGAGGTCATTGTCAGGAATGGGGGCGAAGCAAAGCAAGCTAACTTATAGTGTGATGCAATGAAGCGCCTAGCAAATGAAACTTGTGCACTCGCGCGGGAACTCCCGGCGGGAGAAATACTTCATGAGCGGGAGACTACTCCCCCCTCCCCTTGCCTTCCCAGGACTGGAAAATTCTCAGCAAAACAAGAATAGTCCAAAGCCTACGTTCAAGGCCACCGTGATAAGGAAAAGCGGCAGGGAAGAAGCTCCCACGTTTCTGCCTGCATAGCTACGCAAGCGCAAAGCGGGGTAGGGAACATAAAACAATGGATTCAGTGAGAAACATCAAAGGCATTTTCTGACAAGCTCTCTCAGCCCCGCCTACCTCACAGGGTGTCTGTTGTGGGAGGGGAAGGGAAAGGAGTTTGTAAGCCGCTCTGAGGCTCCCTTGGGTAGTGAACGGCGGGGTATAAATCCAATCTCTTCTTCTCTTCTTCTTCTTCCCTGCCAAGAGAAGACCTTTGTTTGTACAGAGGAATATTCCGGCATGCAAGCTCCTACATCCAGCCCGAAGTGGTCCAGTCCAGTCAATTGTTTAGCCCCTCACCTGCAGTTTGGAAAGAAAGCAGGTACATCCTTCATGCAACCAACCTTTAAAAATCCTTGTTTCTTCAATAAAGGCATGAATACTTAAAAAACAAACAAACTAGGGAACAGATTAAGATCAATGAGGGACAAATCAAAATAAACAACGAAGAAAAGAAGAAGCGACCATAGGCGCCTACCCTACGCAAATCCCCCCCCCCAAGCAATTTTTCATCCTTAGCCGCGGATGGGTAGCGGTGATCCCTCTGCTCTCCCGAGAAGAGCAATTTCCCATTTTTCCTCTCCGCACTTCCATCTGTGTCTAGGGTCTTGTTCTACTTTCTCAGACACCAGCGACTAATTTAAAATGTCCCAATTTCCCATCCTTCCTCTTCCCTCTCACCCGGCTCAACCCCTTCTTCCCAGAGGATGAGCCGACACAAGACACGCACACACACCGCCCAGCACCACATTTCTTTTTGGATAATCCATCATTTCAGCCGCATAAAAATTATGCATGTAGATCTCCCAGACAAAGAGGCACGGGGGGAGCAGCTCTTTCTACACCGTCCATCTGGCCCTCCATCTTCAACCAGCTTGGAATCTTGGTCTGACATGAATTATTTCATCTGACCAACAGCACCGAGAACCCTGATCCCAAGAAGAAGAGAAGAAGGGAAGAGATTGGATTTATACTCCACCCTTCACTCGGAGTCTCAGAGCGGCTTACAAACTCCTTTCCTTTCCCCCTCCCCACAGCAGACACCCTGTGAGGTAGGTGGGGTGGAGAGAGCTCTGACAGAAACTGCTCTTTTTCAAGGACAGCTGTGCCAGAGCTTGTGACTGACCCAAGGTCACATCAGCAGGTGCAAGTGGAGGAGTGGGGAACCAAACCCGTTTCTCCCAGATTAGAGTCCTCACACTTAACCAAACTGGCTCAAGGACAATCTCCAATTATTAGGGAAGGTCTACGCAGAGGCAGGCAACAGCAAACCAGCTCTATCTCTCGCCTTGAAAACCGTATGGGGCTCGCAAGAGATGTGTCTCCATGGAAGGCCATGTAGAGGATGTGAGAGGACAAAGGGAGAGAAAGAGGTGGGGTCAGAGGACAGCTCCCAGCTTAAGACAAAGAGAGGCAACCTATTCACGAAGACAACACCTATGCACAATTAGAGTGGTATAGTGCCCCCCATTCTCCAGGCATGCTGAGTTGTTTTACTCCAACACAAAGACCTCTTAAACACTGTCCTTTCCTGATGTTTTTATAAAACTGTTTTGATCCAGAAGTGGGGGGAAAAAACTGATTCTCAAGACTGAATTCTGTAGGCCCACCATCAAACTCTTGCTCTCTGCTGCTGGCTAGAGCTTGTTTTAATGCCCTTTTAGAAGTATTGTGACATTCATATTGTCCACGCTACGCATTTGGCCTTTCTGGGGAAGGTTACAGGCTTGGCTTCACAGAGAGACCTTTGGCCATGCAACTCATTGACTCCAGCAGAAGCTCTGCGAATTACCAAAGTTCCATGCAGAGACCTGAGGACTTTCTCCCGGGCTACCCTTTGAAAGAATTCTTGAGTACGGCTTTGTGATGGCACGAGGAAGACATCTTTCTCCATTCCCGTTGAGCACGTTTGCTCAAAATAACAGCAGAGACAGCAGTGGGATTGAGGTGGTTTCTAAAAATACTGAGTAGGATACAGATCTTCTCATGTGGTAGCAAGGGTGGCACAGATGACCTTGGAACTATCTTCAGATTTCATCTCCTTGCGTCTGCCATACCATGACCTTTACTATATTTTTAATCCCAACCTTCCGCTTCAAACCTAGAGGTAGTACACGTGATTCCAGTCATTTTCTTTAAAAAGGCAGACGAAAATAAATGACCCAATCAGTTCTATGAAGGGTTGCCATCCTCCTAGGGATGGGATGGGCACAGACTGGCTGACAAACTAAAGTTCATCGTGACTTCTGCCCAGCTCATGGTTCGTGAGACAATGTCCGCAAACTGAAGAACCGCCACGAACTTCCGTGAATTTTAAGACAGCTCATGGTGGTTGTGAAGAGCAGAAAGCAGGGGTTTAAACTTTAAATGGCTCATGGACTGATACGAACTGAGTCGGCTCACGAACCAACCTCCTGGTTCATGGTCCGTACCCATCTCTACAACCTCCATCTCCTGGAATTACAACTCAGCTCCAGATGGCAAAGATCACTTCGCCTGTAGAAAATGGCTGCTTTGGAGGGTGGGCTCTACGACATTGCCATTCACTGGGGCAACTTTATTTAAATGTTTTTATGAGATATGCATATAATACACAGATCTCAGGAAGAGATTTGGCGAGCCCCTTGTGACTGATGGGCATCACCCAGCTCCCTAATGCAGTGACACTCAGTCAGAGCATTGGGACACCCACATGTGGTTTTTTGACACACCAGTAGCGGCTCTTCTGAGCACTTTCTCCAACATGGCATCCTCCCCACATGGAGTTTAGTAACTAGGACTGGTACCTAGGGCTACCAACCTCCAGGTGGTGGCTTGGAATTACAACTGATCTCCAAGCAACAGAGATCAGTTCACCAGGAAAAAATGGCTGCTTTGGAAGGCGGACTCTATGGCACGATGCCCTTCTAAAGTCCTTCCCCTCTTCAAACTGCTTTGGAAGGTGGACTCTATGGTATTGTATTCCACTGAAGTCCCTCCCCTCCCCTCCCCATACCCCGGTCTCCTGAGCTCCACCCCCAACATCTCCAACTATTTCTCAGTCTGGAGCTGGCAACTCTAGGTAACTCTAAAATGCTCATTTGGGAAAGCAGGCAATAAGGAGCAAGGGAATCGCAAAATGTCACCCACGCTCTCTCTCATAATGCTATTGTAGCTGTTCCAATTATAGAGTCCTCCCCCGCAGCTGCCTCTTGCGGTAGGAAGTGTCACGTATTAGGCCGAGATCAATACTGCGGCTAATGGCCTAAGGTATCAAGGAGAACAAAACAGAGCCCTCCGTGGAAGAGACGAGAGCGTTGTCTGGAAACCAAGAGACGATAATCCCGGGGATGAATGGATTTAGAGATTTCTTAAGTCGTTTTAGCAAACAGAGGGCAGGCTTAAGCAGCTCTTTCAACAACTTCCTTGACAGAGGAGAAGAGATTGACATCTTCCTGTTTGGAGCTGGGGGGGCGACGTCAACATCCTGCTGTGAATGTTATCCGCCATTGTAACGGAGGCTGGAGGCAGGTGCTTGGACTGCAGTTGGTTTTTTTAAAACAAACAAACAAACAAACAACTAATCACCCAAGTGCCTAGTAGCTAGGGTTGCCAACCTCCAGTTGGTGTCTGGAGATCTCCTGGGATTACACCTGATTTCCAGGCTCCAAAGATCCATTCCCCTGGAGAAGATGGCTACTTTGGAAGAGGGACTCTCCGGCATTATGCCCTTCTGAAGTCCCTCCCCTCTTCAAACTCTGCCCTCCCCAGTCTCCGCCAGTGTTCCCTCTAAGTGATGTGCTGCTGACACAGAGGCTGGCACTGTTTTCATTTCCTCCTGCCCCCACTCCACCATAGTGGGAGATCTAGTAACCTTATGGAGCACTGAGATGATGTGTGTGACAACCCGTGTTCTCTCTAAGCTGAGTTAGTGTGAGCTAGCTCACAGTTTTTTAGCCTCCGGCTCATGCATCTGTGTCTTCGCTCAGGAAGGGATGGCTCCAGAGTCTCACAAGACTTCACAGCTTAAAGAGAGCGTTGGTCTCCACCTCCCAAAAATCTTCAGCAATTTCCCAATCTGGAGCTGACCACCCTACTTGTAGTGCTGGGGTTTGGACTGCAGGAGGGTAGTCATGAGGTTGTATTGCATTTATCAGAATGGCACAAGAAAAATAATTAGGGATGCCAGCCGCCGGGTGGGACCTGAGGATCCCTCGGAATTACAGCTCATCTCCAGGTGACAGAGACCGGTTCCCCTGGAGGATGCTTTGGAGGGTGGACTCTACGGCATTGCACGCCACTGCGGTCCCTGTCCTTCCTGGGCTCCATCCCCAAATCTCCAGGCATCCCCCAACCTGGATCTGGCAACCCTACCCCCATTCCCCACTGGTGGCCTGGCAACCCTAAAGATAAAACACTTCTGCACTTAACCAGGAAGGATGCATTTCCAGGGCTGTCTGGAGTCTCCAGTCTCATACTGGGGCAAAGTCTTATACGGAGATGAACAAACAACAAAAATGCTTTTAGGTCTAATTGCATGTACTATTTTCCCTTGGGTTGTCCCTGGGTCAGCATGATCAACACGCATCATGGGTTGCCTACGGGCACATGGGGTTCGATTTAGGTTGGGATCACAGCGCATGAGTCAGGACACTGAACAGCAGCAGTGAGGTGACCTAGCGAGGGATTTCAGCTCAAGAAGTTAATGCACGGTGAATATGGCTGGCCATCGTCTTCCTCATTGAACTCCACGGCAGCCGTTCCTCAGGCACAAGTGGCCATTGGTAGGATCTGGCCTCTGCCTGGTCTCAGAGGCCTTTGAACATGGGGTTTTCTTTCTTTATATGATTGCTCCATGTAGGAATGATTGTGGGGAGAGACAGGAGTCAGACATGATGAAGAAGAAGAAGAAGAAGAAGAAGAAGAAGAAGAAGAAGAAGAAGAAGAAGAAGAAGAAGAAGAAGAAGAAGAAGAAGAAGAAGAAGAAGAAGAAGAAGAAGAAGAAGAAGAAGAAGAGGAGGAGGAGGAGGATGGAGGAGGAGGAGGAGGAGGAGGAGGAGGAGGAGGAGGAGGAGGGGGAGGAAGGGGAGGGGAGGAGGAGATTGGATTTATACCCCGCCCTTCTCTACCCAAAGGAGTCTCAGAGTGGCTTACAAACTCCTTTCCCTCCTCCTCCTCCCCACAACAGACACCCTGTGAGGTAGGTGGGGCTGAGAGAGCTCTGACAAAAACTGTTCTTTTTCAAGAACAGCTGTGTCAGAACTATGGCTTGCCCAAGGTCATCCAGCAGGTGGAAGTGGAGGAGTGGGGAATCAAACCCGGTTCTTCCAGATTAGAGTCCGCACACTTAACCACCTGACCACTACGAAGAAGAAGAAGAAGAAGAAGAAGAAGAAGAAGAAGAAGAAGAAGAAGAAGAAGAAGAAGAAGAAGAAGAAGAAGAAGAAGAAGAAGAGGAATGATGATGATGATGATCGAGAGAAAAGGAGAAGAACAAATCAAAATGCACCAAGATGAACAGGATTCTTCCTCTCATCAGTGTTATTATTATTATTCCTCCAAGCTGGCTCCTAAGATTTTCAACCATCTTTGTCTCCTGAAGGGCTGCCAACCTCCAGGTGGGGCCTGGAGATCTCCTAAAATTACAACAGGTCTCCAGATGACTGAGATTGGTTCCCCTGGAGGAAATGGCAGGTTCAGTAGGTGAACGCTGTGGAAAATCATGGATTTTAGGTGAAATGCCTCCCCAAATTCTCCCTTCCACAGGAACTCCCCCCCCCCAAGAATTTGCGAAGCTTGGCTGGCAACCCAATTTCCCCCTCCTCCACTGAGCCCCCAGAACAAGCCTGTGAAGCAGGAGAGGGAGTGATTGGCCACCTCAGGAACTTCAGGGCAGAGTAGGGATTTGAATTCAGGCCTTGCAAGTCCTAATCCAACAATGTTCTCACTACACAACACTGCTCATACAGAAAGGGGAAAGAAGCTTTACTTCCCAACGCTGAGCCTCCCAGCTGGAGTGAAACCTGTAGGGTTGTTGTTGTTGTTGTTGTTGTTGTTGTTGTTGTTGTTGTTGTTGTTGTTGTTATTTCTATCACATTTTTAAAAAAATTCTATCTATTGGAGAGTCAGGAGGAAAGATGCCAAACCAACCGTAGCCAGGCACAAATAAACCAGGCCACCCCGTTTCATAAGAACATAAGAACATAAGAGAAGCCAATGTTGAATCAGGCCGATGGCCCATCTAGTCCAACACTCTGTCACACAGCAGCCAAAATATACCAGGTACCATCAGGAGGTCCACCAGTGGGGCCAGGACACTAGAAGCCCTCCCACTGCTGCCCCCTCCAGCACCAAGAATAGAGTGCATCACCTGCCCCAGACTGAGAATTCCCATCTGTCAGGTAGCCCTGCCATTATGGAAGGGTGGGAGGTGGGCTATGATGGATGACAGGGTGGGAGGTGGGCTATTGGCGCCTTCGTGGCGTACCAGACGGGAGGTTGGAATCCGGGGAGTTGTTGATTTACACCTCGGGTGTGAGAATGGAATGTGGCTTTTATTTTATTATCTCTTTGCAGCCCAGACGTTTTGACCTTGGCAAGTCGGGCTGTGAGCTTCTCTATCGCTGGCATAGATGTAGCAGCTGTGGTTAATGGGGGCGGTGGGGAATTCATTAGCTTAGTAACTTTCGATTTCCCAGTCGCATGGTATTCATTGTATGGAGGAAGGGGGGTCCCCATTCACCCCCTTTCCCTGTATAACCGCTTGCTTTCTGTAACCAAGTCATTCTGAACAAGAGACCTGTTTCAGTGATCTATCTATTGCAGCTTAATAAACGCTAACCTTGCTTGCATCAAAAAGGTCTGGTGTTTGCTGACTAAGTTAGGACTTCTGACAGTTTGTTCAGAATCATCATTTACTTTCGGGACTGGTCCTAAACCCACCACTCCAAAATGAGTGATGGAGAAGAAGACACTCTCCCGATTGAAGAAGAAGAAAAGGACAAGAAACCTCCAGGGAAAGGCGTACCCAAAGAAACCCCTGACACATACGTGCCGGGACAATGGGGTTTGGAGTACGACTTTGGAGGGCCCTACGGCGATCCGTATGGGGCAGCTTATGGAGGGGTGACCCACCGAGCGGGACGCAGACGGGACTGGGTGAAACCCCTGACCGAGACCCACGAGGCGTGGTTCGGGACCCCAAGAGCATCCATGGGGATGAGCCACCCCGAGAGGTCGGTCCGCAAATTGGCTACCGCCGAACCCCTGGAAGACACCGGCAGGGACTCCGAGCCCCGAGAGAGTGTCGTGGTGAGGCGGAGATGGAGCGGGGAGCCAAGCCAAGACCGCCTGATGCGTTTCCTGGATGAATCCCTCGCTCGCATCCCACAGATGATTGCGGATGGCATTCGGGAGGAGCGTGAACGACAGAGACGGGAAGAGCCGCCGGCACAAGTCCCTCCAGATCAACGTCCAGCACCGGACCAAGGGGCGGGGAACGTGCCAGCCGGACCACCGGATCAACCAGCGGGGCCAGCGCCACGGGGGCCGCCGGGGCAACAACCCCCTCGCCCTTGGGGGTTCCTGCCTCCTAAGCCTACCGAGCTCCTGGATGCGGATTTTGACGGAGACCCCGAAAAGTTTCCGTTCTTCCTGGTGCGAGCCGAGAAGTTCATTGAAACTTGGGGCCACCTGTTCCAGAGGGAAGAGCGGATGGTCGACGTCATAGCGGCTCACCTGAAGGGAGCAGCAGCTGACTGGTACGTGGGGCTCCACCAAGCCGATGGGCGCGAGCTGAGAGAGATCGACTCCTTCATGTGGGCTATGAAAGAACAATTTGAAGACGTGCACTCAACTAAAGCAGCAAAAGCAACGATCCGGAGCCTCAAGCAGGGCGCGAGGTCGGTGAGAGATTACACCGCGGAGTTCCGCAGATGTGCCGCAAAGCTGCGAGGAGAAGGAAATCTCCTGGAGTTTTACAAATGGGGGTTGAACCCGGAGGTTCGCCGTGAGGTCACCCTGAACCAAGATCCGAACACCCTTACTGGATGGATCCAGGCCGCAATCACGATGGAAAACCGGCTGAAGACCATCAAACTAGACGATGCCGCAGCGCTGGCAACCCGAGGGAACGCACCGACTGCGAGAGGAAAGGCCCTCGTCCAGAACCCAAAGCAGAAGGACGGGACAAGAGAACTCCGGATGAAGCAAGGTCTGTGCCTCAAATGCGGAGAAGGGGGCCATTTCGCCGTGAACTGCCCGACCGCGTCTGCATCGACTGGGGCGCAAAAAGGATCAAAGAAGAAGTTCGACACATCCACGCCAAAACAGGTGGCGAGGCCGAAAGGGGCGAAAGCTTTGCAAGCTAAACCACTCAGCGAGCCATCCGACTCCTCCGATGGCGAGGTCGTGCCGCAGGGAAACGAGGCGGACCTGCTGTGAACAGCGCTGAACAGCAGGTCCCACAACCCCAGGCGCAACTCCCGGTGAGCAAAACCCCCTCTCTTTTTTTTCTTACCGTGACTTTAATGGACCCGGGTCTATTGACCCATGTGAGAGTACGAGCTCTCATTGACTCAGGGTGTGGGAGAGACCTGATTAACCCTACCCTACTGACGGGACTCGGGGCGAAAGTCCTTAAACTAAAAGACCCCTTGATTTTTACCCAAATGGACGGGTCCACAATGAAAGAACCTTGCAAATACGAGACTGTGCCACTGCGGGTGGGACTGGGGCAGCACTGGGAAGAGAGGTCTTTTGTAGTTACCCCGTCCGCCCGGTTTCCCCTGGTCTTAGGAAGTCCGTGGTTCTTTGATCACGATCCCCACGTACTTTGGGGGGAGGGGAAGGTGAACTTCATCTCCGAGAAATGCCGCTCCCACGTCTGGAAGACAGAGTGGGGACCCATAAGCGGGGCCCAACTCTTGGTAACGGCTGGGGTAGCCGACGCAGAGCTGGAAAGCATTCCCCCCGAATATCGTGATCTAGCCCCTGTGTTTGGGGAGGAGGAAGCCGACGAACTGCCCCCCCACAGGAACTCTGATTGTGCAATCGAAATTTTGCCCAACCAAAAGTTACCAAAAGGGAAACTTTATTCTATGAGCCCCTCGGAAAAGGTGGAACTGAGGAAATTCATTGACAAAAACCTCAGCAGGGGTTTCATACGACCAGCGTCCTCCCCTTTGCAGCCCCCGTACTCTTTAGGAAAAAGAAAGACGGGGGATTACGACTTTGCACGGACTATCGGGGCTTGAATGCAGTTTCTAATACCAACGCTTACCCCATGCCTCTCATTAAAGACTTGTTGGCGGCAGTCGCTGGAGGGAAAATTTTCTCAAAACTTGACCTCCGGGATGCCTACTTCCGAGTCCGGATTCGGGAGGGGGACGAGTTTAAAACAGCTTTCAACACACCCCTCGGGCAGTTTGAATACCTGGTCATGCCGTTCGGGCTACAAGGGGCCCCAGGGGTATTCATGAACTTAATTAACGAAGTGTTGCATAAGTACCTGTTCAAAGGGGTCCTTGTTTACCTTGATGACATTCTTTTGTATTCCCCCGACCTAAAATCTCATGTGAAACTGGTACGGGAAGTACTACAAACGTTGCACAAGCATAAACTGTTTGCCAAACTGTCTAAGTGTGAATTTCACAAAACAGAAATCCCTTTTCTGGGCTACCGCATATCTCAACGGGGGATTGAGATGGACCCTGATAAGATTAGAGATGTAGTAGGGTGGGAACCTCCTAAAACGCGGAGACAACTCCAGGGTTTTCTCGGATTCGCGAACTTTTATAGATCATTCCTATCGAACTTTGCCCAGGTGGCTCTTCCCTTAACAGACTTATTAAAAACCAAAGGGAAGCCGCCCGAATGCACTCGACCCGGAGCTAAACTTGTGTGGTCACCAGAGTGCCAACGGGCTTTTGACAAACTGAAGACCCTTTTTACTTCGGAACCGGTTTTGGCCCACCCGAATGAACTTAAAAAATTCATTGTCCAGGTTGACGCCTCGGACGTTGCTATGGGGGGGGCGATCCTCCAAGAGGGGGAGGACGGCAAATTGCACCCCCTAGCCTATGTGTCCAGAAAATTCAACGACACTGAACGAAATTGGTCCATTTGGGAGAAAGAAGCGGGGTCGATCCGCTTGGCGTTAGCTACCTGGCGCCATTGGTTGGAGGGTGCGCGAGTCCCATTCGAGGTCTGGACTGACCACAAAAACCTCGAGCTGCTCCGCTCCCCCGTTCCTTGAACGCCAAACAGCTCCGCTGGGCTGATTTCTTCTCCAAGTTCAATTTCACACTGCACCACTTTCCTGGGACATCAAATTCGCTGGCCGATGCTCTATCACGCCTCCCTCAACACGACAGCAAAAGGGAGGAGATTCGTGATTCCGTATTCACTCCTTCCCAGTTGGGAGGAGCGGTGACCACTCGGAGGCAGGCCGAACGTTCCCCCCGGCCACCAGCCCCTCCCCCGAATGACTGGGCCGTAAAATTTTCCACTGAACTGTCTGATGTGGATAGGAAGGAGGTGGAGGGGGAAGAAGGAATGTCCCGTGATGAACATGGCTGCTGGACTAAGAATGGCAAACTCTTTGTTCCCCGATCTCTCAGGGGGAGGTAATGGGTTGGGCACACGGATCTAAGCTGGCTGGACACACAGGGTTTGTAAAATCCCTCCAGCTCTTGCAGCGGCAATTTTGGTGGCCGGGCCTACGTAAAGATGTTTCACTCTTCACATCTGCCTGTCAAACTTGCTTGATGAGTAAACCTCGTCCCGGTAAACCCCCAGGTGCCCTACAACCCCTCCCTACGCCGGCTCGGCCATGGGAAGTGATCTCTATGGACTTTATTACGGATTTACCCCCTAGTGGGGGAAAACTGTCATTTGGGTGGTGGTGGACCTGTTTACTAAACAGGCACACTTCGTTCCTTTTTCCGCCATCCCCTCTGCTAAGAAATTGGCCTCGGCGTTCTTGCAACACGTCGTGAGACTCCACACCTTGCCTGCTAAAGTGATCTCCGACAGAGGAGTTCAGTTCGTTTCAAAGTTCTGGAGCGAACTTATGTCACTGCTTGGGGTAGAACGGGGGTGATCAGTGGCTAATAGCCACTGGTGGACTTCTGCTCCATATGTTTATCTGATTCCCTCTTGAAACTGTCCATGCTTGTAGCTGCCACCACCTCCTGTGGCAGTGAATTCCATATGTTAATCACTCTTTGGGTGAAGAAGTTCCAAATGCCTCTTTACAAAATAAACCGTGTTAGTTCCACCTATGTCCTCACAGTAAAGACTTATTTTCGTTGTTAAAAGGGTACCTCCAATGTTTCTTTCCAGCCGCTTTGTAAAGAAGCATTCCGGCGGCAGGTCTTCAGATTGAAACGTTAGCGATGAGTCTCCGAGGACATCGCCGGGCCGCTTTGGGCTACGACGTAACCACCTCCTGTTTGGCAACCCATAAAAATTAAGAATCGCAGATAAGCATTTCATTTCGCTTTTAATGGAGGCAGTTACCGTCGACTGATGTGGCCGCTTGCGAAACGGAAACCGGGATGGGGGGAGGGGGGAGAGAGGGGAAAGGAAATCAATTCTGCTGTCACCGAATAAGCCAAAGTGAATAATTACACATTTCCAAATTATGCCTTAACCATGTTGAATTAGTATTTTATGAGCAGAGCAAAAAGGCGATCAGATATTTATCGGTGGGGAGATTTATCGGCGGGCGAATAAATGCTTTAATAGCTGCCCCAGCCAGATAAGGGATGGCTATCTAAGCGGACAAAAATATGATGAGAGGCCTTGCCCGTTTTATGTGAGGTAATGAAAATGCCGGATAGTGCGCGCGCCCCCCCCCTCCCGCTATAGCTGGGTTGTTTTCCACACTTGCAGAGCAAAATCAATTGGGGTGTTGCTGGAAGCGCGGGAGGAAACATTTTATCCACACCTGATTTAAAAGCAGTTGGCCCCTGACTGCTAATTACTCTCAGGGCCTAACTACACGTTACGTTTTCCTCAGAGAAGTCCCCGGGGGGAGGCGTTAATCAGGGGCGGATGAAGGCTCACGGTACCCTGAGCACTGACCAATCTTGGTGCCCCCCTCCTTTCCACATTTTAGTCGTTGACCTGTCTGACCAGATAGACCATGCGGGTTGCAGCAACACAAAAATTTATTCTTATGATGACACAATATACCGTACAAACTAAGCCAAGCTTTGGCTACATAAACTTTGGCTACATAAATGCAATACAACATCTATTTTAATATTTCACAAGTCGAATGTATCAAAGTTCCAACATTCATGACCCGAAAGGCATTTTTCGACATTTCATTTTCGCAAAATCACTGATCAATTTGCACTCGTTTTATCATTTTTTTTTTTTAACAAGTCTTCATTCGGGGTTGTTGTTTTTTCCTTTTCACCCTTTTCCCAACTTTGTGGTGCCCCCTTTGGCCCTGGTGCCCCAAGCACGTGCTTAGTCTGCTTAATGGTTAATCTGCCACTGGCGTTAATGGCATTTCATTCATCACGGGCTCTTCTTCCAAAAGACGAACACATCCCAAACTGCCTTGTGCTGAGTCAGACCATCAGACTATCAAGGTCTGTATTGTCTACTCTGAGTGGTAGCTAGCAGCTCAGCAGGGTCTCATGTCAGGGATGCCAGCCTCCAGGTGGGCTCTGGGGATCCCCCGGAATTGCAGCTCACCTCCAGACTACGGAGCTCAGTTCCCCTGGAGAAAATGGATGCTTTGGAGGGTGGCCTCTATGGCATTGTACCCCACTGAGGTCCTCCCCAGGCTCCACCCCCAAATTTCCAGGAGTTTCCCAACCTGGATCTGGCAGCCCTCCCTGCCCCCCCCCATCCACCACCGGTCGCTGAGGAGTCCTGGCAACCCTATCTCAGGTGAAGGTCTTTCACATCACCTAGTGCCAGCTCAGTTATTGATGGATTGGTTTTTATTTTATTTATAGAATCATAGAATGTTAGAGTTGGAAGGGATCTTGCAGGTCATCTAGTCCAACCACCTGCACTCTGCAGGGGCATAGCCGAAAGATAGCCCTACAACATACCCGAAAGATGGTCATCCAGCCTCCACTTGAAAATGTACAGTGAAGGAGCATCCACCACCTCCCGAGGCAGTCTGTTCCACGGCTCAACCACTCTTACAGTCAGGAAGTTTCTCCTGATATCTAGCCGGTAACGACTCCCTCGTAATTTCCACCCCTTAGATCTAGTCTTGCAATCCGGAGCAAGAGGGAATAGATCTGCTCCATCTTTTACATGACAGCCCTTCAAATACTTGGAAGACTGCAATCATGTCCCCTCTAAGCCTTCTCTTTCCCAGGCTAAACATACCCAACTCCCTCAGCCTTTCCTCATATGACTTGGATTCCAACCCTCTCACCATCCTGGTTGCCCTCTTCTGGACACGCTCGAGCTTGTCAACATCCTTCCTAAAGTGTGGTGCCCAAAACTGGACACAGTACTCCAGGTGAGGCCTGACCATAGCAGAATAGAGCAGGACTACCACCTCCCGTGATCTGGACACAAGCCTTCCGTTAATGCATCTTAAGATTGCATTCGCTTTCAGTTTATATTCCATCCTCCCCACAAGCAAGCTCAGAGCAGATCACCGTAGGATTCTAAAACACATAAATAGAATTGACAGAATAATTAAAAACAGTTTAAGGTGGCATAGATTTAAAAAGAGCACACACAAAAACAGGCCACGCTATTTTGTTATGTACATTATTTTCAAGCTGGCACCACTGGGTCTCTAAGATCGTATCGGTCCAGGCCATGTCGAGGTGGTAGGCTTCAATCTTAGCAGGGGAGGCTAAGGAGTTTTTTTTATTATTATTATTGAACTCTCACTACTTCAGCTGAAGGCCTGGCAGAACAGCTCCATTTTACAGGCCCTGTGGAACAGTAATGAGTGGTGACCGGCATCTCCCTGGGCGTGTAAGAAAGGGCCACGAGAACTGAAATATACCGGGTTCAGATGCGTTGAGTGATTAGCTCACGTTTATTAAATGGTTTCAGCTCTGAAACTAACACAATCTTGCAGAGTCAGAGCCCTGCTTATATTCATGAAAAACCCCACACCCAACACACATCCCGCGATAGACTATTTACAGAATATTGTTTACCAATTGGCTATTACTAGGATCCGGATCTATCTATTGGTTCCTTCTAGGATCCAAGTCTTCTATTGTGATGCGCTCCAAGCTACGCTATTCCGCATGTTCTCTTGTGAGCCCTGTCGCCAGTGTGGCTCCCTCGCGATGCATAACAAGAACTAAGCACTGATGCAGCCCTTCCTGCCCTCCCTCTCACGGTCTGCGTAAGTTCACGGAATCAGCATATTTCATATCACTTCAAATGCCGTGCTTTCCAATGGATCCTATTCACACATTCATAAGAACATAAGAGAAGCCAATGTTGGATCGGGCCAATGGCCCATCTAGTCCAACACTCTGTCACACAGTGGCCAAAAATACCAGGTGTCATCAGGAGGTCCAGCAGTGGGGCCAAGACACTAGAAGCCCTCCCACTGTTGACCCCCCCCAAGCACCAAGAATACAGAGCATCACTTGCCCCAGACTGAGAGTTTCTATCTGTACTTTGTGACTAATAAGAACATTAGACCATAAGAGAAGCCAATGTTGAATCAGGCCAATGGCCCATCCAGTCCAATACTCTGTCACACAGTGGCCAAAAATACCAGGTGCCATCAGGAGGTCCAGCAGTGGGGCCAGGACACTAGAAGCCCTCCCACTGTTGACCCCCCCAAGCACCAAGAATACAGAGCATCACTTGCCCCAGATTGAGAATTTCTATCTGTACTTTGTGACTAATAAGAACATTATAAGAGAAGCCAATGTTGAATCAGGCCAATGGCCCATCCAGTCCAATACTCTGTCACACAGTGGCCAAAAATACCAGGTGCCATCAGGAGGTCCAGCAGTGGGGCCAGGACACTAGAAGCCCTCCCACTGCTGCCCCCTCCAGCACCAGGAACAGAGTGCGTCATTTGCCCCAGACTGAGAGTTCCCATCTATACCCTGTGGCTAATAGCCACTGGTGGACTTCTGCTCCATATGCTTATCTAATTTCCTCTTGAAACTGTCCATGCTTGTAGCTGTACATCTTTTCCACACTGTTGGTGACACTGTTACGGCTGCCGGCTCCGGGTTGGGAAATTCCTGGAGATAGGGGAGTGGAGCCTTACAACGGTGTGGTTTAGGGAGGGACCTCCGTAGGAGACAGCGCCATACAGTCCTCCATCCAAAGCAGCCATTTTCTCGGGAGATCCGCTGTAATCCCAGGAGGTCTCCTGCCCCCACCTGGAAGTTGGCATCCCTGGTTGCCGGCCCCGCACTTCCCTGTGTGTGAGAATAAAATGGAGGAGAGCCAGGTATGCCCCCCTCTGCTCCTTGAACAAGAGCAAGATAAAACATGAGCATAGGGATTGTACATCTTTCATCTACTATAAAAAGAGCTGTTTGGGTTTATTCCTGTTTTTTCCCCCCCTTTTCTCTGACCAGGAGTTACATTGGCAGGAGCGCCACTCCTCCCCCTCCTCTGCCTTTTTAAATAATCTGGGCTTTGATACCGATAACAAGGCAGCGTCTTCTTTCTAAGCGCGCGGCGTCTCGCTCCTCTGACCGGGGCCGTGAAGCTTTAAAATGCAGATTGGTCAAATGAGAGCGAGCTGATTTAATTAGCCTCTCTGCTGGGGCGGAAGATACCAGGGCCCAAAAGCAATCGGGATCAAAACGGGAGAGGTTTTTGGTCTGGAAAAGCAGGCTTCGGAGGAGAAGAGGGAGGCTTAAAAGCGGACTGGTTCGCTTCAGATGGGGAAAGATTGCTCGCTGAAGGGTCCGGGCTCTCGGCGGAGGCCGAGGGCTAGTTGGACTCTCCGTGTTCTGAAAGCCAGCCAGAATCCTGCTTGCAGCTTTGAAGGCCACGCTAACTCCGTGTGGCTTTAAAACGTTGCAGGGGGCCTTGATCTAGGACTGGAGTATGGTTCAAAGCAAACGTTCACTGCAAATTACAAAATGAAAGAGAAGCGCTCCTGAACACTGTATACACTGTATACATAGAGGTGATGCCCTCTATTCTTGGTGCTGGAAGGGGCAGCAGTGGGAGGGCTTCTAGTGCCCTGGCCCCACTGCTGGACCTCCTGATGGCTCCTGGTATATTTTGGCCTCTGTGTGACAGAGTGTTGGACTGGATGGGCCATTGGCCTGATTCAACATTGGCTTCTCTTATGTTCTTATGTTCTTATTTGGAAATCACCAGCTGCCATAGTCCTTCCCATGTAAGGTTGCCGGCTCTGGGATTTGGAAATGACTGGAGATCCGGAGGGGTGAGATTTGAGGTGGGGGCGGGGCTTCAAGAACGCCATGGAGTCCGCCTTCCAAAGCAGACATTTTCTTCAGGTGAACTGGTCTCTGTTCCCTGGTAGGGTTGCCAGGTCTGGGTTGGAAAATACCTG
The DNA here is from genome assembly GCA_029375565.1 of Gekko gecko. NCBI lineage: Eukaryota > Metazoa > Chordata > Lepidosauria > Squamata > Gekkonidae > Gekko > Gekko gecko. The sequence goes on from JAPDNY010000009.1 coordinate 77,504,518, forward strand.
GAGATTTTGGGGGTGGATCCGGGGGAGGGTGGGGTTTGGGGAGGGGAGGGGAGGAGCCTCAGCATGGTACTATGCCACTGTGGTGTATTCATACCTAAGGCAATCAGACCTAATGCAATCAGACCTGACCGGTGCAAGGCAAGGAAGCCATGCGGTCAGGCAAAATGTCAGAGTTTCGCTCGCCTGAACAAAGAACTCAGTGGATCCTAGCCCACTCCAATCAGAGGGTTAGGCTCCCGGCCGAGAGCCTATAGGACTCTTGGCCACTGTAAATATCCTATCACGAGTGGGGGGGGTGTTTTCGGTGTGGGGTTTTTAGGGGATATAACCCGGCCTGCGAGCTGGGTAAAGTTGTCTTGTTCTTGAACTAATAAAGTATGTGAGAGCTGAAATCACTCATCAGTCTCAGTACTTTTCAGCCACAGACTGTCCACCCTCCAAAGCAGCCATTTTCTCCAAGGGAGCTGATCTCTGTCAGCTGGAGTTCAGTTGTAAAAGCGGGAGATCCCCAGGCCCCATCTGGAGGCTGGCAACCCTATTCCCTGGAGATCACTTGAAATCCCAGGAGATTCACCAGACATTGCTGGGAGGTTGACAACCCTATTCATGTGGCTACTGTCTATGATTGGTCAAATGATTGTAATAAAGAATGACCTGAAGGAATGGCTATTGTCATTTCACAGTGCTTAGAGCTCACCCTTGGGAGCATACGAAGCAGTGAAATCTAACAGATGCCTTGCAAGGGTTACCTGGGGTGGCCAACTCTGATTTGGGAAATTCCTGGAAGAAGGAGGAGGAGGAGGAGATTGGATTTATACCTTGCCTGTCTCTTGGAGTCTCAGAGCTGTTTACAATCTCCTTCCCCTCCCCACAACAGACACCCTGTGAGGTAGGTGGGGCTGAGAGAGCTCTTTCGAGGACTGCTCTTGAGAGAACTTGTGACTGACCCAAGGTCACCCGGCTGGCCACCTGTGGAGGAGTGGGGAATCGAACCTGGTTCTCACAGATTAGAGTCTGCACTCTTAACCACTACACCAAACAGGCTCTCTTTGGGGGTGGAACCTGGGAGGGTGTAGTTTGTGTAGAAAAGGGTGTGATGTGATGCCGTAGAGTTCACTCTGCAAAGTGGCCATTTTCTCCAGGGAAACCGATCTCTGTAGGCTGCAGGTCAGTTGCAATTCTGGGAGAATTCCTGGAGGTTGGCAGCCCTAGGCCACCTGTATTTAGAAAGCCGTGCGGGACAGCAGATTTCATAGGGAGGGGCCTTGGGTGAGCTTGAGCGAAAAAGCTGGTTGTCTATCCAACCCAGTGCCTATGTTTTGTATTTAAGCAGTGATATTTTTTTTTCCAGGGAAACTGATCTCTGTCTACCCTGGAGATCATTTGTAATTCTGGAAGGACTCCAGGCACCTCTTGAACATTGGCAAGCGTGCATTTAGCACTTCCCACGGCATAACCCCCGCTGTCGCCTGTGGCTTTCAGCTACCTACACGCATGCAGGAAAGAACTGGTCTCTCCGTTTGCGCCGGTGTGGACATGTTCTCCTTTAATCGAGAGACCGTCTTGCGCTCTTCTTAATTAGTGCTTTAGTCTAATGTGGAAGTTGTCAAAGTTCACTTAACTTCAATTAATTGTCTCTCCTGAGCTTAATCGCTTTAGCTGAATATTGATTAATCTTTTTTTAATTATGGCAGGCTGGGCAATACTCTCAGTGCCGGAGCATTGTTGTCTGGGAAATATTTTTGGAAAGCTCGGAACTGTTATGTCTTGCTATTCTCGGGATGACTTTTAGCATTTATCCCTCGTCCCTTCTGTTTAAAACTTCAGTTCCCAAAACGTACAGTGGCTGTTCTTTCTGTTTATATTTTTTAATGGTATTTTTAATGCAAAAAAAAACAACCCCGAAAAAGCAAAACACCAATGTTGTTTGTCTCGCTTTATGGACTGTTCTTTGAAACTACGGTCAGTACTGAGTACATCGCTGGCCCAATACTCAGGCAAAAAACCCAAACTTTCTGGATCCCAGCTACATGTGACTTTTCAACTCAAAATGCTGAACCCAATACCTTCTGCACACGAAACGGGGGTCTTCATTGAGCCAGGCAGCTCCCACGCGATGAGCAAACTTCTTTTCTTGGATTTGTGTCTTTAGCTTCCTTATACTGAGTCGGACAACCAACCTATCCGGAGTTCCGCTGTGTCTTAACAGCACATATGATTTTTAAGGCACAAGATGTTGAGGGGCGGTTTGCCCTTGACTGCCTCTTCGTAGCAACCCTTCTGCCCATCCCGAATGGAGCAATGTCTTCAGAGAGCTGGGATTAGGATGAAAATCTCATCCAAGTCCCCATCTCGCTAAACTAAAAATACAAACACAGTGTTGCAAGTCACTGTTGCCTCCATTTCTGACAGATGCTAATGTCAGATGCTAACGTCTGTCCGATGCCCGTGTTCAACCACATTAAGAAAATCTGAGGGCATTTAAATTTCCTTAAGAGGGGGTGGTGATCAATGTTCCCTCTAAGCTGAGTTAGTGTGAGCAAGCTCACAGTTTTTCAGCCTCCAGCTCACAGATTTTTGTCTGAGCTCAGGAAGGAGGGCTCCAGAGCAAACTAATTCATGCAGCAGCCAAATCGCTGGCTCACAACTTTAATGCCAGTAGCTCACAAAGTAGAATTTTTGCTCATAAGACTCCACAATTTAGAGGGAACATTGGTGGTGATATCTGTTGACTTTTCCTGTTGCCTGTACACTGGACCACCCCCCCTCCCCTGGAACAATATTTCGGAGAACTCAGCCCTGGACTTCCTTGGTGGTCTCCAATGTTCCCTCTAAGCTGAGTTAGCGTGAGCTAGCTCACAGTTTTTTAGCCTCCAGCCCACACATTTTTGTCTTCGCTCAGGAAGGATGGACCCAGAGCAAACCTAATTTACACAGTAGCCAAATCGCTTGCTCACAACTTTCATGCCAGTAGCTCACAAAGGAGAATGTTTGCTCACAAGACTCCACAGCTTAGAGGGATCACTGGTGGTCTCCCATCCAAGAACCGACCAGGGCCAACCCTGCTTAGCTTCTAAGATTTAAGAAGATTGATCTAGCCAGGGCCATCCAGGTCAGGGCAAAAAATATAGTGGTGGAAAGTACTGTCCGGTCACAGCTGACTTATAGAGCAGGGGTGTCAAACATGCGGCCCGGAGGCCGGATCAGGCCCCCAGAGGGCTTCTATCAGGCCCGCAGTGGCACTGGCTGTCTTCTGCTTCTTCTTCCAGTTCTGCTGCTTCTGCGTCATCATCGTAGGTCTGCAGCTACAGATACACTCCCGAACAGCACACTCCGGACTGCAACAGCACAGACACTTTGATGCAATAATTCAGGGCAAGAGGTGTCCGTTACCAGACACTGTTAAATAAACAAAAGATCGCAAGAGTGCTGATGTTTTAAGCATGTCTTTATTTTAAGTTTAAAAAAAACCTCTCTGTGTTCGTGTCCTTTATAAAGTTTATATCTCCGCTACCTGGCGTTACATTTTATGACACACATGGCCCAGGCCCAACAATGGTCGAATCTGTATTTGCATTTTTAAATCAGTTTTGTGCTCCTGTGACGCTGTCTCGATGGCATCCTAGCAGCATGAAACTGATTTAAAAATGCAAATGCCGATTCGACCAAGGTCTCATTTATGTCAGATCCAGCCCTCATAACAAATGAGTTTTGACACCCCTGCTGTAGAGTTTTCAAGGCAAGAGTCCAACAGTGGTGGTCTTGCCATGGCCTGCCCCTGCATAGCAGCCCTGGACTTCCTTGATGGTCTCCCATCCAAGTATTAACCAGGGCCAACCCTGCTTAGCTTCTAAGATCTGATGAGATTGGGCTAGCCTGGACTGTCCAAGTCAGGGCTATCTAGCCCAGTATAGTTCCATAGGAGTAGCAACGTTAGTTTCTTGCTAGAGTTGCCAATAACTGAAGGAAAGGATGTCCTGTCTCATTCATGGAGCCTTAAGAAGCAACCTGAACAGCCTTGACTTGCCAGATCTTGTCAGAGCTTGGAAGCTAAGCAGAGTCAGGTAGAACTTGGATGGGAGACCACCAAGGAAGACCAGGGTTGCTATGCAAAAGGCATGCAATGGCAAGCCACCTCTGTTCATCTCTTGCCTTGATAACCCTATGGCATCACCAGAGGGTTTTCAAGGCAAGAGATGAACAGAGGTGGTTTGCCATTGCCTGAACCTAAGTTTCAACGGGGAGCTCCCAGAGCCTGTCTGCCTTTCTTTCTTCCTTTCCTTTCCTTTCCTTTCCTTTCCTTTCCTTTCCTTTCCTTTCCTTTCCTTTCCTTTCCTTTCCTTTCCTTTCCTTTCCTTTCCTTTCCTTTCCTTTCCCTCTTTCTTTCCCTCTTTCTTTCTCTTTCTTTCTTTCTTTCTTTCTTTCTTTCTTTCTTTCTTTCTTTCTTTCTTTCTTTCTTTCTTTCTTTCCTTCCTTCCTTCCTTCCTTCCTTCCTTCCTTCCTTCCTTCCTTCCTTCCTTCCTTCCTTTCTTTCCCTTCCTCCCTTCCCTTCCCTTCCCTTCCCTTCCCTTCCTTCCCTTCCTTTCCTTTCCTTTCCTTTCCTTTCCTTTCCTTTCCTTTCCTTTCCTTCCCTTCCCTTCCCTTCCCTTCCCTTCCCTTCCCTTCCCTTCCCTTCCCTTCCCTTCCCTTCCCTCCCTTCCCTTCCCTTCCTTCCCTTCCCTTCCCTTCCCTCCCTCCCTCTCTCTCTCTCTTCCTTCCTTCCTTCCTTCCTTCCTTCCTTCCTTCCTTCCTTCCTTCCTTCCTTCCTTCCTTCCTTCCTTTAATTTCTACTCCAGCCTTCTGGCTCAGGGCAGCTTACATAAAATCAGCATACAATGTCAATAAAACACATTTAAAACAATACAATAAACCATTTAAACAATATTAAAACCAGTTGGCAATCTCATGGTAAGTGCTAGTTTGGTTGTTGATAAATCGGTGGTAGCTACCATACCAGCTTTCTTCTTCCCATAACCGGCCCATGAACTTCTACAGATGTCTATTCGGTGGCTGGCACAGGCTGTTGATATAAATTCTGGGGCAACAGGGCCTCCTATCCTAGTTGTTAATGGTGGCGGCGGCTCCAAGAGACTGGCGGAAGAGCTCCGTTTTACAGGCCCTGCAGAACTGTAAGGGGTTCCGCAGGACCCCGATCTCTTCTGGGAGCTCATTCCACCAGGATGGAGCTGCCACCGAGAAGGCCCTGGCCCTGGTTGTCAACAGGTCCATCTTCTTGACGCGGTCCAGGACACTCACAAACTGGACTGGCAAACATTGTTAACATGTGCTTTGAGCCCCTGATTTGCTCTGTTAGGGTTGCCAACTGTGAGTTGGGAAATACCTAAAGATTTGGGGAGGGTTGGGGGGTTGGGGGGAGAACTTGGCAGGGTATAATGCCATAGAGGCCATCATCCAAAGCTGCTATTGTCTCCAGGGGAACTGACTTGTGTTGTCCGGAGATCAGCTGTAATACCAAGAGATCTCCAGATCACACCTGGAGGTTGGCAACCCTACAGCTGTGTGACTCATTCAGACAGTGAGGCAAGAAGCCTTAGTGTCCGTCCCTTGACACATGTGCAATGGTGTATGTTGAATGGTAAATTTCATAGGGGATCCAGATCCAAAGAAGCAAAACACTGCAGTGTCTGAAACATTTGCCCATAGAGAAATGCCAAAGAGGAGGATTTAGGGTGCAGGGTGTTCCCCTCCCTTATGTAGCTAGGGTTCCTGTTTGCCCGCTTATGATAGGAGACCACCAACTAACTGCAGTCCTTGCCTTCCAATGCTCAGTGACTGACAGATGGAAACTGGGGCCAAAGCAGTGTGTGTGTGTGCAACAAGAAGAACAGGGCCTCAGGCACTTACAGAAAGTTCTGACCATAGAGTTCCCAGGGCTCTTTTTGTAGCAGGAACTCCTTTGCATATTTGGAGACACACCCTAATGTAGCCAATCCTCCAAGAGCTTGCAGAGCTCTTCTTACGGGGGCTACTGTAAGCTCTTGGAGGATTGGCTACATTAGGGGGGAGTGGCCTAATATGCAAAGGAGTTCCTGCTACAAAAAGAGCCCTGGAGTTCCCAGTGATTCCTAGAATTACCTGGAAGAGGCAACAGTAGCTCTAGCAATTACCAGAAATTCTATGGTTAAAAAAACACCATGGAGTTTCTGGCAATTGCTAGAGCTACCCTTGGCACTTCCTGGTAGTCTAGGAATCAACAGGAACTCAATAGTAGGGATGGATTGGTCACGAACCAGAAAATTCTGGTTTAGTTTGGGGTTCGGGGTGTACCTGAATCAAACCCTGAATCAAACCAGGCAAGAAATGCCTAAACCGAACCATTGGTTCGGGCCACCTTTCACCCAGCCCCAGAGAAAGGGGGGGATCACCCAGGAAGGGTTAAATGGCTGCAAGCAAAATGGAGGGGTTTAATGGCTTGTAGCCATTTAAGCCTAACAGCTGACGAGCAGACTTGGCGGATGGAGGAGGGAGAGGGATCGCTGAAATGGCTTGCAACTATTTCAGCCTAACAGCGGGACTGGTGTGAGTGTCAGCTGCTAGGCTAAAACAGATGCAGGCCACTTCAGCGATCCCTTTGCTCCCCCCCCGCCCCCGCTTCCCACCATGAGCCGCACAAACCTCCCAAAAATGTGGAGAGTCATGAGAGGGTCATTGAGGTGAGCTCCCACAAACCTCGGTTTGTGACCCATGACCTGGGCAATTTTAGCACCAAACTTAGAGCTGTGGGCAGGTTCGTGTCCATCCCTACTCTACAGTCAGAACTTCCAGTAAGTAGGCGAGGCCATATTTTTCTTTCTTTTCCTCCCAGGAGGCAACCTTCCCCCCACAGTCCTCCTGCCAGTTGCCAGGCAGTGCCTGGCAACTCTATTTATGTATTTTCCTGGATGTGTTCGCCCACCCCTTTAATGGATATACACATAAAAGCTACACTTTCCTTCCTCCTCCCTGGTTCGGACTTTTTTTTTTTTTTTTCGTTTTGAAAGGCAGATTGGAAATTACTGTGATACAAATTCCAATTCTTGCTTTTCTACACAATAATTGCCTCCTGTGAATTTCAGAGATGGCTGATAATCAGATTAGTGATGCCATCAGAGCAGTTTCACAGTTCGGTCCCTTGCCTCCCTCCTCTTTCTCTCTCTCCACCTCCCCTGCCCTCAATCTATTTCCGTTTTGAAGCCTGTTTTGGGGGCAACAGTTGCACCTGGCAGTGAGAAGAAGAGAAGAGTGTTTGTGTCGTGGGCAAGCTGTTGTTTAGGCCTTCATGTTTTAATGAGCTGAAGGAAGCAATGTATAGGCTGTGGTCACACTGGCAGCTTGGCGCGGTACGGTGGCCCTTTAAACTGTACCAGTTCAAGATATAGTGGAGCATTCCATCCAGACCACACATCCTGTGGCGGGTTACCCACACAGCCATCCCATTGGGAAGCATCCATATCAGTGTTGTGTTTCAACCACGGGAACAAGCCGTAAGGGTGGCTTCTATTTAAATGCAAGTGCATGAGCACATGTGCGCAGCAACTTAAAAAAAAAACAGTGGTGGAAACGGATCTGCAAGTTCAGACATCCCTTCCAGGTTCCTTTCGCTGCAGGAGAGTTCAGATGTCAGAAAACCTGGAGGGAACCCCGAACAACCCATTTATACCAGACTTTCCCTGGTATCTGTTAATTCCGCTTACATTGTGAAACAGCACGGGCTGCCAGCGACTGTGCCATGGAAGACAGATGTTCTCATCTGGAGGGGCCCATTTCTTCTGCTCAGGTAATGCCACTATAGCGCCACAAGCTGTACATGTGACCACAGCCACAGGTATGCTTCTGGGAGTGGGCTGTTTTCTTATTGGTAACGTAGCCCCTATATAATCTAAGCTTCAGGTCGCGTGGATCCCTAAAATCACATGATGGGTGCATTGTGTGAACCTTGCCCTCAGAGATCCCCAACCCTTTTGGGGCCTGAAGGCACCTTTGGAACTTTGAGAAGGGCTAGTGAGCACCACCCCAAAATGGCTGCCACAGAAGGCGAAGCCAAACCTGAAATGGCTGCCATAAGAGATGGAACCGAATAACCCCCTCCTCACACCTCCTGGGAAGAAGGAAAGCCTGAAGGGAGAATGGAGCCACACATTAACTAAAGAAAGATGTTTAGTAGTCCTCCTGAATCTGATCCTCAAGTGCAAAGCCCTTTCATTAGAAAGAGGGCCACTAGGCCAGTCTGGTGTCGTGGCTAAGTGTGCGGACTCTTATCTGGGAGAACCGGGTTTGATTCCCCCACTCCTCCACTTGCAGCTGCTGATGTGACCTTGGGTCAGTCACAAGCTCTGGCACAGCTGTTCTCTCAAGGACAGTTTCTGTCAGAGTTCTCTCAGCCCCACCTACCTCACAGGGTGTCTGTTGTGTGGAGGGGAAGGGAAAGGAGTTTGTCAAGCCGCTCTGAGACGCCTTTGGGCAGTGAAGGGCGGGGTATAAATCTAAATCTCTTCTTCTTCTTCTACCTCACAGGGCGTCTGTTGTGGGGAGGGGAAGGGAAAGGAGTTTGTCAGCCGCTCTGAGACGCCTTTGGGTAGTGAAGGGCGGGGTATAAATCCAAACTCTTCTTCTTCTTCTACCTCACAGGGCATCTGTTGTGGGGAGGGGAAGGGAAAGGAGTTTGTCAGCCGCTCTGAGACACCTTTGGGTAGTGAAGGGCGGGGTATAAATCCAATCTCTTCTCTTCTTCTACCTCACAGGGTGTCTGTTGTGGGGAGGGGAAGGGAAAGGAGTTTGTCAGCCGCTCTGAGACGCCTTTGGGCAGTGAAGGGCGGGGTATAAATCCAATCTCTTCTTCTTCTTCTTCTTCTTCTAGGCCCTGCCTTACAATGGTCTTACCCGGTTTCTGAAAAGCTTGGAACATGCTAGAGGAAGTACTGAGAGCCAGTTTGGTGTAGGGGTTAATAGTGGCAGACTCTCAGAGCTCTCTCAGCCCCACCTACCTCACAGGGCGTCTGTTGTGATGAGAGGAAGGGAAGGAGATTGTAAGCCGCTCTGCGAATCCTTTGGGTAGTAAAAAGTGGGGTATAAACACCAACTCTTCTTCTACTGGCAGGCACGTTGGGGAACCGTGCTCTATCTTATACCATATAGATAACACTTCATTGTAGGAACACCTAGCTACATGGAGGCTACTGAAATGGACAGTGTTACTTATTTAACAAAACACAACCCATCCATCACCTTGTAGCACCAATTGCTCACAGGGATGCCACCCTCCAGGCAGGACCTGAAGTTCCCCTGGAATTACAGCTTCATCTCCAGACTCCAGAGATCAGCTCCCCTGGAGAAAATGGATGCTTTGGAGGGTGGACTTTATGGCCTTGAACCCCACTGAGGTCCCTGGCCTCCCCGGGCTCCATCCCCTAATCTCCAGGAGTTTCCCAACCTAGATCTGGCAACCCAACCCCACATCTCCCTTATCAATGCTCAGCATGGTGTTCAAACTAAACATGGGACAGAAAGGCAGGGGTGATCGTATGAAGCAGTTCAGTCTGCCTGGAAATAAGAAAATCCAGCAAGATAAATCCACCTGGCAGCCACTCTGAAGTCCTCGGCCTCCCAGGGCAGAAGAAAGTAGGAAGAGATAGTAGCACTTTGGCAGGAAGTTGTACCAGACTGCTGGGGCGTGGTACAGAAAGGGCTGAGATGACAATGGCTTTTCTGAAGTCCTTGGTGGGAGTGGAGAGAGTGGATCTTTCAAGAAGGTCGCGGGACATCTCGGATGGAAGAAATGAAAAACCCGTCGTGGTTTTTCTCATCACTCTGGCAAGTTTTCTCCTTCTCAATACGACATCTTTAGTGTCCGTTCCTCCAACGCTTTAAGCCTTGAACAAAGGAAGGTGCCTTATACTGAATCAGAGCCTCGACACACTAGGGCCAGCATTGTCTACTAAGTCTGGCAATGGTTCTCTTGGGTCACCTACTAGCTGGTTCTTTTAACTGGAGGTGTGGGGAATTGAACCTCGGGCCTTCTGCAGGCCAAGCAGAAGCTCTACTAGTAAACGACAGCGCCTCCCATAAACTACATGCCTTAATTTGATTCTCAGCTGTACCTTCATGATCTCACATCAAGGCAGGCAAAGGAAGGTTGCGCGCTTTCTACAGTTCCCACCATCTTATAAGCATCCCTTCAAGCTCAATCATAGATATGGATAAAGTGTTTTGCCAGAAGTCCATCACATATGGTCCCTCTTCTTGGCATGTATGGTTTACCCACATTGACTGGCCCATTGTCAGGTAGCCCTGTCTTTGGGATGTGAAAAGTACTGAGACCGATGAGTGATTTCAGCTCTCACATACTTTATTAGTTGAAGAACAAGACAACCTAAGCCGGCTCGCAGGCCGGCTTTTATTCCCCAGTGAACCACACCCTAAACACACACACACACACACGGTGATTCGCTATTTACATTGATTGAGTTAACTCCTGCTCCTCAATTGGAGGGGAGCCAGGATCCTCTAGTCCATTGTCTTTCGGGGCGAAGCTCAGGCCCTTCGCCTGGCCACATGGCAGACCGGCTAGAACCAGTCCAAGCACATGGCTGCCCTGAGCCCATGTCCTCAAGTGGATACATTACAGGATGGAATGTGAGGGAGTACTTTCTTCCTCCCAGCTTCTGATCAGTACTGTTTTACTGCTTACATGTTATCATTACTCTGACCTTGTAGTGTCTCCAGCTGCTGGACACTATGCTGGGAATCAAGGGCTTTTAACTTGTTTCCTTGCTTTGCCTCCTTGCTTTGCCCGCTCGCGCAAATTGTATTCATTGGTTTCAACTAGTTTAGGGGGTGTTTGGATTTACTATAAGCCAGGGGCCTCCATTATCCACGGCCATTCCTGACACAAGCTGTACATGTGTCCTTAGTTATGATTCACCAATAAACAGATTCTTCTTAAGAAGTCCTGTGTTGTGTGACCTGACTAAGGAGCCTGACACCCATGTGTTGCTGGACATTGTGGTAATGCAATCATTCACCTTTTGAAAGTTCCTGCCCAGACAGAAAAATCCAGACATTGAATGATTATCAACATTGCAATGTTCAATGCTATATAAATCCAGTCTCCAAGCAGGGTTTGGTGCACCCCAGTGAATTCTGGAATTTCAGATCTGGTTATGGTATCTATAGGATCAGGTCATTAGTTTCTTATTGCTCCCAGGTGAATTTGGAAGTGCAAAAAAGATGGGAGGAGGAAGGTGAATCTAGAGTTGCCAGCTCTGGATTGGGAAATACCTGAAGGTTTTGGGGGTGGAGCCTGGAGAGGGCGGGGTTTGGGGAGAGGAGGGGCCTCAATAGGGTGAGTTCATACTCCAAAGCAGCCGTTTTATCCAGGGAAGCCGAACTTGATAATCTGGGAATCGGCTGTGACGGGGGGAGATCTTCAGGTGCTACCTGGGAGTTAGGAACCCTAGAGGTGACCCTTAACCAGGAAGTGGTCATTCTGCTTGTTGACATGACCGCTTCAAAAAAGGCGATAAGAGCAGAGAGATTGTGTATCTTTTTTGGCACCGTACACGTGTTATTTTTTAAAAAGCCACAAGGACAATTCAGATTGTTGTCCCGATTTCTTATTACTTATTCTGTCTCTCAAAGGATATCAAAGAGTGGAAGCGGGAGGGGGAATTGTTATAAAAATAAATCACTTCCCCCCCCCAAAAAAAAGAACACAATTAAGAAAATGAGCTAGAACCTGAAAGAAAACCTCCTCTCTTTTTTTTCATTAAGAAAAATCTCATCACTTTGTTTTGCTTTGAATGTCTGTAACATCCAAAAGATAATTTTATGGTGGATATTGCAGACTCTGGATTAATATACATGACGGATTGAAACCATTCCCTTTTCATATATATTTTCTGAACTTGAAAGCCGTAGCCTTAAACTTAAAAATCCTGATCAACGGTTTCAAAGGAATGAGAAGACGAGAAAGGATGTCAAAGGAAGAAGCCGTCTCAGCTGCCCTCAGAATACAGAAGACGCAAAGCCAAGAAAAGGTTTTTACTGATGTGGGGAGGATGTTTCGGGGGGGATTGATTTTTTGGAGGGGATACAACTAGGGTTGTCAAGTCCCTTCTAACAACTGGCAGGGATGGGGGGGGACGACTTGCCAGGAATAGGAGGGAGGTCCAGACAATTTCAATAGCAACATGGTGATGTCACTTCCAGCATGAATAGGAAGTGAAGTCATCATGTTACAGTAATGCAGTGATGTTCTGACATTTAAGCAAAAATTCTATGGTAGAAATGGCTTCTACCCTAGAGTTTTTGCCCAAATACCAGTGTGCCACCCAGACAGTTTAGCGTAGTGGTTAAGTGGACAGACTCTAATCTGGGAAAGCCGGATTTGATTCCCCACTCCTCCATGTGTAGACAGCTGGGTGACCTTGGGCCAGTCACAGTTCTCTCAGAGGTGTTCTCTCAAGAGCAGTTCTCTCAGAGCTCTCTCAGCCCCACCTACATCACAGGGTGTCTGTTGTGTGAAGAGAGGAAGGGAAGGCGATTGTAAGCCGCTCTGAGACTATGAGTGAAGGGTGGGGTATAAATCTGATCTCTTCTTCTTCTTCTTCTTCTTCTTCTTCTTCTTCTTCTTCTTCTTCTTCTCTTCCTGTGCATGCCAGAAGTGACATCACCACATTGCCAGCAACATCACCTGGGCCTTCCTCTTTCTCCAATAAGTCCCTCTACCAGCCAGCTGACTATTAGTGGGGGCCAGAGCCTAGCAGCAGGGTACCCCCACCTCCACTGGGGGAGATAGCAATCCTAAATACAACTGTGATACAAGAGTCAATGGCTACAGTCCTAAGAACACTTTCCTGAGGGTAAGGTCCATTGAATAACATGGGACTTACTTCTGTGTATACCTGCTTAGGATGGCTCTCAATGCCTTTGCTTCTTCTCTCCTGGACATATATCGACTCACAGCACTTATCTCTCACAAATATCTTACCAACTAGATCTATTGGAAAGGAGGCCCGTCAGCATATCTTTCAGAAGGGTATGCCCCCCACTTCTGTAATGAACATAAGAACATAAGAGAAGCCAGTGTTGAATCAGGCCAATGGCCCATCCAGTCCAACACTCTGTCACACAGTGGCCAAAAATACCAGGTGCCATCAGGAGGTCCAGCAGTGGGGCCAGGACAGTAGAAGTCCTCCCACTGTTGCCCCCCCCAAGCACCAAGAATACAGAGCATCAGTTGCCCCAGAGTCCCTATCTATACCTTGTGGCTAATAGCCATCGATGGATATGGCAAACCTGGGTTCAAATTCTCACACAGTCGTGAACCTTGCTGGTTTACGCTGGGCCAGTCACACTAATTCAGGCTAACCTATCTCACAGGGTTGTGATGAAGAGGAAACTGGGAAGGGACAGCTATGTATGCCAGTCTGAGCTCCTTGAAGGTAGGGTAGGATAACATTTTACGAGCTAGAGCCCCTTGGGTTGTAAGCCACAAAAACCCTGAAGCCTTGGATTGCCAGTCTCCTCCAGGTGGTATATAAACAAGAAGAATTAGCTGTGCCAATTTCAAAAATAATGAGAGAAAATGCATGTATAGACAAATAAGCAAACCATTTATACAATTTTCAAATCCTGGGCAAAATTATTCATATAATGTACTGAGGGGTGACATGATCAAGGTTTATAAGATTATGCATGGGATAAAGCAGGTAGAGAAAGAAGTCCTTTTCCCCCTTTCTCACAATACAAGAACTCGTGGGCACTCAATGAAGTTGCTGAGCAGTCTGGTTTGGACGTATAAAAGGAAGTCCTTCTTCACCGAAAGAGTGATTAACACATGGAATTCACTGCCACAGGAGGTGGCAGCTAAAACCATGGACAGCTTCAAGAGGAAATTGGATAAACATATGGAGCAGTGGTCCATCAGTGGCTATTAGCCACAAGGTATAGATAGGAACTCTGGGGCAAGTGATGCTCTGTATTCTTGGTGCTTGTGGGGGGGGGGCAGCAGTGGGAGGGCTTCTAGTGTCCTGGCCCCACTGCTGGACCTCCTGATGACACCTGGTATTTTTGGCCACTGTGGGACAGAGTGTTGGACTGGATGGGCCATTGGCCTGATCCAACATCGGCTTCTCTTACATTCTTATGTTCCTATGCAATCCATAATCAGGGCAGGATTGCCGGCTTCCTCAATATGCTCTGTGTTTCACCAATATGGCTTTATCAAGTCGGAACCAGTGAGCTGAAGGACATCACTGAAAATCAGTTTCCGCGTATTCAATTTACAATATCAATTTCAAAACGGGCGATACCTTCACAACACTCAATACTCTCACAGGTATTGAGAATTGGTATTGATGCCACACACAGTTAATAGTCTTTTTGTTTATATATGTGCTGTGTTTCTCACTGTTATATTGGAGTCCCCAGGCAGTGACTGGGGATCTGGAATTACAACTGGTCTCCATGTTATAGAGATTGTTTCCCCTAGAGAAAATGGCTGCTTTAGAAAGTGGACTCTATGGCACTACACCCCACCGAGGTCCCGCCTCACCCCCAAACCCCGCCCTCCCTAGGCTCCACCCCCAACATCTCTAAGAATCTCCCAACCTAGACCTGGCAACCCTATTGAAGATGTTTTTAGCTTCCTTCATGTATGCAGCTTAGTCTTCCTTCCTAATGTGAGCACGTTTGCATTAAAGCCGAGCATGCTCAGTTCATTGTAGAAGCCAGATCTGAAGTCAGAACTAATGCCAGCATTCCAGGGGGAGGATTCTTCAGGGGAGGGACACTTGGTGCTCAAAGTAGGGGAAGGAAGGAAGGAAGGAAGGAAGGAAGGAAGGAAGGAAGGAAGGAAGGAAGGAAGGAAGGAAGGAAGGAAGGAAGGAAGGAAGGAAGGAAGGAAGGAAGGAAGGAAGGAAGGAAGGAAGGAAGGAAGGAAGGAAGGAAGGAAGGAAAGAAAGAAAGAAAGAAAGAAAGAAAGAAAGAAAGAAAGAAAGAAAGAAAGAAAGAAAGAAAGAAAGAAAGAAAGAAAGAAAGAAAATTCCAAATTAGGCTCGGCTTGATTTCACCTGTGGTCAGGGGTCATTTTGTAGAAAAAGAGGTCCATGAGCTCATTAGCGTAACTCATTAGCGTAACTTATTTGCATATGCCACACCCCCTGACACATTACCGGAAGTGTGTCAGAAGGCAACACCCACCACTCAGGCTCCACTGGACTATTTTGGATTACTAGCTATGGGGGGAAGTGCTGCTGGGAGCAGGGGCGGGGCTTGCTGCATGTGCCCGCTCCCTGGGCTCCTTAATGCTGGAGCTCACTCCTGTGCGCTCCTGCAGGAAATGAGCCCTGCCTGCGGTCATTCCTACATGCTTCTGAAAATGCCCATGCCTTTCGGTTTCTTGCAGGGATCCGTCCTAAAACAAATTGCTGAAAATTCCCCAATAGCTCATCTGCATGCTTTTGGCAAGTTTCCCCAAACTAGGATCCTGAGCCTGTTGAAACAGTGTAGTGTAATAGTTAAGACAGTCAGACTGGGATCCGGGGAGACCCAGGTTCGAATTGCTGCTCTGTCGTGCAAGCCTGCTGGGTGTCCTTGCACCAGTCACAGACTCTCAGCCTAACCGGCTTCTTGGGGTTGTTGCAAGGGTCGAATGGAGGCGAGGAGAGCACCATTTTTACATAATCTGGGAGTCAGAAATGAGTATAAGTATGAGATAAATAAACTATACATTGGACATGAAGCAAGACAATAAAAATATACAATATATGAAGCCAATACTGACCAGAACATTCACCTAGTGCTGGAACTGTCCACAGCAATTAAATTCTTTAGTCTGTTTATCTTATTCTGTATATTGACCAATATGTATCTATTCCTGAAATTAATTTCGATCCCGTCTTTTTAATTAATACTATTTTAAATGCTTTTGTAATGATTTCTATTAAGGGGTCCTTCTATTACATGTATTAAACACAAAAATATGTTTTTTATAGGTTCCTCCTGACGAAGCCTGCATGACAAAATGCATAGGGATTTTGTGTAATAAATCAGCCATCCATCACCTGGCATTTATTCCTTTTTGTTCCGCTGGTGCAGTAAAAGGCAGCTTCATGTGTATGTATTTACAGCCTTTCCCCCAACTCAGCGATAGCATCCCCCCATTCAAAAGGTAGTAGGCAGGGCTCTTTTTGTAGCTGGAACTCCTTTGCATATTAGGCGACACACTCCTAACGTAGCCAGTCCTCTGAGAGCTTACAGAGCTCTTCTCCCTGGGGTTACTGCAAGCTCTTGGAGGATTGGCTACATTAGGGGTGTGTCGCCTAATATGCAAAGGAGTTCCTGCTACAAAAAGAGCCCTAGTAGTAGGTGATTGTCAGGTAGCCCGGTCAAGTGTATGGTATGCGGGAGGAGTACTCCGTCTGAACTTTCCCTGACTGTTATTAACTGTCTCTTATCAGGTCTCTGACCTTCACTCTCCAGCTGCTGGAGTTTCGGCTGGGAACCATAATGGTTTCTAGGATTGTTTTGCTTGCTAGCCCACCGCTTCTGCCCGTGTGCGCAATTTGTATTCATTGGCTTCTGCGATGGGGGGGATGCTTGAATGTAGTATATCATAGCAGATCCTACTGTATTGTAGCCGTTACAGACACAAGCTGTACACGTGTCTTTAGTTCTGCTTCAACATTAAACATTGTCTTCTGACGAAGCCCTGTGTTTTGTGAGCTGACTGAGGAACCTGACAGTGATGTGAAAGATCTCCGCCTGAGACCCTGGAGAGCTGCTGCCAGTCCGAGTGGGCAATACTGACTCAGATGGACCAAGAGTCTGATGCAGTTTAATGCAGCTTCACGTGTATATATTCACAGCCCCTTCCCCACCTTAGAGATAGCGTCTCCCCCCACCACCACTTTCCCTCTTGTAAATTTCATGCTTTAATTAATCATTTCCAGACTTTGTTTTCTCAATGCAATCTCATCCGTTGATAGTGATATTTCATTGCTGTGCATTGGTGGAACACGAAAACAAAAGGAAAAACGACAAACTCGGGCTTCTTCTTCCTCTCCCTCCCCTGACTCTAATCAGCCTTTTAATTAAACATTTCCTGATATCATTTTCTCCTTTCAATAACAGCTTCTCAAAAGAATGATGGGGGAAGGGGATACATTGCAGGACCTTTGGAAATGGGAACACAACCCATTTCCATTTGGCCAGGGCAAGATATTACCAGTCACATTACTAACATTTCCCACCAGGTACATCACCGGTGTTTTCACAGTCTGTGCCAGACAGGGTAGTGATACAAGCCCAAAAAATCACCACAAACAAGATCTGAAGAAAGATGGGAGGACAGTATGGAAAACAGTGAACTGCAATGGCTTAGCAGCAATGTCAACTGGATTATCCGTAATCAGGGCTCTTTTTGTGGCAGGAACTCCTTTGCATATCAGGCGACACCTAATGTAGCCAATTCTCCAAGAGCTTACAGAGCTCTTCTTACAGGGGCTACTGTAAGCTCTTGGAGGATTGGCTACATCAGGGGTGTGTCACCTAATATGTAAAGGAGTTCCTGCTACAAAAAGAGCCCTGCCTGTAATAACTATGTATCTGGATGATGGTAACTCTGGCCCAAAACAAGAAGTATGGAATGCCTCCCCCCCCATCTATCATACAAACTGCAAAGCTGAGAGGAATCAATATCATGGGTAGAGAACCTGTTGTGACTCTTCTTTTTATACTTTCCTGATTTTACATATATATGTATGGTTCAGAAGCATACTGTGGATTCTTTAACCAATAAGAAAGCATTCTACACAAACTCAGAGGCACTGTTCAATAGGTACTTGTGGTCTCTGTCATGTTGTGGGACAAGACTAGCCACTGTTTTGCCCCCTTTTACCATTGCTGCCACAACTTTGGATGAGAACACAAGAAGAGCCCTGCAGGACCAGACCAGTGGTCCATCTAGTCCAGCATCCTGTCTCACACAGGGGCCGACCAGTTTCCTCTGGACAACCAACAACAGGGTCGAGACCTTCTCCTGATGTTGCCTCCTGGCTCTGGGATTCAGAGGCTTAGTGCCTCTGAATGTGGAGGTTCCCCTCAGTCACCATGACTAATAGCCACTGATAGACCTGCCCTCCGTGAAAATATCTACTCCCCCTTTAAAACTATTTATCCCTGCGGCCATCACTACATCTTCTGGCAGCGAATTCCACATTTTAATCTCTCTCTGTTTAAAGAAGTTTTTCCTTTTGCCCATCCTGAATCTACTGTCCATCAGTTTTATTGGATGTTCTTAAGTTCTGGTAATTTTTTTTGCAGGGAGGGGGGATTGTCTTTGTCAACTCTCTCCGGCCCATGAATTAAAAAGTCCAACCCCCCTTTCCCTCATGTAGGTTGCTCAAAGTCAGTCTCACGGGGGTATTGCTCTGTAGTGCACCAAGCAGCCATGTTTCGCTGCAGCAAGCCTTATGGAATCCCCAGATTTCTTTGTGCGTATACCATAAGGTAAAGGTAAAGGTTCCCTTGCTCGAAAGCCAGTTGAATCCGACTCTAGGGGGGGCAGTGCACATCTCCGTTTCCAAGCTGAAGAGCCAGCGCTGTCCGAAGACGTTTCCGTGGTCATGTGACCGGCATGACTAGACGCCGAGGCGCATGGAACGCTGTTACCTTTCCACCAAAGCAGTACCTGACCTGGATATCCCAGGTCAGGTCAAAATCTCATCGGATCTCAGAAGCTAAGCTGTTCAACCCTGGTTGGTATTTATATGGGAGACCACCAAGGAAGTTCAGGGTTGCTGCAAGAGCCAGGGAATAGCAACTACCTCTGAACGAGGGCATCCAGTGAGTCTGAAGGGCAGTAGGTTCAGGATGGACAAAAGGAAATACTGCTTTACACAGAGAGTGATTGAAATGTGGGATTCGCTGCCAGAGGATGTCATGATGGCCACAGGAATAAATGGCTTTCAAAGGGGATCTGAAAGAGTGATGAACACATGGAATTCACTGCCACAGGAGGTGGTGGTGGCTACAAGCACGGGCGGCTTCAAGAGGGAATTAGATAAACATATGGAGCAGAGGTCCATCAGGGGCTATTAGCCACAAGGTATAGATGGGAACTCTCAGTCCGGGGCAAGTGATGCTCTGTATTCTTGGTGCTTGGGGGGGGCAACAATGGAAGGGCTTCTAGTGTCCTGGCCCCACTGGTGGACCTCCTGATGGCACCTGGTATTTTTGGCCACTGTATGACAGAGTGTTGGACTAGATGGGCCATTGGCCTGAT
Organism: Gekko gecko; assembly: GCA_029375565.1. Classification (NCBI taxonomy): domain Eukaryota; kingdom Metazoa; phylum Chordata; class Lepidosauria; order Squamata; family Gekkonidae; genus Gekko; species Gekko gecko. The sequence continues at coordinate 77,523,842 of JAPDNY010000009.1, forward strand.
CCAACATTGCTTCTCTTATGTTCTTATGTTCAGGGAGGATAAGTCTATCAATGGGTACTAGCCATGGTGGCTGGGGGGAACCTCCACATTCAGAGGCACTAATCCCCTCAATCCCAGAATCAGGAGGCAACATCAGGGGAAGACCTCAGCCTCTCTGCCCTGTTGCTGGACCTCCAGAGGAATTGGTTGGCCACTGTGTGACAGGATGCTGGAATAAATGGACCACTGGTCTGATCCAGCAGGGCTCTTCTTACATTCTTATGTTCTTAACATCTTGTACCCTGAAAACCCCATGGGATCACGATAAGTCAGCTGCAACTTGATGGTGGGGGGAGGAATATAAAATACCATGCCGGGTTCCTGGCATGCCAGGGGCAGCGTTCAGAAAGCAGCTAGCAGTTTTGCTGAAATGTAGAAACGCGTGGTTCGGCGTGGAAGCTGAGGACTGTATGGTGGCTGTATTATGTATTCAGCTGTTTCCCCTTGATGTTGTTCTCCGGCTCAGGACGTCGGACATGGTGCTGCACCCACCAGACCAGACGCCCAATGCCAGCTGCTTTGTAAGAGATGCATGCACAGATGCCCTTTAATGTTATCCAGTCATTCACGATCAAACTCTCATTGATTGCTGTGAAATTACGTGAAGTACAACACACTCGGAGTTTGGCAGCATTAACTCCTTCCAGAAGAAGAAGAAGAAGAAGAAGAAGAAGAAGAGGAGGAGATTGGATCTATACCCCGCCCTTCACTACCCAAAGGTGTCTCAGAGCGGTTTACAAGCTCCTTTCCCTTCCCCTCCCCACAACAGACACCCTGTGAGGTAGGTGGGACTGAGAGAGCTCTTGACAGAAACTGCTCTTTTTCAAGAACAGCTCTTATCAAAACTATGGCTTGCCCAAGGTCATCCAGCCAGGTGCGAGTGGGGGAGTGGGAAATCAAACCCGGTTCTCCCAGATTAGAGTCCGTGCACTTAACCACTACACCAAACTGGCTCCAGGGTTTGTAGGTGGGGCTGAGAGAGCTCTGACAGAAACTGCTCTTTTTCCAAGAACAGCTCTTATCAGAACTACGGCTTGCCCAAGGTCATCCAGCCAGGTGCAAGTGGGGGAATGGGGAATCAAACCCGGTTCTCCCAGATTAGAGTCTGCGCATTTAACCACTACACCTAACTGACTCTCCATTTCCGAGTGGTCCTAACCGAGTGGTCCTTCCTTGCTGAGAACAGCAAGAGTATCTGAGAGTCTTCCATGTCCCACAATGAGGATACAGAACACTCGGGTTGCCAACCTCCAGGTGGAGACTGGCAATCTGCCCAAATTACAACTAGTTTCCAGACTTCAGAGATCAGCTCCCCTGGAACAAGAAAACAGCTGCTTTGGAGGATGGACTCTATGACATTACCACTCCACTGAGATCCCTCTCCTCCCCAAGCCCCACTCTCTCTAGGCTCCACCCCTAAATCTCCAGGAATTCCCCAAATCAGGAATGGCAACCCCACCAAACACCAAACTGAAAGCCAGTTTGGTATACTTGTTAGGAGCGCGGATTCTAATCCAGGACACCTGAGTTTGATTCCCCACTCCCTCCACATGTAGCCAGCTGGAGTGACCTTGGGTCAGTCACAAGTTCTCTCAGAGCTGTTCTCTCGTGAGCAGTTCTCAAAAGAGCTCTCTCAGCCCCACCCACCTCACAGGGTGTCTGTTGTGGGGAGGGGAAGGGAAAGGAGTTTGTAAGCCACTCTGAGACTCCTTTGAGTAGTGAAGGGCGGGGTATAAATCCAATCTCCTCCTCCTCTTCTTCTATGTGGGTTAAACTAGGTTTCATTACCTTTTTCTATCAGCTGAACTGCAATGTATTCACTAATTTCCCCTTCGTGGTGTGAGTTCCTTAAGAGATTGCTCCGGGGACTGGCCAATTTTGGATTATTAATGCCTTGGTCTGAAACCTGGAATGGTAACGAATCCGCTGCTCTTCACTTTCATCCTGCGTTAGCTGCCCTGGGGATCCTGGTAGATTGAAAGTTGGCCTAGAAATCAGATAGAGATAGACAGATGACAGATGGACAGAAAGACAGACAGAGAGGTAGACGACAGACAGACTGATGGATGGACAGATAGATGAAAGACAGACAGACAAACAACTAAAGAGATAGAAAAACAACTAAAAGAGAGCCAGTTTGGCATAGTGGTTAAGTGTGCAGGCTCTAATCTGGGAGAACCAGGTTTGATTTCCCCACTCCTCCACTTGCAGCTGCTGGATGACCCTGGGCAAGCCATAGATTCTGTTAGAGCTGTTCTTGAAAGAGAAGTTCTTGAAAGAGCCCCACCTACCTCACAGGGTGTCTGTTGCGGGGAGGGGGAGGAGTTTGTAAGCCGCTCTGAGACTTCAAGTGAAGGGTGGGGTATCAATCCAATCTCTTCTCTTCTTCTTCTTCAATAAATAAGCACACTTTTACATAAGAGCCTTGCTGGATCAGAAACAGCGTTCATCTAGTCAACCAGCCTCCTGTCTCAGACAGTGACCAGTTACCCTAGAGGACCAGCAACAGGGTGTAGAGGCTGATGCCTTCCCCCGATGTTGCCTCCTGACACCGGCAATCAGAGGTTGACTGCCTCTGAATGTGGAGGTTCCTTTTTGTCATCACGCCTACTTGATCAGGATGGGTAGTCGCGTTAGTCTGTTGCAGCAGAAAAGAGCAAGAGTCCAGTAGCACCTTGAAGGTTAACAAAATTTACGACAGGATATGAGCTTTTGTGAGTCACTGCTCACATCATCAGATATCGGACGATGTGGGCCATGCCTCACGAAAGCTCATCCCCTGCCATAAATTTTGTTAATCTTCATGGCTAGTAGCCCCTGATAGACCCATCCTCCACGAATCTGCCTAATTCAGACAAAGGGCAAAAACTTGGCTTTTGGGGAGGCAGAATTTGCACCCGCCGCTTGCACAGAGCGCAAACAAGAATGGGTAGACCCCCAGAAGAATCTGGAGTTCACAAGCTTTTCAGACCCCATTACTGACTAACTGAGAGACAACCAGAGATAGTTTCGTAGATACGAGAGTCCAAAGCTTGGTATGGAAAATTTCCCTAGGACAAAAAAAAGGTGGGGAGGGGAAAAAATGAACCTAAAACCTAGAATCCAGAACCTGACAAAGGTTAGTCAAATGTAGGAGAGGGGGCCAATGTTAAAAACTTGATGAAGGAAATATAAAAATATATAAGAGCCCAGTCACACGTTATGTATAAATAACTATCAATAAAACACAAGATAACCCACCAGGCATAGACTGCTCTTTGCTTGAGGATTATTTGGCTCTACAATCATAGGAAGGTGTTTCCTGGACCAGAAGTTTATATCTGAGAACCACTGGGCATGTGATTGCACTAATAGCGGCCTCATTTGTATTTTTTTACTGTATGCCTGGTGGGTTATCTTCAAACAACTTGCTTCTGGTCCTTATTGTATTCATGCTCTGTATTTATATGATTGTACTATATGTTTTAGGGAGCTGCGGTGGCTCAAGTGGTTAAGACGCTGAACTTCATGCTGTGGAAGGTCAGTAGATCAGCAGTTCGAGACCCGAGAGTGCTGCATGACGGGGTGAGCTCCCGTCTCTAGTTCCAGCTCCTGCCAGCCTAGCAGTTCGAAAGTAAGAAATTGCAAGTAGATAAATAGGTACCACTTCGGTGGGAAAGTAACAGCGTTCCGTGCACCTTGGTGTTTAGTCATGCCGGCCACGTGACCACGGAAACGTCTTCGGACACGCTGGCTCTTCGGCTTTGAAACGGGGATGAGCACCGCAACCCTAGAGTCGGATCCGACTGGCTTTCGAGCAAGGGAACCTTTACCTTTTTACTATATGTTTTTATAATAGCCAATATGTTCCTCACTATTGACCTCTGAGGAAGGCCTATGTAGGCCGAAACGCTTCAGGTCAGATTGATAAGCCCTTGTGTTTTATTGATAGTTTATTTATACATAACGTGTGACTGGGCCCTTATATATATTTTTAAAGTTGTTGTGATCAATAAATACATGTATTTTTATATTTCCTTCAGCAAGTTTTTAACATTGGCCCCCTCTCCTACATTTGACTAACCTTTGTCAGGTTCTGGAAAATTTCCCTTACAGCACGTTGTCTAATCATTCCTAACTTATCCGGTAGAATTCATTCGCCTCCAAGTCAATCTCCTTGGCTGCAAAATAAACACGCGCTTGCTGCGAATATTTGTCGCCGATCCAGAGGAGGAAAATGCAAGGCTGACATCCACAAAGAAGAACCAGCTCCCCACGTTATCCCACACGAGCTTCCCTTTCCTGACCCCCGCGAGCCCCTCTCCTTTCGACTTAGGAACTTACAGGAGCCGATTCTTGTTTATGAAGCATTCCGCCCTGCTATGGGGTTGTGGCAAAATAAATCAGACTTAGCAACGTCTCTTAATAATCGCGGCATGTCTATCGGAGAGGACCTTTCGCATACGGCCTTAAATAATTCACGGCTCCTCAAATATTGCATTAAATAATTCAAGGACAGTCGAGGCGTGCTGATTAATGATCCGTATCTGATATTTCTGCTAATCCGGCAAGGAGTCAGAGAGAGAGAGAGAGAGAGAGAGAGAGAGAATGCTTGAGAAACAAATATATAAAGAAGGTTCGGCACAGCCACTCCGAGCCCAACGCAAAGAGTTCATTAGCAATCTGGAAGGCTCCCTGTCCCTTAGCAGAAAAGAGATAGGAGCTTATGGTTAATGTGGCAGCTCGCGCTCTCTCCATTCTGTTTTTACTCAAGAAACCCATTCAGTAAGCTGGACAGGACTAATTTAGTTGAGAGCTTTTATTCATTTCTAATTTCCACACAGTATCTGCCTGAAGTACACACTCGTTCGCACAGTAAGTGCCTGGAATGACAGCCAAAACCATGATGGAGCAGAAATGGGGGAGTGAGGGAAACATCGTGTGTGCTGATGACTTCGAGCTCTCTCTTTCTCCCCCCACCTTGAACCACTCTTCCCGGGTATGTATAGGTGGTTATTGGGGGGGGGAGAGGAGGAGGAGGAGAAGGAGGAGAAGGAGAAGAAGGAGGAGAAGAAGAAGAAGGAGGAGGAGCAGAAGAAGGAGCAGAAGGAGGAGGAGGAGCAGAAGGAGGAGGAGGAGGAGGAGAGAGAAGGAGGAGGAGGAGGAGGAGGAGGAGGAGGAGGAGGAGGAGGAGGAGGAGGAGGAGGAGGAGGAGGAGGAGGAGAAGAAGAAGAAGAAGAAGAAGAAGAAGAAGAAGAAGAAGAAGAAGAAGAAGAAGAAGAAGAAGAAGAAGAAGAAGAAGAAGAAGAAGAAGAAGAAGAAGAGATTGGATTTATAACCTGCCCCTCACTTGGAGTCTCAGAGCAGCTTACAAGCTTCTGTCCCTTCCCCTCCCCACAACAGACACCGTGTGAGGTAGGCAGGGCTGAGAGAGCTCTTTTGAGAACTGCTCTTTCAAGGACAGCTCTGACAGAACTATGTCTTGCCCGAGGTCATCCAGCAGTTGCAAGTGGAGGAGTGGGGAATCAAACCCGGTTCTCCCAGATCAGAGTCCACACACTTAACCACGACACCAAACTGGCTCTCCCTGCCCCCCCTCAAAAGTTAATGTAAATGGCAATGGGCTTGTTCCATCCTGAGGGTGTCACTAATTGGTCTCTTGGCCTACACAGCCTTTATCATCTTCTAGGCCCGAGCTGTTAAGTGTGGTAATTAGCTTCTCATGAGAACCTGCAGCCCACAGGATGGGACGGGGGGATCACACTTGATGAGGTAATTTTCTAGAGAGTTCCAGCAAGAATGTGTCCTGATTGGGTGTCGTCATCGCCTGATGCTGCTTGGCCAAAAAGCTATAATTGAGCTATGACCCTGAAGTAGGGTTTCCAGGTCCTGTCCACCTGCCGGTGGAGGATTTGGGGGGGCATTCCTGGTGGGGGCAGGGGCATCCCCAATTTGGTGACATCACACAGAACTGACATCATCATGTTGCGGGGGCAGCCTGGACTGCAAGCGGCAGATTTGTCGCTTGTAATTCAGTCACTGGCAGCCCCAGTTGTTAAAAGCATTTAAATGGTTCTTATGAGCGGGGCCACCAGCACCTGAATTCTGAGCAGCAAATTCACCGCTTGCCGCTCGGGCTGCCTCCCCAACATGATGACGTCACTTCTGTGTGATGTCATCACATCGGGGGTGTCCCCGCCCCCTCTAGGGATGCCGCCCAAAGTCCCTGGCCGGTAGGTGGAAAGGACCTGGCTCAATTAGCTCAATTATAGCTTTTTGGTCCCTGGCCCATCAAAATCAGGGGACTCTCCACCCCTACTTGGCGACTGGCATCCCTACCCGGAAGAAAGCTTGGATTCTGATGGACTGAAGGCCTGGATTATGATATACTTACAGTGCAGTTGCTAGCAATGTAGAGAACACGTGAGCTGTGGCCTTTGACTCTCGGATTTAAGGTTCGTGCCATCAAACGCAGGTCTTGAAAAGTGTCCGATGGGTAAGCTAGTTTTCTTGTTTTTCTGCTGTAGGACCTTAGACTAATGTGTTGCCTGTACAATAAAATTGCAGCTTTGACAGAAATTATTTTAAACTTCATTTTAAAAAATTAAAAATAAATAAAAGTCCAGTTACTTGTGTACAACAGCCCCCAGGGACCCGTGGGGCTCAGCCTTGGACCCCTTGACAGTTATTTACCTCAGAGCACAGGATGTCTGAGAGGCGGCGTGGCATAGTGGTTGAACTAGGAGAGCCAGTTTGGTGCAGTGATTAGGAGCACGGACTCTAATCTGGGAGAACCGGGTTTGATTCCCCACTCCTCCACATGCTGCTGCTGGTGTGATCTTGGGTTCTTTCAGAGCCGTTCTCTCAAGGGCAGTCCTCAAAAGAGCTCTCTCAGCTCCACCTACTTCACAGGGTGTTTGTTGTGGGAGGAGAAGGAAAAGGTGATTGTAAGTACCTATGAAATTCCTTTGGGGGTTAAGGGCAGGGTATAAATCCAATCTTTTCTTCCTCCTCCTCCTCCTCCTCTTCCTCGTCTTCTTCTTCTTGGATCTGGGTGGTGCAGGTTCCAATCCCCACTCTGCTGGGTCACAAATCCTGAGTCTAACCTACCACACAGGTTTTTTGTGATGATAAAATGGTGGAGAGGAGGAAGAGATTAGCTGCTTTGTGTCCCCACTGAGGAGAAAGGCAGGGCATAAAAAAGATTTAAATGAATAAATAAATATTTGGATGCCTGAGAGAGAACATCCAAGCGACACCCATTCCCAAGACGGTAAAAACCCTCATAAACTGGCTGGCTATGATGTTTTTAAATGAAGGGAGCTTTGACTTTCATGATGAAGGGAGCTTTGACTCTTGAAAGCTCATCCACCTAAAATCTTTTTCCAAAGTGCTGCTGGACTCGAATTGAGCTCTTTTACTGCAGACCCACAGGGTTACCCTCTGAGCTTATCAGAGTAGTTTGCCCTCCATAGAGAGAAGAGGGTGCTCCAGCTGGAATCCCCTCTTCCTCTAGTGGTAAAACCCTCCCCAGCCAATTCAAGAGACTCCCTACGAGGCCACAGGCAAGTGTCCATTGGCACCAGCCAGGAGGGCTTCCTCGGAGGGGAAAGGCCTACTTGTTCCATTTTCTCAGTATCCAGCTGCACTTGCTTTCCCTAAGACAGCAGGTTCTATGGAGTGGTGAAATCGACGGGGCAAGCTCATGACATTTGACAGTCCATCAAAAGCCAAATATGACAGGCTCCCGTCGCTTCCCAACTCCCAGGCAGATTTTTCCTGCCAAAACTTAGCTCCCTTCTGTGCCTGAGCTACCCTTTAGTAGCGTGTATTTCTACTTTGTCTTAAAAGACTTGATTGTCCCACCCTTTGACAGAGATATATTTTGGCTCTGGAACCCAGCACAGGACCTTGAGGGAAAAACAGGAGCCCTCTTGTCTTAAACCCTTTGAAATGGCCCTTGAGACTGTATAACTCAAAACAGAATAAAACATTTTTTATTTAGCAGGCAGGGAATATATAGGAGAAGTCAAGGTTTAGAAACACTGAGGTAAAATTATATTTTGTACAGGAACAAACTCTTAAAACCAAGAAGAATGCGATGTTGTAGCTTATCTTCAGAGATTTCTAGGTCTTTTCGGTGAGAGGTATTTTGCTTCGTATACTTCAGCAGTTTCAATATTACTTCACAGAGTTCCCTGGAGATTTGCTCTGTCTTAAAGTACCTAATTTTCTCCCTTTTGAAAACACAGTTTTCCACTGACTCCAGAGGTGTGTAAAGCTTTTTCCCTTCACCACAGAGCAGGGCTCTCCCCAGAGCTCAACCCCTTTTCAACTGGCAGGAATTATTCTTCTTTTCCCTCAGAAGCAATAATAATCCTTTTCTGTTTGGCTAACAACCCAGTCATCCTTTCCAAAGCTTTCTCCCAGTACTGATGTCTGTGTAAAGCAGTTTTTTAAGCTCTCTAGACTTAGGATCATAATTCTTCCTCAGAGTAGTTCTTATTCAATTAGGGCAAAGGAGTCCTCTTCTCTCAGAAGAGCCTGTCTGACCAATCCTGTCAGAATCACTGACTCCAGCCGTCTCTTTCTCTATCAGAAGCCAATTCTCTGGCTTGCTGACTCCAGACAAAAAGCCTCTTTTCCCTCCAGTACACAGCTGATCATATACTTTCTCTCAGCACGTAGGGCAACCTATCAAACAAGCTTTCCACTCTAGCTCTCTGAACTAGGAGCATTTTAACACCTGCTTTTCATGTGCAGTCTGTTGCACCAGGGTATAAATGAAGTGAGTAAGAACATAAGAACATAAGAGAAGCCAATGTTGGATCAGGCCAATGGCCCATCCAGTCCAACACTGTCACACAGTGGCCAAAAATATTTGTTTGTTTGTTTGTTTGTTTGTTTGTTTAACTTTTACCCCACCCTCCCGTCAAGGTGACTCAGGGTGGCTTACATAAAATCATACATTCCAATATAAGACATAATTTCATTTCAATATAAATACAATTTAAAACCATTTGTATATCATTGGTGGCACAGTATAACAAAGTGCATCCAAAGCATCTTCCACGATGCAACCCCTTTTAAATTGATTCAACTGGCAGATTGGCACAGGCCCAGTAGTGCCACTCCTACTGGAATGCCTGTCAGAAAAGCTCTGTTTTCACAGCCCTGCGGGACCTTCAGCACAGGCCCAGACGGTATAGTGCCACTCCTCCTGGAATGCCTGTCAGAAAAGCTCGGTTTTCACGGCCCTGTGGAACTGCTGAAGGCCCCCGCAGGGCCCTGATCTCACCAGGGAGCTCATTCCAGTGCGCCGGTGCCGCCAGGGAGAACACCCTGGTCCTGGTCGCAGTCAACCTGGCGTCCTTAGGACCAGGGAGGCCCAGACTGTTTTGTGTTCCTGATCGCAGTGCTCTCTGGGGAACATGCGGGGAAAGGTGGTCCCTCAGGTAGACAGGCCCCTGACCATGAAGGGCTTTAAAGCTCAAAACCAGCACCTTGAAGCAAATCTGGAATGCTATTGGCAGCCAGTGCAGCAACTTTAGCACAGGCTGGATGTGCTCCCAAACAGGAAGGCCCATCAACAGCCTGGCCGCTGCATTTTGCACCAGCTGCCATCAGGAGGTCAGGAGGTCCACCAGTGGGGCCAGAACTCCAGAAGCCTTCCCACTATGAAATGAAAGAGGAGCAATGCCAAAGTCTTGTTTCGGACCAATCCAAAGCCTTGCGCCGCCCCTGCATGCGATCCCTTCAGCTGATGCTATACTCTGCCTCCATCCGTTACTGCTGTGGCCATTTCTAAGGAGAGAAGAGCTCTTCGTTTCATAGTCTCAGTGGTTTGGGTACTACAGGCTGACATTTCTGCAGGACCTCTGTCCTGGAGCATGACCTTCCTGTCTCTGGCAGTTTGGTGTAGTGGTTAGGAGTGCAGACACTAGTCTGGGAGAACTGGGTTTGATGCCTCACTCCTCCACATGCAGCTGCTGGTGTGACTTTGGGTCAGTTACAAGTTCTCTCAAGGGCGGTTCTCAAAAGAGCTCTCCCAGCCCCACCTCCCTCACAGGGTGCCTGTTGTGGGGAGGGGAAGGGAAAGGGATTGTAAGCCACTCTGAGACTCCTCTGGGTAGTGAAGGGTGGGGTATAAATCCAATCTCCTCTTCTTCTCCCATGAGACCTCAGAATAATGTTCCTGCACACTGAACCTGTCCCCTGGAAACAGGATGAGGGGCTCTTCTCAGTCTGATTCCCCCCCCCCCAAAAAAAAAGGAACAAGGAAAATCATGTTCCAGGAGCAGAAATCTGTGTGCATGTGTAAAGAGCTAACAAGTCACAGCCAGTGTCCCCTCTTGCCTGCCCTTGGTGTGAGAGACAGTTTGGTGTAGTGGTTAAGTGTGCGGACTCTAATCCGGGAGAACCGGGTTTGATTCCCCACACCTCCACCTGCACCTGGCTGGATGACCTTGGGCAAGCCGTAGTTCTGATAAGAGCTGTCCTTGAAAAAAGAGCAGTTTCTGTCAGAGTTCTCTCAGCCCCTCCTACCTCACAGGGTGTCTGTTGTGGGGAGGAGAAGTGAAAGGAGTTTGTAAGCTGCTCTGAGAAGGGCGGGGTATAAATCCAATCTCCTCCTCCTCCTCTTCTTCTTCAAAACTGAGTTAGTGTGAGCTAGCTCAGTTTTTTAGCCTCCCGCTCACACAAATGAATTTATGTGGTAGCCAAATCGCTCCCTCACAGCTTTAATGCCAGTCGCTCACAAAGCAGGATTTTTGCTCACAAGACTCCACAGCTTAGAGGGAGCATTGCTCACAGCCCATTTATGATGGTCCCTTGGGCTTTTCAAGGCAAGAGACAAAGAAAGGTGGTTTGTCATTGCTTGCCCTTGGTGTGAGAGCCAGTTTGGTGTAGGGGTTAAGTGTGCAGACTCTAATCTGGGAGAACCGGGTTTGATTCCCCCGCTCCTCCACTTCCACCTGCTGATGTGACCTTGGGTCAGCCACAAGTTCTGGCACAGCTGTTCTTGAAAAAGAGCCGTTTCTGTCAGAGCTCTCTCAGCCCCACCTACCTCACAGGGTGTCTGTTGTGGGGAGGGGAAGGGAAAGGAGTTGGTAAGCCGCTCTGAGACTCCAATTGAAGGGCAGGGTGCAAATCCAGTCTCTTCTTCTCTTCTTCTTCTGTCTCCGTGAAGTGACCCTGGTCTTCCTTTGCGGTCTCTCATCCAAGTGCTGGACTTCCTCGGTGGTTTCCCATCCCAGTACAAACCAGGGCTGACCCTGCTTAGCTTCCAAGACTGAATGAGATCAGGCTAACCTGGGTCATCCCAGAATACTGACACCCACATAAATGCCAGCCTGGATCCAAGCCCATATGATCCAACCGCTAGCACCACGCAACCGATTCAGTATTCAGCCGACTCAGTGTTCAGTGTTCACCTTTGTCTCTGCATGTACATTCTGTAGCCTTCAGCAAGGCACTCCACATCCCAGCCTTCCCGTTCCACCCACAAAACCACAATAATAGCGGCTGACTTCACAGGGTTTGATAGGAGCATAACGAAGGCCGTTCAGCCCTTTGCAAATCAAACGTATTCTGGCTATCAATACTAAAATGCCGATACATTCGAGTGCAATAGACTCTACGCCTGACCCTCAAAAAAAAGGTTCAGCGTAATCTCATTGTGTTCTGGATGTTTGCTCAGAATGACTTCGTGGGAATGGGTAGAGGCGTCCGTGAGCCGTGCGCTGAACTGTTAATATTTACCACGTATTCAAAACTTGGGAGAATGGCTTTCACGGGGGCAGATCCACTTAATATGCTGGAGGCCGCCACGCATTCGCACTCCACAGTGTTCACAGCCTCCTCCGAAACCTATGATCCCACGGCTGTGTGTCACACCACAAAGTCATCCGCCTCGAGGAAATTCATTTCAAGACCTACAGAATCCCCGATACAAAGGTTCGCTTCTGAGGTTCCGGCTTTGTGTCGTTCTGCTAAAAGGTACTTGGTCCCCAAATGGGAACTAATGTATTGAAAGACGGGAACTAAAGTCATGGCAGTTCAAACAAACAATGGCTGGAAGGGAGAGCAGAAGTCTCTATTTGCATTTCAATAGAAGCAAATGCAACAAATACGTACGCCGGCACTGAGCTGAAGTTTGAAGGGTACTAAGGCAGCGGAAGATGTTATGCTTTCTGGGGGAAGTAGGGTTGCCAAGTCACTTACCTGGCACAGCGGGGGAGACCCGATTTGGGCCAATGTGCCCGGCATGATGACGTCACCCGGAAATGATGTCATCACGTTGGGCACTTTGCTTGCCAACGCTCTAGCAATCAACCTGGAAACTCTACAGTACCATAAAGTTTTCAGGCTGATTGCTAGAGCATCAGCCAGCGATGTGCCCGGAGCGATGACGTCACCTCCGGGTGACATCATCGCGCCAGGCACATTGGCCCGAACCAGGCACTTTGGGGGCGGGGTTCCTCCTGCTGGCCTGATCTTTACCATCGGGTCGGGGGCCCTTTTGGTGGGAAAACTCCCACACACCCCAGGGGACTTGGCAGCCCTAGGGGGAAGCACTGGTGATGCATGGGAAGAGAGTAGGGTTGCCAGGTCCCCCCTGGCCACTGGCAGGGGATGGAGGGGGAAGGTTGCCAGATCCAGGCTGGGAAACTCCTGGAGATTTTGGGGGGTGGACCCTGGGGAGGACAGGGACCTCAGTGGGGTACAGTGCCACAAAGTCCACCCTCCAAAGCATCCATTTTCTCCATGGGAAATTATCTCTGTAATCTGGAGATGAGCAGTAATTCCAGGGGATCCCCAGGTCCCACCTGGAGGCTGGCATCCCTAGAAGGGGATGTGACTCAGAGGCAGAGCATCAGCTTGTCATGCAGATGGTCCCAGGTTCGATTCCCAGTATTGTTCATTAAAAGGAACAGGTGGTGTGAAAGGTCTTCACCTGAAACCGTGAAGGACCACTGCTAGTCTCAGTAGATGAGATGAATCTTGACGGGCCAGTGGTCTGATCCTGTATATAAAAGCTGCATGCATTCTTTCATTCTTTCCATTTTTATCCCGTTCTTCCTCCAAGGAGCTCAGGTGGAATAAACCCTTACCCCCTCCTCCTCCACTTTATCCTCCGAACGATCCTGTGAAATGCCCAGTCACCCAGTGAGCTTCACAGCAGAAGGGAGAGGAGGATCTGAACTCATGTCTCCCTATTTCTACTCTGACTTGGACGGGCCAGGCTAGCCCCAGAATTCAGAAGCTAAGCAGGGTCGGCCCTGGTTAGTACTTGGATGGGAGACCATCAAGGAATTTCAGGGCTGCTGCATAAGAACATAAGAGAGAAGCCAATGTTGGATCAGGCCAATGGCCCACCTAGTCCAGCGCTCTGTCACACAGTGGCCAAAAACACCAGGTGCCAGCAGGAGGTCCAGCAGTGGGGCCAGGACACTAGAAGCCCTCCCACTGCTGCCCCCCCCAAGCACCAAGAATACAGAGCATCACTTGCCCCAGCCTGAGAGTTCCCATCTATACCCTGTGGCTAATAGCCACTGATGGACTTCTGCTCCATATGTTTCTCCAATTCCCTCTTGAAGCCGTCCATGCTTGTAGCTGCCACCACCTCCTGTGGCAGTGGATGCCAAGCGTTAATCACTCTTCGCAGAGGCAGGCAACAGCAAACCACCTCAGTCCATCTCTCGCCTTGACCTGGATGGCCCAAGCTAACCTGATTTTGTCAGATCTCAGAAGCTAAGCAGGTTCCCTCTGGTTAGTATTTGGATGCGAGACCACCAAGGAAGGAAGTCCAGGGTTGACAGGCAGAGGCAGACAATGGCAAGCCGCCTCTGTTCATCTCCTGCCTTGACTTGGATAGCTCAGGCTAGCCTTATCGTAGAATCACAGAATGTTAGAGTGGGAAGGGATCTTGCAGGTCATCTAGTCCAACCCCCTGCACTCTGCAGGAGCACAGCCAAAAGATAGCCCTACAACATCCCCGAAAGATGGCCGTCCAGCCTCTGCCTGTCAGTTCTCAGAAGCTAAACAGGGTTGGCCCTGGTCAGTATTTGGATGGGAGACCCCCAAGGAAGGAAGTCCAGGGCTGATAGGCAGAGGCAGGCAATGAAAAACCACCTCTGTTCGTCACTTGCCTTGACAACCCCTTAAGGGTTTGCCATGAGTCAGGGCTATTTTGGGGCAGGAATGCACAGGAATGACGTTCTGGCTGGCTCCTGAGTTGGCCACACCCAGCAGGAACTCATTAGCATAACAGGCCACACCCAACAGCAAAGATCATAAGAACATAAGAGAAGCCAATGTTGAATCAGGCCAATGGCCCATCTAATCCAACACTCTGTCACACAGCGGCCAAAAATACCAGGTGCCATCAGGAGGTCCAGCAGTGGGGCCAGGACTATCTCAAAAACTCCTTAGGACTAGCTACATGAGGGGTGTGTGGCCTAACATGCAAAGGAGTTCCTGCTATTAAAAAAGCCCTGGGTTTTGACACCAAACAAGGTAAACAGAATAAGAAGCAAAAGGTGGGTGTGGCTGGATGACCACTCGTCTGGTAAGACAGGGGTGTGGCCTAATATGCTAATGAGTTTCTGCTGTTGGGTGTGGCCTGTTATGCTAATGAGTTCCTGCTGGGCTTTTTCTACCAAAAAAGCCCTGCCATGAGTCAGCTGCCGCTTGACGGCACTTCATACACACAAGGATTTTCTACCCATAGAATGTTATTTTCCCAATTCCCCTCTTCTATACCAGCCTGAAATGACCCCCCCCCATCCTGTTTCTAGGGGACAAGTTCAGGGGGCAGGAAGAGGACTGGTGAGCATTTGGCAGTGTCATTGGCGGGGGCGGGAGGTCCAAGGCAGGAAGTTCATGCTCTGGTGACCGAACATCCTCCCTAGACACAACTCTGTTTCAGCGTGGATGGAACCCTGGGTAGAGACTGGCCAGGTCCAGTCAGCGGCCGATTAAAATTGCCGTCTTCTGGCCATCTGTCCCTCAGAGATAATGATTATATAATAAAGGAAATGTTTTGGGGGGTTTTTTTGTCAAGAGTGCCATGCTGAATATTTAGACACGAGTTTCTCTGGCTCCACCTTTGAAATGTCATTGCAAAGATGACTCACTCCTGGCACCTCTGTGTGTTTGTGTGTGTTTCCTCGTGGCTGTCAGACTCAGCTGCGACGATGGACACATTCCTTCTGCTTTCCTCCTTGTAGCAAATATCTATTTTTGAATAATAAGGCGGTTAAGGATTTTCAACCCAGTTGTGGAACTGGTTAATTCATTCACTAGTCTAGAACAGCAGTCCTTCCTTCCTTCCTTCCTTCCTTCCTTCCTTCCTTCCTTCCTTCCTTCCTTCCTTCCTCCCTCCCTCCCTCCCTCCCTCCCTCCCTCCCTCCCTCTCTCTCTGTCTCTTTTCTTCCTCCCTCCCTCCTTCCTTCCTCCTTCCCTTCCCTCTCTCTCTTTTCTTCCTCCCTTCCTCCTTCCTCCCTCCCTTCCCTCTCTCTCTTTCTCTCTCCTTTCTTCCTCCCTCCCTCCCTCCTCCTTCCTTCCTCCCTCCTTCCTTCCTCCTCCCTCCCTCTCTCTCTCTTTTCTTCCTTCCTTCCTCTCTCCCTCCCTCCTTCCCTCTCTCCCTTTCATTTTTTCTCTTTCTTTCTTTTTACTCTTCCTTCCTTCTTTCCTTCCCTCCACTCCCTCCCTCCCTTTCTTTTCTTCCTTCTTTCCCTCCACCCCCTCCCACTCTTCCTCCCTCCCTCCCTCCCTTCCTTCTATGCCCTCCCTCCCTCCCTCTCTCTCTCTCTCTCCCTTTCCGTCATGCCCTCAGATGTCCCCCTCCTTCAATGGAACCCACATTCACAAAATAAGTCTCAGGAACCAAGTGCGGAGCAACTTCCTGTCCTCCACATCCACTTGCTCTTGAAGCCACAGGAGCTAAAGAAAAAAAAATGTCCAGGGGAGCAGGATTCTTACATGCTTCCTAAGGCCCAATACACCGATCATTATAAAGTACACAGTACAGACATTGATAGAACCGTGGTCTGAATCTAGGGCTGCCACCAGCAAGTGGGGCCCGGAGATCTCTCAGAATTGCACGTGGTCTCCAGACAACAGAGATCGGTTCCCCTGGAGAAAATGGCTGCTTTGGAGGGTGGACTCCATGGCATTATACACCACTGAGTGTCCCCCCTCCAAAAAACCTGTCCTCTTCAGCCTCCACCCCCAAATCTCCAGGCATTTCCCAGACTTGAGTTGGTGACCCTGCCTCCCTCAGCCTAAGGGAGTTCCGTGTGCAATGTGAATGAAGATTTTGGGACCATCTTAGGTACTGGAAGCACAACAATCTGTCCTTTAATTGCTGCAATCCTTAAATCTGAACAAGGCTCATCTGAAGGACTGCCTCCTTTTATATATATCTGCCTTCCGGATGGCCTCGCTCCATGTAAACTAAGATTTACCTTTGCAGATGAGGTGAATGGGGACCATGGACAGGACTTCCTCTGTGGTGGCACCTCAGGTGTGGAATGCCTTCCCCACCACAGTTCCTCTGATGTCTAACCCATCAAGTTTTATTTTTAATTTACTTCATTTATACCCAGGGGGGGTTTTTTGTAGAAAAAGCCCAGCAGGAACTCATTAGTATAATAGACCACACCCAACAGTAGAAACTCATTAGCATATTAGGCCACACCCCTGACACCACAGCTCATTGGCATATTAGGCCACACCCCCATGTTACCAGTAGTGTGGTCATCCAGCCACACCCACCTTTGGCTTCTTATTCTATTTACCTTGTTTGTTGTCAAAACCCAGAGCTTTATTTATAGCAGGAACTCCTCTACATGTTAGGCCACACACCCCTAATGCAGCCAGTCCTAATGAGTTGGCTACAACTCATGAGTGCCCACGAGTTCTTGTCTTGTGAGAAAGGGAGAAAAGTACCTCTTTCTCGACCTGCTCTATCCCATGTATAATCTTATAGACCTTGACCATGTCACCCCTCAGCCGTCGTTTCTCCAAGCTAAAGAGCCCCAAGCATTTTAACCTTTCTTTATAGGGAAAGTGTTCCAACCCTTTTATCATTCTAGTTGCCCATCATCCTGTTTCACACAGCTGTCAGGTTGCCAAATCTGGCTTGGGACATATCTGGAGATGTGGGGCTGGAACCATGGGAGGGTGGAATTTGGTGGGGAGGGGGAGCCCAGCTGGGATGTTACACCATGGAGTCTACCCACCGAATCTGCCACTTCCCCTGGAGGAACTGATCTATGTCATTTGGAAATGCACTTTTAATTCCAAGGGATCTCCAGCCCCGCCTGGAGGTTGGCAACCAGACACAGCAGCCAACCAGTTTCCCCAAACGAAAGGGCATAAAGGCCAAGGTCTTCCCATGATGGAGCTTCCCAGCACCAGCATTCAAGGGTATCCCAGTATTCAATCCACCTGCTTGCCTCCACCCACCCACCCCGGCCTGCAACACCCAGTAACTTTCTCACTATCAGCCAGTCGATTCCAGAGGATTTTTCAGCATGAGCAGAAGTCTGAGCTCCCCAGACGGAGAAACATGATGAAATTGTCAAAAGGCTTTCAATTTAAAGGGATCTTGATTACCTTTCCTTGTTCGTCTTAATATATATTTTACTTTGTGTGCTTTGGTCTGAACCGCGAACCTTGAAGACTTTAATAGGACCTTGGACAGTTCCATTAAAAGGTTTCTCCAAGGAGGCAACAGAAAGCCCCAAACTTCAATTATTCATTTCCTAGTGAACTTTCCCTTTGTTTTGTTTGTCCATTTCTCTTATGCCGGTGCATCGGAACAAAGGCCTAATGGTACCCTTGTGCCTTCAGTCTCTGTTAAAAGGATGTCTTGCATTCACGGTTCGTCTGGGATACAGCGGCTTAGCTGGACTTCAAATATCTGACAGCGCCAATCGGGACTGTTTTATAAGCAGCTCTATAATACAAATGGTAAGGTTACCCTCAGGCCAGAGCATAAATGCATAATGTAATTCTCTGCGAGAGATTCTCTCAGCGTTAGCCTTCCTTAGCAGCGTACAGAAATGTTCCATTCCTGTTCCCAAAGGGGACCGTCCTGATGCCACAATCAATGTGACTTTCGTTCATGTGGGCTCATGGCTCTGAACTTTGCAGAAGTCGCATCAGGAGGACAAACACTGGGATGAAAGGCGCGGGGCTGAAGGTGCCACGGTTACATTCAAAGTCTGTTTTTACATCACGTTGCACTAGAATTTGGGAGACCCAGGTTTGAATTTCCACCCCACCATGGAACCTTGCTGGGTAACCTTGGGCCAGTCACATGCATTCCACCTAACCTACCTCACAGGTTTGCTGTGGGGATAAAATGGGGGAGAGCACTGTAAGCCGCTTGGGGTCCTCTTTGCAGAGAAAGGTGGGGTAAAAATGAATAAATACTTGCCTTGGCCTCAGATGCAGATCAAAAATCTGGAAGAGGAAGAAGAGACTGGATTTATACCCTGCCCTTCACTACCCAAAAGAGTCTCAGAGAGGCTTACAATCTCCATTCCCTTCCCCTCCCCACAACAGACACCCTGTGAGGTAGGTGGGGCTGAGAGAGCTCTTTCAAGGACTGCTCCTGAGAGAACAGCTCTGAGAGAACTTGTGACTGACCCAAGGTCACACCAGCAGCTGTATGTGGAGTAGTGGGGAATCAAACTCCATTCTCCCAGATTATAGTCCATGTTCCTAACATTTTCTGTATGAAGAAAGATTAAAATGCTTGGGGCTCTTTAGCTTGGAGAAACGATGGTTGAGGGGTGACATGATCAAGGTTTATAAGATTATGCATGGGATAGAGCAGGTTGAGAAAGAAGTACTTTTCTCCCTTTCTCACAAGACAAGAACTCGTGGACACTCAGTGAGATTGCTGAGCAGTCGGGTTAGAACAGATAAAACGAAGTACTTCTTCACCCAAAAAGTGATTAGCATATGGAATTCACTGCCACAGGAGGCAGAGGCGGCTACAAGTATGGACGGCTTCAAGAGGGAATTGGATAAACATACGGAGCAGAGGTCCCTCAGTGGCTATTAACCACAAGGTAAAGATAGGGACTCTGGGGCAAGTGATGCTCTGTATTCTTGGTGCTTGGGGGGGCAACATTGAGAGGGTTTCTAGTGTCCTGGCCCCCCTGCTGGACCTCCTGATGGCACCTGGTATTTTTGGCCACTGTATGACAGAGTGTTAGACTGGATGGGCCATTGGCCAGGTTTGCCATATCCATCGGTGGCTATTAGCCACAAGGTATAGATAGGAATTCTGGGGCAAATGATGCTCTGTATTCTTGGTGCTTGGGGGGGCCAACAGTGGGAGGGGCTTCTAGTGTCCTGGCCCCACTGGTGGACCTCCTGATGGCACCTGGTATTTTTGGCCACTGTGTGACAGAGTGCTGGACTGGATGGGCCACTGGCCTGATCCAACAATGGCTTCTCTTATGTTCTCATGTTCTAACCACTCCATCAAACTGGCTCTCCACAGTAGGGTCAATGAAGAGAAAGGGGGAGGTTTCTCCAAACCCAGGGAAAATCCCCAAAGCCAATGCACATATGGAAATTTCAGAAAAATGCTAATCACAGTATCATAAGATCATTATCAATTCCCCAGCGTTTTTCTCTGGGGGAACGCACCGGAATGGAGTTCTGGAACCTCTTTGACAAAATTCTTTTTAAAATGCTTAAAAGTTCATGAGTTTTCAGTATACAGATTGAAAACTTCATTTCCCTCTCGAGAGTTCCAGCATCTCTTTTAAAAAGAAAAAGGGGGAAAAACCTGGTCAGTACTAAAATGGGTTGCTTTCGAATCCCATATAACCAGGCTTTTTAAAATGTCAAGAGTGGATAAGGGGAAGAGGGGAAAAGTGGCTGTAGCAACAGGGAAAGGAGGAGGCCGGGGTGGTGAGCAGCAGTGTTCCCTCTAAGCTGAGTTCATGTGAGCCAGCTCACATTTTTTTAGCCTCCGGCTCACACCTTTTTCTCTTAGCTCAGGAAGGATGGCTCCAGAACAAACTAATCTATGCAGCAGCCAAATTGCTTGCTCACACCCAGGGCTCTTTTTGTAGCAGGAACTTCTTTGCATATTAGGCGACACGCCCCTAACGCAGCCAATCCTCCAAGAGCTTACAGTAGCCCCTGTAAGAAGAGCTCTGTAAGCTCTCGGAGGATTGGCTACATTAGGGGTGTGTCACCTAATATGCCAAGGAGTTCCTGCTACGAAGAGAGCCCTGCTCACACCTTCAATGCCAGTAGCTCACAAAGTAGAATATTTGCTCACAGCTTAGAGGCAGCATTGGTGAGCAGGCCGAGAAGGTGGCAGGAGGCTTGAAGATGAGCAAGAGGAGGGGAAGCAGGGGCCAATGGATAGATGGACTGGGCGGGGCCATCACACACCTGAACACATGAAGCTGCCTTATACTGAATCAGGCTCTTGGCCCGTCAGGTATTGTCTACTCAGACCGGCAGCAGCTCCCCAGGGTCTCAAGCACAAGTCTTTCACATCACTACCTGCCTGGTCCTTTCAACTGGAAATGCCGGGGATTGAACTCAAGACCTTCTGAATGTCAAGCAGAGGCTCTTCCACTGAGCCACAGCCCCTCCACCATCCCAGCCTAATGAGCATGTTCCAAGAGGCACCAAATGTTGAGAGTAGTTGAGAGTCAGTTAAAGGAAGGGAAAGTTGGGGGGTTAGGAAACTGGCCTGTTCAAGCTCCTGAAGAGTCATAGAATCTTGAAGGGGGAGATTTGGTTTCGGTGGGAGAGGATATGTGTAAATCTTTTATCCCTTCCCCGCCTTTGCCTCCTCATGGGGTGCCATTGTTTTTTTTTTCCAAAGTCACATGTCTAAAACAGATATAAACAGCTGGAACAGGATATACCGCATCTGTAGATGTGTTCATATTTGTGGAACTGGCGTAGCTTCCCAGTTTCAGAACTGATGGCATCCAGTGCAGAAAGAACGCACGTACACATGTGTTTTATTAGTCTTGCTAATTTAAAGGTAAAGGTAAAGGTTCCCTTGCTCAAAAGCCAATCGAATCCGACGCTAGGGTTGCGGTGCTCATCTCCGTTTCAAAGCCGAAGAGCCAGCGCTGTCCGAAGACGTTTCCGTGGTCATGTGGCCGGCATGACTAAACACCAAGGTGCACAGAAAGCTGTTACCTTCCCACCGAAGTGGTACCTATATTATCTACTTGCAATTTCTTGCTTTCGAACTGCTAGGTTGGCAGGAGCTGGCACTAGAGACGGGAGCTCACCCCGTCTTGCGGCACCTGGGTCTTGAACTGCTGAACTACTGACCTTCCACAGCCTGCAGTTCAGCGTCTTAACCACTTGAGCCACCGCAGCTCCTTGCTAATTTACTATTTGGCCTAATTATACCAATATGGCTTCCACCCCTTCTCTTTCTTATCCCCTCTCGACAGCTCCGTGCATCTGGATTTCTTTTCTCTGTCCCTGGACGCACGTCGCATGTGGCAACTGTCAGAATTCCTTTCTGCCGTGTACTCAATATCAGTGCTCTGACAGCTCCAAATCTCATCCAGCCGACCAAAAATAGCTCAGTCGCTTTTTGCGTTAATGGGCTCCCTTCGGCACCCGTTGCCCAAAGGACTATAGCATATATTAAATTCTGAAGTCAGAGCCCAGGGGTTGTTTTTAACACTCGTGGAGTTGGTCTCCAGACTTCTCTCAGGGTCTCACACGGCCGCCAAGCCGATCCTGTGGCAATCCTGAGGCCTTGAGGTGAGAATGAAGAGCTACCATAAAACCAGAATCCTTTCCGATGATTGGCTGTATGGAAACCAGGCTTGTTGCTGGCTTTATAGAGCTGTGGAAGGTATAGAAGAAACCGAAGCCACCAGCATAGCTGAACGTCCTTTGGTGAGGAAAGATTTGGGGATGACTGATTGGGTCAGTAAACAGACTTCTAGGAGGGACACGAGAGAAGCTGTCTTGTATTGTATCAGACCCCTGGTCCATCAAAGTCGGTATTGTCTACTCAGACTGGCAGCAGCTCTCCAGGGTCTCAGGTGGAGGTCTTTCACATCACCTACTGCCTGCTCCTTTTAACTGGAGATGCCAGGGATTGAACCTGGGGCCTTCTGCATGCCCAGCAGATTCTCTACCACTGAGCCATGGATTTACAGTACTATGGAGGGAGGTGGCAGAGGAAACGGGTGGACCTTTGCTGTTCCCACCCCGATCTACCACCTGTAGGGATCTTCTCAGGTGGCCCATTGTAGAAGAAGAGGAAGAGATTGGATTTATACCCTGCCCTTCACTACCAAAGGGAGAGTGACTTACAAACTCCTTTCCCTTCCCCTCCCCACAACAGACACCCTGTGAGGTAGGTGGGGCTGAGGGAGCTCTGACAGAAACTGCTCTTTTTCAAGAACAGCTGTGCCAGAACTATGGGTTGCCCAAGGTCATCCAGCAGGTGCAAGTGGAGGAGTAGGGAATCAAAGCCGGTTCTCCCAGATTAGAGTCTGCACACTTAAACCACTACACCATACTGTAGAGTTGAGCATGGTGGGAGCAACACAGCACAGTCAGTGATTATGTCCTTAAGTGGCGGGTGGGCTCATATAGGAGAAGGTGATCTGTTATGTACCCTGGTCTTAAAAATGCATGTGTTCATGGACAGCACAGTCTCAAAGCTAGACTGCAATCTCAGAATGCTATAATAAATATAATAATTAAGAGCTGTCAAGTCACAACCAATTTATGGCAATTCTCCATGGGGTTTTCAAGTCAAGAGAGAAGAAGAAGAGATAAAGAGATTGGATTTATACCCCGCCCTTCACTACCTGCAGGAGTCTCAGAGAGGCTTACACACTCCTTTCCTTTCCCCTCCCCACAACAGAGACCCTGTGAGGTAGGTGGGGCTGAGAGAGATCTAACAGAAACTGCTCTTTTTCAAGGACAGCTCTTATCAGAACTTTGGCTTGCCCAGGGTCATCCAGCCAGGTGCAAGTGGAGGAGTGGGGAATCAAACTCGGTTCTCCCAGATTAGAGTCCTTAACCACTACACCACACTGAGGTGTTTGGCTCACACGTTTTTGTCTTAGCTCAGGAAATACAACCTAGGCACCAGGAGACCTGCCCACATGAGGAATAAACCAAGGGTTCAAGCAAAGGAGGAATCCTGTTGATTGCTGGATAATCTGGGTGCTTGGGGAGCAACAGTGGGAGGGCTTCTGCAGTTCTGGCCTTGCTGGTGGACCTCCTGATGGCACCTGGGTTTTGGCCACTGGGTGGCATAGCATGTTGGACTAGATGGGCCATTGGCCTGACCCAACATGACTTCTCTTATGTTCTTGTGTCCTTAAGGATGGCTCCAGAGAAAACTAATTTATGCAGTAGCCAAATTGCTTGCTCACATCTTTTAATGCCAACTTTAATGGCTAAATGGTCATCTGACAGCAATGCAGATTCTGTGAACTTAGGCAGATCATGAGAGGGAGGGTAGGAGAGGTTGCATAAATGCTTAGTTCTTGTGGCCCTTTCTTGCATGCCCAGGGAAATGCTGATCGCCACTTTGGGGTCAGGAAACAATTTTTCTCCAGGCCAGTGTGAATTTCCTGCATTGTGCAGGAGGGTGGACTAGATGACCCTAGAGATCCCTTCCAGCTCTATGACTCAATGATTCTACGGCTTTTTCCTCACTTAATTTTTAACTGTTTAATTGTGTTAGTGTTTTTTTTAAATCTCAGGTTCCTTGTTTCCAGTTTGCTCATTTTATTGCAAAGTACCGTGGGGAAAGATGAAAAGTATTATCGAACTTTAGGAAGCGAATGGACGAATGAGCGAAATCTGTCTGGCTTGAGTCAGTGTGCTAAGGGCAGTGTCTCATCACACCACTCCCTTTTTATACAGCACAATTCCTAAGTTTTCAAATAATGTCAACAGCATCCTTAGGCCAGCCCTGCAAGGACAATATTGATTAGCCCCATACTGCAGATCTGGAAGTGAGGCTGGGAGAGGATTGTTTAGCAATAAGGAGGCCAAGCAGGCAATCTCATACCCTCTGTCTTCTTCCCTGGACGGTGTTCGATTGGGTGGCAGGGGGGGGAATGAAGAGGGTGAAGTGATATCCCATAATTTTGCAAAGGCACTTCCTGCCAAATAGTCAAAAGTGACCTCACAGCATTACAGGATGCTTTAAAATTCCCCTGAAACTCTATGGTTTTCCCCATAGAGTTTTGGAAATCCTAGAGCATCCAACAAGATGACTGCAGTTCTGGTTATGCAGCCGGAAGTGACATCACGGAATGCTGCTTTGGGTAAGTACCTGCCTCCTCCAGTCAACTTCCTAAAGGCCGTCTAATGTACAGGGCTGAAGGGATCCAGACTGTTAGATCCATACCACAGTTCAAAACACGGTCACAAAGTCCCTGGCAGGAAAATCCAAATAATGTCTGCAAGTCTACCCAGTACGCCGTCAAATGTCAACAAATGCAATTGTGCAATTGATATTCCAGGTTCACAGAATAACTCCTGAAATTAGATTTGTTCCCCAGTAGACTGATGGCTTTATTCATTTTAATCCATCACTCGCTCTTCAGTACCATATCCTGTTCTGGGTGGTCTATAAATATATCAAGAACAATCCAGATGCTGCACACAGTCAGTCTATTCCAGTGCCCCCCCCCCCAAACTTATTCTTGACACAACTGACTAATTCATGTGTACACATTCAGACTGTGGATGCTCATGTTTTACCCCTAAATCACAACGGTGGGGGGGTTGTACCCTAGAGCCAGTTTGGTGTAGTGGTTAAGTGCGTGGACTCTAGTCTGGGAGAACCAGGTTTGATTCCCACTCCTCTACTTGCAGCTGCTGGGTGATCTTGGGCAAGCCATAGTTCTGTCAGAGCTGTTCTCTCAAGAGCAGTCCTCAAAAGAGCTCTCTCAGCCCCACCTACCTCACAGGGTGTCTGTTGTGGGGAGGGGGAGGAAAAGGAGTTTGTAAGCCACTCGGAGACTCCAAGTGAAGGGTGGGGTATAAATCCAATCTCTTCTTCTTCTACTACTTCATATTTGAAGCTATACACTGCCTTCCCTATTTGCAGCTATACACTACCTTTGTTAATGGTGGCTATGGATGTCCGCCCCAAAATCTGTCCCTAATGGGACCTCTGAGAATGTGTGTGTAAAGTGCTGACAAGTCACAGCCACCTTACGGCGACCCCAGCAAGGGTCTTTCAAGGCAGGTGAGAAGCAGAGGTGGTTTGCCATTGCCTTCCTCTGCAGAGTCTTAAGAACATAAGAAGAGTCCTGCTGGATCAGACCAGTGGATCCATCTATTCCAGCATCCTGTCTCACACAGTGGCCAACCAGTTACTTTGAAGGGCCAACAATAGTGCAGAGAGGCCAAGGCCTCCTGGCTCTGGGATTCAGAGGTTTAGTGCCTCTGAATGTGGAGGTTCCCCTCAGTGACCGTGGCTAGTAGCCATTGATAGGCTCATCCTCCAGGAATCTATCGAATCCCCTTTTCAAGTTGTTTATTCCTGTGGCCATCGCAACATCCTCTGGCAGTGAATTCCAGATTTTAATCACTCTCTGGGTAAAGTAGCATTTCCTTTGTCTGTCCCGAACCTACTGCTAGGCTTGCCAAGAACTTACTGTATTTCGGCGGGGGACGGATACGTCCTGGCAGGAACATCCCTGGGGAAAGAAAAGATGCATGCACGATGCCGTCGCCAGGAAGTGACACTAGGTGATGCTCTGGCAATGCGGCTGGAAACTCAATGGTACCATCGAGTTTTCAGCCCCATTGCCAGAGCATCGCCTGGCATCACTTCCTGGCGATAGCATAGTGCGTTACAGGGAGGACTGGTCTGGCCGCGGAGCATGCGTCCCCCGCTCCCACGTGGTAAGTACTTGGGAACCCTACCTACTGCCCATCAGCTTCTTTGGATGCCCTCGAGTTCTAGTATTTTGGAAGAGGCGTAATTTTATAAACCTCTCTCATGTCCCCCTTTAGTCATTTCTTTTCTAAACAGAGAATCCCCGATGTTTCCCACAGCATTAAGTTTCCCCCTGCCGGCTCTTCTAGTCATCTGTGGCTTTCCCTCATTTCTGCAGATGATTTCTCCCTCCCAGGAGCAAAAATGCAGTTTGCCCCCTCTTGCAGCGCAGCATGGGAATTCCCAGAAACAGGGAAGTCTGATGCTGTGGAGCAACAGGGAACAAACCACGCTTTTGCATTTGGGACTGTGAAAACATCTTCAGAAAAGAGGGAAAGCAGCAGAGGAATATAAGTGCAGGCGCGGGGAAACTCAGCACTGCGGAAAACGTCCCAGACTCACCAGCCTTTATTCATAGGGAAGGCGCTCCGACTTGGTTGCCCTCCTCTGTACTTTCTCCAGCTCTTTAGAGCAGGGGTGTCAAATCAAACGTGAAGCCTGGGGTCCGGATCAGGCCCCCGGAGGGCTCCTATCAGGCCCGCAGTGGAACTGGCTGTCTTCTGCTTCTTCTTCCAGTTCTGCTGCCGCTGCATCATCATAGGTTTGCAGCTTATAGATACGCACCTGAACAGCCTACTCAAGATTGCAACAGCATAGAGGTTTTGATGCAATAACTCAGAGCAAGAGGTGTCAGGGATCAGACACTGTTAAAATAAACAAAACATCGCGAGAGTGCTGACGTTTTTAAGCATGCTTTTA
Source organism: Gekko gecko (assembly GCA_029375565.1). NCBI lineage: Eukaryota > Metazoa > Chordata > Lepidosauria > Squamata > Gekkonidae > Gekko > Gekko gecko. Next base: position 77,550,567 of record JAPDNY010000009.1, read on the forward strand.
TTTTAAGTTAAAAAAACCCCAACCCTTTTTGTTTGTGTCCTTTATAAAGTTTATGTTTCCGCTACTTGGCATTACATTTTATGAGAATACGTGGCCCAGCCCCAAAAAGGTCTCACTTGTGTCAGATCCGGCCCTCATAACACATGAGTTCGACACCCCTGCTCTAGAGTCTTCTTGGGAGGTCTCCCATTCAAGTACTGCCCCTGCTTAGCTTCTGAGATCTGGTGAGACTGGGCTATACCGGGCCGCCTTGCCTCCCGACGGCAGGGAAAACAGGTTCAAAAGTGCGTAGAGGGCAGGGTAGGGAGCTCTGGTGGGATCTGAGGAGGATTTTCAGGCCATGTTCAAGGACTGGGTGTAGAAGGCTGGGGGCATACTTAACCAGGGCCCAGCTGCGGAACCATTATCTGACATGGTCTATTTATGATTATTTACTAGATTTTTATACCACCCTCCCCGCGAGGTGGGCTCAGGGTGGTGTACGACAAGTTAAAAACAAATACATGATAATTTAAATCAGGTATGTCCAACAGGTAGATCGCGATCTACCAGTAGATCGCGGAAGGGTCAGAGGTAGATCACCAGCCCCACTTAGTCTCCTGGTTTGCTGGACAGGTGTTTGGAGGTGTTTTTTTTTTATAATTGTTTGGTGGTGTTTGATTATTGGTGCCAAAAATTCTTATTTTTACTTTTAGAACTGCATGTGTGGTTTTGGCATCATCCAGAGGTCTTCAGTTCCTGTTGATCTTTAGTACTTTGGGACAGTTAGAAAGTTATTGAGACAGTTAAAGAAAGTTATAACGCAATAAAAAAATTTTAAAAAATGTCCGCGGTTCTTTCTGGATCTTTGTCTCTCTGTTTCATTTTTGCTTATTTTGCTTACCAGTAAATGACAGAAGGCGCATTATAAATGGAGGGGGGTGGGCGCGGTGGAACCCAACTTTAGTGGGTTAAAACCTAATTTGAAACTAATTTGAAACTTTATTTTCATGGTGGTAGATCACTGGCACTTTTGGCCGGAAAAAATAGATCACTACCTTTTCGAAGTTGGACATGCCTGATTTAAATTGTTCAAATTAAGAGTTATACAGCAGCAAGGTCTTTGAATCCTAAGGTGCCATAATTACAGGTTTCCTCACCCCAATCAGCAAGGGAAGGAGGGGAGAGAGGGGAACTAACTGTAGCGTTGCTGTCCTCGACCGTATGCCTGGCGGAACATCTCTGCCTTGCAGGCCCTGAGGAACTCTTTCACGGCTCATGAGACTTGGGATAAGACTGGGTATGTAGTAGTTACTAGTTTGTACCAGGCTCAGAGCAATGATGCTTGCTTGGCCTCTGTTGTTTAGTCCGTTGGTCTCTGAGAATGGTTGGTGCAGATTCATCACAGAGACGAAATCTGTGCCTGCGCTCCTCATTCAGTCTCTTCGGTATGATGGCATATCACCTCTCTATCGATGGATGTTATTACACGGATTTGACTTTCTCTCTTGTGAGACTTCCACCAAGGTACGGTGCTTTCCACCAAGACATCGGCAGGGGAGGAATCAGGGAAGAGCTCACTAGCTGGCTAGAAGAAGCTGAAGCAGAAGCAGAAGCAGAAGAAGAAGAAGAAGAAGAAGAAGAAGAAGAAGAAGAAGAAGAAGAAGAAGAAGAAGAAGAAGAAGAAGAAGAAGAAGAAGAAGCCGAGGAGGAGGAGGAGGAGGAGGAGGAGGAGACTGGATTTATACCCCGCCTTTCACTACCTGAAGGAGCCTCAGAGTGCCTTACAATCCCCTCCCTTTCCCTCCCCACAACAGACGCCCTGTGAGGTAGGTGGGGCTGAGAGAGCTCTTTAGAGGACTGCCCTTGAGGGAACAGCTCTGAAAAAACTTATGACTGTCCCAAGGTCACACCAGCAGCTGCATATGGGGGAGTGGGGAATCAAACCCAGGTCTCCCAGATTAGAGTCTGCACTCCGAACCTCTACACCAAACTGGCTCTGAATAAGATCTAGCTGAGTTGGTTCCCCTCTGCTGACAGGTACTTAAGGCCCAGGTATGCCCGGAGCCATGAGTGAAAGGCCTTTTGTCCTTGGGCTTTTAGCCTGAGGGTCTTAACCTACAGCTGGGTGGAAGATCTGGCAGAGAGAGGGAGAAAGAGAAGAAGATCTCTCTTCACTCTGAAGCCCTCCTCCCCCCATCTTTTCTTTCTTCACACTGTATTTTTTTAATATATTGTAAGATCCTTTTGGGGTGAATAAATGATCGAATAAGTATAAATATATCAATATACTTGGTGTAAATGTCACTTTGTTGGTCCGTGCCATGTCTACCATAAAATGTAAGGCCGGGTACCAAAGTGTATATAAAGGACAGGAGCTGGCAAGGCCCTGAGTTGGTGTCTCCTCACTGCAAGGCTCTGTGGGTGGCTGGGAGGGGGGTGCAAAGGGAGACCCACATGGGTGGACTGGAGAGCCAGTGGTGCAGCACTGGGCAGACGCTCCAGTGTTGCTTGACTGCTGAAAACAAGGTTGTTCCACCATGCCGAAGCCACAAACCTGTTCCCTTCTTCACACCAGCTGCTTGCAAGCCACACAAGGACCCTAGACGGACCAGTTCTGGGCCCCGGGCCTTATGTTTGACACCCCTAGTCAGTGTTCCCTCTAAGCTGAGTTAGTGTGAGCTAGCTCACCGTTTTTTAGCCTCCGGCGCATGCATTTTTGTCTTAGCTCAGGAAGGAGGGCTCCAGAGCAAACTCATTTACGCAGTAGCCAAATCACTGGCTCACCACTTTCATGCCAGTAGCTCACAAAGTAGAATCTTTGCTCACAAGACTCCACGGCTTAGAGGGAGCATTGCCCTTAGTATAGATCTTTCTTCTGTGCCATGATTTTGAGTTAGATGAAAAGGTTTTGCACATTTGTGAGCTAAGATATGAACTGGGCACACTGTCCAGTCTCTCAACCCGAGCCGGACTTAGCACTGCTGGGCATCTGGCAATAGGGTTGCCAAGTCACTTACCTGGCACAGCGGGGGAGATCCAGTCCTGGTCCGGGAGATTTGTGCAGTGCAGTGACGTCACCCGGAAGTGATGTCATCACATTGGGCACATCGCCGGCTGACACTCTAGCAACCGGCCTGAAAACTCTATGGTGCCTCTGGGTGACGTCATTGCCAGGGCCGGCTCGCTCACAGGTGAGCTAGGCATTCACCTAGAGCACGCCAGCCCTTAGGGGCGCCAAAAGTCCCCTGCCCCTGCCAAAAAACCCTGCCCCATCCCTGGCTTGCTGGCGAGCCCTGCAGCTGCGGGGTGCTCAGGCAAGCCGGCACTGGGACGGAAAGGGCAGGGGTTTAACCCCCCGCCCCTTCCCTGGCTTGCAGCTCGCCCACCCTCCCCCTCCTCCCTCAGGGGGGGAGAGAAGGCGGGACTTGGCAGCCCTATCTGGCAAGGCCCAGTATGGCAAGGGCCCCCTGCTGACTCCTGAGCCTTCCTCTCTTGGGTAATGGGACAATCACAGGACTCCTTTGGGACGATTCGGTCTGGTTCTTTCCATCATGAATCCTGCAGGAGGGTGAAGGGCTGTCTCACCACGTGCACGGCATCCCACCGACAGGCTCCGGCGAGATATACGGCCCTTCCTGCCCGTCTCTTCCATCCGTCATCCTGACAGGCCTCCTTGCCTGCGGTTTCTAATTGGAGTCGCTCAGAGACCTTCATGATTTATTTATCGGAAGGATTTACATCCCACCTCTCTGCCTACAAAGATTTTTTTTTCCAGGCGACTTACAGTAGCAGCTTGAAAGATAACATTCATCACACGCGATTAAAAAATATCAATCTTAAAACATTAGCATTTAGAAAATAGGCACCCAGTGAGAACCAATAAAGGGAATGTTCAAAGTGAGCCGGAGTTTAGAATGCGGTAAGAAGCAGAGCGGGGAAATCTCCCCCAAAGCGAACGGAAAAACAGGAAGGAAGAGAGAATCTGCAAGATGTTAAAGAAGAGAAGAACAGATTGGATTTATACCCTGCCCTTCACTACCCGAAGGAGTCTCAGGCTGCGGTCGCACACACTAATAATCCACCTGTATTTCCCAACTGGATTTTACTGTATGGACTGGCAAAATCCAGTTGGAAAGTGCATTAAGAGTGGATTATTTAGTGTGTGTGACCACAGCCTCAGAGTGGCTTACAGTCTCCTTCCCCTTCTCCTCCCCACAACAGACACCCGGTGAGGTAGGTGGGGCTGAGAGAGGTCTTTCCAGAACTGCTCACGAGAGAACAGCTCCGAGAGAACTTGTGACTGACCCAAGGTCACACCAGCAGCTGCATGTGAAGGAGTGGGGAATCAAACCCGGTTCTCCCAGATAAGAGTCCACACACTTAACCACTACACCAAACTGGCACAAACAGAGAGGCTTATATGATACAACATTGCTTCAGCTGCAGTTTAAGTCTCCCACTGGTCCACAGTGTCTTGCTGCAACAGAACCAGGGTGGGGAAATCCATATAGCACAGACACGCCTGAGGAAGTGCTGGTCAATTGGCTCGTGCCACCCTCTGGGAAACAGAAGGAGATTTCAAGCAGAAGGAGACTTTCCTAGGAGTAAGCCCCACTGAATAAAATGAGACTTACTTCCGAGTATACTTGCTTAGGATCACTCCCAAAGGGGTAGGGGCTACCTGCTCTGGGCTGAGAAATATATGGAGATTTTGGGGGTGGAGACTGAAGAGGGTGGGGTTTGGGGAGGGGAGGGACTTCGACAGAGAACAAAGCCATCAAGTCCACCCTCGAACACAGCCATTTTCTCCAAGGGAGACAGCCAGTTTGATGTAGTAATAAGGAGCGCGGACTCTAAGCTGGGAGAACTGGGCTTGATTCCCTACTCCTCCACATGCAGCTGCTGTTGTGACCTTGGGTGAAGAAGTATTTCCTTTTATCTGTTCCAACCCGTCTGCTCAGCAATTTCATGGAGTGCCCACGAGTTCTTGTATTGTGAGAAAGGGAGAAAAGTACTTCTTTCTCAACCTGCTCAATCCCATTGATAATCTTATAAACCTCGATCATGTCACCCCTCAGCCGTCGTTTCTCCAAGCTAAAGAGCCCCAAGCATTTTAACGTTTCTTCATAGGGAAGGTGTTCCAACCCTTTTATCATTCTAGTTGCCCTTCTCTGCACTTTTTCCAATGCTATAATACCCTTTTTGAGATGTGGTGACCAGAACTGTACACAGTATTCCAAATGAGGTTGCACCAATGATTTATACAGGGGCATGATATATCATGTGGGGAGGGGAAGGAAAAGGAGATTGTAAGCCGCTCTGAGACTCCTTCAGGTAGTGAAGGGTGGTATATAAATCCAGTCTCCTCCTCCTCCTCCTCCTTCTCCTTCTTCTCCTCCTCCTCCTTCTTCTCCTCCTCCTCCTTCTTTTCCTTCTCCTTCTCCTTCTCCTCCTTCTCCTTCTCCTTCTCCGTCTCCGTCTCCTTCTTCTCCGTCTCCGTCTCCTTCTTCTTCTCCGTCTCCTTCTCCTTCTCCTTCTCCTTCTCCGTCTCCTCCTTCTCCTTCTTCTTCTTCTTCTTCTTCTCCTTCTCCTTCTCCTTCTCCTTCTCCTTCTCCTTCTCCTTCTCCTTCTCCTTCTTCTTCTTCTTCTCCTTCTCCTTCTCCTTCTCCTTCTCCTTCTCCTTCTTCTTCTTTTTGCCAGCTTTCTTCTTTGTCTTACTTTCACACCCATACATAGTAACAGGGGATACTATAATACAAATGATTCTGATCTTGGTCGCCAGGGACACATCCTTACACATACGGATCTTTTCTAGCTCCCTTATGGTTCCCCTTCCCATTTTCAGTCTTGGGTGCAGTCTCCCCTTTGGTTGATGATGGAGAAAAAGCAGAAGCAAGTCCGAAACTGAAGCCGGGCGATTCTATCGTGCGTGGAGACAGCTGCAGGAAATCATTTCCCCGCGTTCCCTAAGCAGCAATTCTGCAGCACAATTCTCAATGGCTCTCTCGGCCTTGCGAGGAGTCTGTTTTGCATCCAGGTACGCCGCCCCGAGGCAATGTGTCACCGAGATGACAAGCATATTGTTGGTGCTTGCCGTGGCTTCGGAGATCAGTTCCCAAAGACGCCATTGTTCCACAACTGAAGGTCAATTTCGCCCCAGTCTTGCCACCGGCAACGCATAGCTTCTGATTACCATGTGGCATCCCGGACAAGGTAATTCATGTCAGGAAGCGAAGATGCCTTCACTTATTGATGTGCTATCGTATCAAAGCTCAGCCTTGCCTCGTGGAGGTTATTTATATTTGTGAGATGGGAAGCGGCGTCGGCGCTTGGCAGGCCGCTTCTCGCTGGGGACTAAGCGCTTGGATTCACAGCAGCATACTGATAGGCTTCACGCGGGGTCAGATAATCTGCAGTTGGTTCAGATGCCAGCTTCATCGCCCCATTTGTGGGTGGGGATATGGGGGAGGTTGCGGAACCATGTCACTTTCAGTAAAGGAAAGGAAGTGCAATGTGTCGCTCTAGGAATCGCAAGAAGCTCTATGGTAAAACCAAAGAGTTTCTGGCGATTCCTAGAACTACCCTAGGACACTTTTTATACTGAAAAAGATATATTACCGCAGGCCATGGTATTTTTTTTTTTTTACTTTTCTTGGAAGTGAGGGGAAGGGGTTCCGCCTCTTCCTTTGAGGAATGGGACCCCTACTTGTTTAGCAGATGGGGCACGGAGAAGCTGAGGACCCATTGCAACACCACAGATAGAATTCAAGGCATATTGTTGAACAAAAATCATTAAAGTGTGCTTTTAATTGATCCCAAACATCCCAGACAAAGACTCCAGACTGTAAGGTGGGTTAAATTAAGGGTATTAAATTACTGAGCAACTGAACTGTAACTTATTAACTTTTTTTCTCATTTGTGTAGGTTTCCTAGGGAGGGTACTGTGTTAAAACAACTTCTCAAGCCAGTCTGGTGTAGTGTTTAGGAGCGCAGACTCTAATCTGGGAGAACCGGGTTTGATTCCCCACTCCTCCACTTGCAGCTGCTGGATGACCTTGGGCAAGCCATAGTTCTGATAAGAGCTGTTCTCTCAAGGACAATTCTCTCAGAGCTCTCTCAGCCCCACCTTCCTCACAGGGTGTCTCTTGTGGGGAAGGGAAGGGAAAGGAGTTTGTAAGCCACTCTGAGACTCCAAGTAGTGAAGGGCGGGGTATAAATCCAGTCTCCTCCTCCTCCTCCTTTCTGTCGTAAAGAATGCAGGCTTTATTCAAGTGTCCTGGCCCCACTGGTGGACCTCCTGAAGGCACCTGGTATTTTTGGCCACTATGTGTCAGAGTGTGAGATTAGGCGGGCCGTTGTCCTGATCCAACATTGGCTTCTCTTATGTCCTTATGTTCTTATGGCATCAATGAGGAGCTCATCTCCTTCCACTCCATAAATCCCACTCATCCCCTTCCACAAATAGGGTTTACTCTCCACTGCCCCCAGGAGGCTACTCATAGCATTGTCCTGCATCCAGGCCCTCTGTAAAAATCAGAATCCCCTCCTTAATTCAGCCAAGGTGGAGGTTAGAGGTGTGCACTGGAGAGAGAAGAAATTGTTTTAATGCTGTTCTGTAATTGAAGAAAGGTCATCGTCATATCATGAAGATCCTTTGAAGAGGATTTGGAAATAGCAGTTCTTATCCAGTGCAGCTCTTATCTGGGACCAGACTATAATTCCTGGGACTTCAGCAGCTGCACTGGTTACCTGTTTGATTCCAGGCCCAGTTCACTGTGCTAGGTATTACCTTTAAAGCCCTTCATGGCCTAGGTCCAGCCTACCGATTGGACTACATCTCCCAAGATACAACCATGTCGCAATTGTATACCCTGACTTGGATGGCCCAGGCTGGCCTGATCTCATCAGATCTTGGAAGTTAAGCAGCATCGTCCCTGGTTATTCATTGGATGGGAGCCCATCGAAGTAGTCCATGGTTGCCATGCAAAGGCTGGCAATGGCCAACCGGCCCTGTTCATCTCTCGCCTTGGAAACCCTACAGGGTCACCATAAGTTGACTGCAACTTGACGGCACTGTCCACCACCATCTGTCACAGACTGGTCTGGTCCGGGAGGCAGGAGGCAGGTCCGGTCCGGTCCGGTCCGGGGGTCGTAGCCAGAAGAGACAGAAAGTGAGCCAAGTCGATGGTCCAAGAGAAGTGGTCGTCGGAAGCAAGAGGTCAGGAAGCCAGGAATCCAAACAGGAGCAAGGTCCAAGAACAGGAGCCGAGGGTGGACGCAAAGTTGGCCAGTTTGGTGTAGTGGTTAAGTGCGTGGACTTTAATCTGGGAGAACTGGGTTTGATTCCCCACTCCTCCACTTGCAGCTGCCGGGTGACCTTGGGCAAGCCATAGTTCTGTCAGAGCTGTCCTTGAAAGGGCAGTTCTTGATAGAGCTCTCTCAGCCCCACCTACCTCAGAGGGTGTCTGTTGTGGGGAGGGGAAGGGAAAGGAGTTTGTAAGCCATTCTGAGACTCCAAGTGAAGGGCAGGGTATAAATCCAATCTCCTCCTCCTCCTCCTCCTCCTCCTCCTCCTCCTCCTCCTCCTCCTCCTCCTCCTCCTCTTCTTCCTCCTCTTCTTCTTCTTCTTCTTCTTCTTCTTCTTCTTCTTCTTCTTCTTCTTCCTCCTCCTCCTCCTCCTCCTCCTCCTCCTCCTCCTCCTCCTCCTCCTCCTCCTCTTCTTCTTCTTCTTCTTCTTCTTCTTCTTCTTCTTCTTCTTCTTCTTCTTCTTCTTCTTCCTCCTCCTCCTCCTCCTCCTCCTCCTCCTCCTCTTCCCCCTCCAGTTTGATGTAGTGGTAAGTGCGCGGACTCTAATCTGGGAGAACCGGGTTTGATTCCCCACTCCTCCACTTGCACCTGGCTGGATGACCTTGGGCAAGCTGTAGTTCTGATAAGAGATGTTCTTGAAAAAGACCAGTTTCTGTCAGAGCTCTCTCAACCCCACCTATCTTACAGGGTGTCTGTTGTGGGGAGGGGAAGGGAAAGGAGTTTGTAAGCCACTCTGAGACTCCAAGTAGTGAAGGGCGGGGTATAAATCCAGTCTCCTCCTCCTCCTCCTTTCTGTCGTAAAGAATGCAGGCTTTATTCAAGTGTCCTGGCCCCACTGGTGGACCTCCTGAAGGCACCTGGTATTTTTGGCCACTATGTGTCAGAGTGTGAGATTAGGCGGGCCGTTGTCCTGATCCAACATTGGCTTCTCTTATGTCCTTATGTTCTTATGGCATCAATGAGGAGCTCATCTCCTTCCACTCCATAAATCCCACTCATCCCCTTCCACTGCCCCCAGCAGGCTACTCATAGCATTGTCCTGCATCCAGGCCCTCTGTAAAAACCAGAATCCCCTCCTTAATTCAGCCAAGGTGGAGGTTAGAGGTGTGCACTGGAGAGAGAAGAAATTGTTTTAATGCTGTTCTGTAATTGAAGAAAGGTCGTCGTCATATCATGAAGATCCTTTGAAGAGGATTTGGAAATAGCAGTTCTTATCCAGTGCAGCTCTTATCTGGGACCAGACTATAATTCCTGGGACTTCAGCAGCTGCACTGGTTACCTGTTTGATTCCAGGCCCAGTTCACTGTGCTAGGTATTACCTTTAAAGCCCTTCATGGCCTAGGTCCAGCCCTACACATCTCCCAAGATACAACCATGTCGCAATTGTATACCCTGACTTGGATGGCCCAGGCTGGCCTGATCTCATCAGATCTTGGAAGTTAAGCAGCATCGTCCCTGGTTATTCATTGGATGGGAGCCCATCGAAGTAGTCCATGGTTGCCATGCAAAGGCTGGCAATGGCCAACCGGCCCTGTTCATCTCTCGCCTTGGAAACCCTACAGGGTCACCATAAATTGGCTGCAACTTGACGGCACTGTCCACCACCATCTGTCACAGACTGGTCTGGTCCGGGAGGCAGGAGGCAGGTCCGGTCCGGGGGTCGTAGCCAGAAGAGACAGAAAGGGAGCCAAGTCGATGGTCCAAGAGAAGTGGTCGTCGGAAGCAAGAGGTCAGGAAGCCAGGAAGCCAAACGGGAGCAAGGTCCGAGAACAGGAGCCGAGGGTGGACGCAAAGTTGGCCAGTTTGGTGTAGAGGTTAAGTGCGTGGACTTTAATCTGGGAGAACCGGGTTTGATTCCCCCACTCCTCCACTTGCAGCTGCCGGGTGACCTTGGGCCAGCCATAGTTCTGTCAGAGCTGTTCTCTCAAGGACAGTCCTGGAAAGAGCTCTCTCAGCCCCACCTACCTCACAGGGTTTCTGTTGTGGGGAGGGGAAGGGAAAGGAGTTTGTAAGCCACTCTGAGACTCCAAGTGAAGGGCAGGGTATAAATCCAATCTCCTCCTCCTCCTCCTCCTCCTCCTCCTCCTCCTCCTCTTCTTCTTCTTCTTCTTCTTCTTCTTCTTCTTCTTCTTCTTCTTCTTCTTCTTCTTCTTCTTCTTCTTCTTCCTCCTCCTCCTCCTCCTCCTCCTCCTCCTCCTCCTCCTCCTCCTCCTCCTCCTCCTCCTCCTCCTCCTCCTCTTCCCCCTCCAGTTTGATGTAGTGGTAAGTACGCGGACTCTAATCTGGGAGAACTGGGTTTGATTCCCCACTCCTCCACTTGCACCTGGCTGGATGACCTTGGGCAAGCCGTAGTTCTGATAAGAGCTGTTCTTGAAAAAGAGCAGTTTCTGTCAGAGCTCTCTCAGCCCCACCTACCTCACAGGGTGTCTGTTGTGGGGAGGGGAAGAGAAGGGAGTTTGTAAGCCGCTCTGAGACTCCCTTGGGTAGTGAAGGGCGGGGTGTAAATCCAATCTCTTCTCTTCTTCCACAGAGAGCCCAATCCCAAGCAGGAGCTATATAGGCCTCCGGCAGTGCTTCCCTGAGTAGCAGTGCCGCTGCTCCTATCGGTACTCAGGGTTCGGCGTCTGCCTTCCCTACCAGCGTGTGTCTCAGCGGTGGATTGCCAAGTCCTTGCGGAGCTGCTCCCTCAGCTGAGCCACCTGCGGAGGTGAATCCCGCGAGCTTCTCATTTGCACCTGTGCCTTATTGGCTGCTGCAGGACCAGGTGCAGGGGTTACTGGCGGTGGGAAGCTGTCAACTCCCGAGGAGTCACAGGGGCCAGCTACCAGCTCTGGTGATGCTGGCAACTCCGGCTGCGCTGCCAACTGTGGCAGGGGCCCAGCACTGTTGTCGTCGTCCATGTCACCAGCCCACTGTGATCTTCAGGTGACCACCTCTTCACAGTGCCCTCCCATAGGTTCACCATCTCCCCTCCCTAGCTCCAGGGCCCCCTTTCTGCTCTTCACTCCAGTGGTCGCAAAAAAGTGTAGTGGGAAGCGATATGACATCGCAACGTCACTTCAGGTTGTTCCCAGTAATGACACTGTGACACTCTAGGCATTCCTCATATCTCTATGGTTTTTACCATAGAGATCTGAGGAATGCCTAGAGTGTCACAGTTTTTACCATAGAGATCCAGGAATTCTTAGAGCACCACAAGATCATTGGCCTGCTACAGCCGGAAGGACGTCGTGATGTTGCACAGCATCACTGGACCACCCCATTTTTGCTTCCCCCGGAGTGAAGGGCTTGGCCGGGGACCCTGTGATAATTTAGCTCATTCAGCGTCTGACTGAAGCAGGCCGTTCTCTGTAGCGGGACCAGCACCCTGGGGAGACTCGGCAAGAAAAAAATGAGGAAAGGCACCTTCGCTCCCTGTTTTCTGGAAAGATGTGTTTGATCTTCCTCTTCTCACACACACAAAAGAAGAATGAACCAGCCCTTCTAGTGGCTTCTGTGCATGTAAAAAAACAAAAATGTAGCATTAAGACAGAGGAGACAGTCCACCCCCCACCCCCCGGTTTGTTAAACTTGCTTAGCTCGGCTTTGTTAGCAATAAACCGAACGATTCGTGAATTTGCCTGGAGCATTGGGTGTGTTCCCTCTCCAACGGGTAAGTGAATCTCAGCTCTTCGCCAGGAGAGCGTGTGGGAGGAAGGAGCACAGATCAGCTCTCTCTTTAGATTGCCAGATGAGACAGGTTATACATTTTTAAAAATAAATACCTTTCAGCGAGGACGGCTTTCGGATTTCTCGCCGCAGCCAGCGGGTCTAAAAATTTGACAGGATGACGGCCAATCCTGGATGGCTGTTTTGGGGAGGGGAACAAAGCGGGGGCTGGACTGGTGGGTAGCTTGGAGGAAGGCAGTTCAGCAGATGGGGAGGGTGGTGGGAAACGGGAGTAGCGTGGTGAAAAGTTGGTGTAATGGTTAGTGCAGGGGGGGCCCAACATGGTGCCCATGGGCACCAAGGTGCCCGCCGACACCTTTCCCGGCACCTGCCAAGTGTTTTTAGAATGTGGGCAGGACCAGATGAGGCTTTTGCCCAGTGAGTTTTCTGATTGGCCATTGGAAATTTGATTGGCGTTGCAGGTTTTTAAAAATGTTGCTTCGGCAAGGTGCCGACACAGCACTGTGTAAGTGAAGGTAAGCTGCAGCAGCCATTTTGTGGCTGAACATGCCTTCCTTTGGCAGCCATTTTGTGGCTGGCCTTACTACACTGTGCCATAATTCCAAGAAGAAGAAGAAGAAGAAGAAGAAGAAGAAGAAGAAGAAGAAGAAGAAGAAGAAGAAGAAGAAGAAGAAGAAGAAGAAGAAGAAGAAGAAGAAGAGGAGGAGGAGGAAGGAAGAAGAGGAGGAGGAGGAGGAGGAGGAGGAGGAGGAGGAGGAGGAGGAGGAGGAGGAGGAGATTGGATTGATACCCTGCCCTTCTCTACCCAAAGGTTTCTCAGAGCAGCTTACAAATTCCTTTCCCTTCCCCTCCCCACAACAGACACCCTGTGAGGTAGGAGAGGCTGAGAGAGCTCTTGACAGAAACTGCTCTTTTTCAAGAACAGCTCTTATCGGAACTATGGCTTGCCCAAGGTCATCCAGCCAGGTGCAAGTGGAGGACTGGGGAATCAAACCCAGTTCTCCCAGATTAGAGTCCGCGCACTTAACCACTACACCAAACTGGCTCAAAGGTGACTGCAGGCTACGGTTGCCAGCCTCCAGGTGGGCCTGGGGATCTTCCGCTTTTACAACTGATCTCCAGCTGACAGAGATCAGCTCCCCTGGAGAAAATGGCTGCTTTGCGGGGTGGGCTCTATACCATTGGACCATGTTGAGGCCCCTCCTCTCCCCAAACCCCACCCACTCCACCCAACTTCTCCAGATATTTTCCAGCCCAGACCTGGCAACCCTACTGGCAGGCTCAAAAACATTGGGAACCCCTGCATTACAGAGTTTGACCAGGATGAGTCAGGTTCAAATCCTTGCACCGCCACGAAGCTTGCTGGATGACCCTTGCCCCATCATTCTCTCTCAGGCTGCAATGATCACATGCACCAAATAATCCACTTTCAATACACTTGCTGACTGGACTTTATGAACTGGCAAAATCCAGTTGGGAAATGCATTGAAAGTGGATCAAAAGTGGTCTATTTGGTGTGCGTGATCACAGCCCCGGTCTCACCAACCTCACAGAGCTTTTGCGCATATAAAACAGAGAAAGGAGAAGGTCTATGTCCACTACCCTGAGCTCTTTCGCAGAAGGATGGGCTACAAAACCACTAGATACAATTAACCTCAGGAACTGTGGCTCAGTGATAGAGCATCTGCTTGGCATGCTGAGGGTTATAGGTTCAATCCCTGGCATCGCCAGCTACAAGGACGGGGAAGGAGGTGATGTGAAAGAGACCTCGGGGAGCCACCAGCAGTCTGAGTAGACCGTACTGACTTAGACGGGCCAAGGGTCTGATTCAGAATAAGGGCAACTTCATGTGTTCATGTGACCCTCCCCCCTCCCCACATACAGAGGATAATGGCTCCTGTATCCTGTGCTACTTTGACCTAGGAATCCAAGACTGCTGATGAAAGATAACAGTCCTGAATACTCAGTGGGTCCATTGTCTGGTACTGGCAAATAATTTCTCACCAGCATTTTGAAGAAGAAAAAGACAAGAGAGTGGATTTATACCCCGCCCTTCAGTACCCCAGGGAGTCTAGGAGCGGCTTACAAACTCCTTTCCCTTCCCCTCCCCACAACAGATGCCTTGTGAGGTAGAAGAAGAGAAGAGATTGGATTTATACCCCGCCCTTCACTACCCAAAGGAGTCTCAGAGCGGCTTACAAACTCCTTTCCCTTCCCTCCCCACAACAGACACCCTGTGAGGTAGAAGAAGAAGAAGAGATTGGATTTATACCCCTCCCTTCATTACCCAAAGGAGTCTCAGAGTGGCTGACAAACTCCCTTCCCTTCCCCTCCCCACAACAGACGCCCTGTGAGGTAGAAGAAGAAGAAGAGATTGGATTTATACCCCTCCCTTCATTACCCAAAGGAGTCTCAGAGTGGCTGACAAACTCCCTTCCCTTCCCCTCCCCACAACAGACACCCTGTGAGGTAGAAGAAGAAGAAGAGATTGGATTTATACCCCTCCCTTCACTACCCAAAGGAGTCTCACAGCAGCTTACAAACTCCTTTCCCTTCCCCTCCCCCACAACAGACTCCCTGTGAGGTAGGTGGGGCTGAGAGAGCTCTTGACAGAAACTGCTCTTTTTTCAAGAACAGCTCTGACAGAACTATGGCTTGCCCAAGGTCATCCAGCAAGTGCATGTGGAGGAGTGGGGAATCAAACCCGGTTCTCCCAGATCAGAGTCCGCGCACTTAACCACTACACCAAACTGGCGCTCTGGATGTCAGTTCTGAATGTCAGTTCTGAATGTCAGACCTTCAGTTCGCAATTCAGATTATGCGGCAAATGTTGTCTCTGTATGTGTTCTACCTAGACCAAATCAAGCCTGAACTCTCCCCTAGAAGCTAAAATGACAAAACTGAGGGCTATCGTACTTTGGTCTCATTCTGAGAGAACAAGAGTCACTGGAAAAGACACTCATGCTAGGGAAAGCTGAAGGCAGCCAAAAAAGAGGAAGACCCAACATACCAGATGTTCCCATGTGATCGTGCCCGTAAAATCCGCCCAGCATTCATGGCTCTCCCGGGGCAAATTCTCCGTGTGACTGGAGCCCATGTTAGTCTGTCTGTAGCAGTAGAAAAGAGCACGGAATTTTGTTAAAGACTAACAAAAAAGATTTGTGGCAGGGATGAGCTTCCGTGAGCCACTGCTCGCCTTGCAATGGCTCACGAAAGCTCACCCCCGCCACAAATTGTGTTAGTCTTTAAGATGCTGCTAGGCTCTTACTGTTTTCCACTGGGATACACTTTAACCACTTGCAGAATTATACCCATTGCACAGACACAAGCCCAGAGGCTTTAAATATCAGCCCAGATTAGGCCTGCTAATTTTGGATTGGCAAATACCTAGAGCCTTTTGGGGGTGGAGCTTGAGGAGGGCGGGGTTTGGGGAGGGGAGGGACTTCAATAGGGTATAATGCCAAAGAGGCCATTTTCTCCAGGGGAACTGATCTCGGTCGCCTGGAGATTAGTTGTAATCGCAGGAGATCTTCAGCCACTGCCTGGAGGTTGGCAACCCTAACCCAGACGTTCCAGTGGGGCCTGGGAGGACTTGTTTGGGGGAGGGCGGGAGCTCAACAGGGATGGGTTGCCATAGAGTCTGCTCGCTAGGGAAACGGATCCCTGTAGTCTGAGCAGTTGTGATTCTGGAAGATCTCCAGGCCCCACCTGAAGGCTGGCAACCCTATTTGGTGTCTCTCTTAGAACAGATGTCAGATTGTAAGATCATTGGGGCAGGGGCAGGACTGTGTTCTCTGTCAATCGATGATGTGACTGCGCCCAAGAACTAATTCAGAGCCAGTTTAGCATAGTGGTTAAGAGGGCGGACTCTAATCTGGGAGAACTGGGTTTGATTTCCCCACTCGTCCACACGCAGCTGCTGGTGTGACCTTGGGTCAGTCACAAGTCCTTTCAGAGCTGTTCTCTCAGGGGCAGTTCTCGAAAGAGCTCTCTCAGCCCCACCTGCCTCACAGGGTGTCTGTTGTGGGGAGGGGAAGGGAAAGGAGATTGTCAGCCGCTCTGATACTCTGTGTGAAGGGCAGGGTATAAATCCAATCTCATCCTCTTCTCTCTTCTTTCGCCCGATAGGGGTGGAGTCTTAAGGGGAGGGCAGCTGCACAGGCGGACTCTGTTTCCTGGTGAGCTGTACTGTTAGGCCTCCACCCGCTCCTTGCTTGGAAGGACGAGCTTGGTACCTATAAACGGATGACGCAAACAACCTTCCCTCTCTTAGCACCTCACAGGGTCACGCGTTCAAGACTCTTCCCCGGTCTGCAAATAAGAGATCAAAATAGATCCTCCAGTCACATGGAATGTGTGCCATCAAACATTGACCAGAGGCGTGTCTGAAAAACTGATCCTAAAGGTGCAAAGGTCTGTTTTTCAGCAGTTCTCTTCCTTCTTTAAATCCATCAATGTCAAAGACTGATTTTCTCAGTAAAGGCCAGTAAAATTTAACCAACTCCCTACCTTGCCTGATCTTTCTTTACTTGTCCATCCTAAGTAAAAACCTAGTAAAAACCATTTTAATCCCATAATCCTTTGTGTGATAGTTGTCTTGTCCTGGTAATTTTGTTGCTGTTGTTGTTGTTCAGTCGCACAGTTGAGTCCAACTCTTCGCGACCCTATGGACCACATCGCACCAGGCCCTCCTGTCTTCCGTCAGCCTCCGGAGTTTGGTAAATTAGAGGTCACCAAACACAATAGACATTTCACATAAATGTTACATCGCACTTGCAGCTCCTGGGAATGTTATGATGCTTCCTGACTCAAACAACATTGTTTCACTCACACCATCACAGCATTGTTTTAGAAGCAATCACGTCATGCTCCAAGGGGTATAAGTAGACATGCTTTGTTCAGTAATGTGTGTATGTATCTGGACGTCCACTAATCTAAACCCTCACTGAAAAGATTGGGCACCCTGCTTAGAAGAAGAAGAAGAAGAGATTGGATTTAAAGCCCGCCCTTCACTACCCGAAGGAGTCTCAGAGCGGCTTACAATCTCTTTTTCCTCCCCCTTCCCATAACAGACACCCTGTGAGGTAGGTGGGGCTGAGAGAGCTCTGACAGAAACTGCTCTTTTTCAAGAACACCTCTGACAGAACTATGGCTTGCCCAAGGTCATCCAGCCAGGTGCAAGTGGAGGAGTGGGGAATCAAACCCGGTTCTCCCAGATTAGAGTCCGCACACTTAACCACTACACCAAACTGGCTTAGAGTGAGACGCTGGTTTGTTTCGCACATCTTCCTTCTCGGATCTTTGTTCCTTGGATAGGTAAATATAGTCCCATAGAATAAGTTCCCATCTTTGTCCCTGTAAGCTACCACCTTTATTTTCTGAACTTGTATTTATGTTTATATAGTGTTTTTCGATTAATAAGTTTTAATTTTATTCTTTAACGCTCTTTAATAAAAGCCATTACATTAAACACAGCCTGGTTCATTTTGAGAGTTCGACTGAGGGGAAAATCCACGTAAACGTAGGTGGAGATCCTGCTTGATTACCCCCTCTCGCATCGTTTGGGTTTCCTTGCTAATTCCCCAACAAACTCAGGAAACCCCCACAACCACTTTGGGTAACAGTACACAGTTCCGGGCTCTTATCACCTTGTGTGAGGGCTGCATTTTTCAAGTTGGTTGAGGCAGCGGACGTCTCTATATGGCCTTCCTGAGGTGGTTGCCACCCACCCACCTATCAACCCAGATAATATGCCAGGGAACCCCCACAGCCAGCTGGCTTGTTAGAAGCGTGGCTGTGTTTTAATGTTTATTATTGTTCAAACTGTTTAAATTGTTTGATTTTTAATTGTATTTATTGTATTGGTTTATGACGTTACCCACCCTGAGCCCGCTTGCACGATGGGCGGGCTATTAAATATGAAGAAGATGAAGAATGAAGAAGAAGAAGAAGAAGCCTGAAGCCTGGTTTCTGTGATATCTACTTCCTTCATTTTTGCAAGATTACTCTGGCACTTGGTAGACCAGAAAAGTTACACTTTCCTCACCCAAAAACTGTATCTTGCAATCACTAGCTGCTTCCCTGAATTCAAAGACTTTATCTGTGGTGAGATTCTATTCATTGTTACTATTGGGATATTTGGTTAATATAGCAAAGCTTTGCCCCGTCACAGAAGCGTGATACTGAGTGCAGTAAATGAATTGGGGCGGTATAATTATTAAAGGTTCTGGGGTTGTATAATTATCAATTTGTTTCTTCATATCAGTAAATAAATCTCTCAAGAAGTATGCTGTTAAAGGCAAAAAACTTACATTTATTCAGGTAAATCCAGTTCACATTCAGGTTGCAGTCGAAAGGAGAGACAGAAGCCGAATCTAAAGAGTACTTTCCCTATCACCAATGACCAGCTTGTCCCGCATCATATGTGTGAGACTGAGGGCATTATTACTGACAGGAGACTCCTGCAGAGACTCGTGTCTCCACAGAAGGCCATGTAAAGAGTGTGAGGAGACAAAGAGAAAGAGAGGGAGGAGGAGTCACATGGCAGCTCCCAGGTTAAGACAAAGAGAGTATCCCATTCAAGGAGTTAACACCTATACACACTTATAGTGATGTAGCGCCCCCCCTCCAATGTCCAGGCATGTTGAGTCGCTCACTCCAACAGTCACATCTATGAGTTTAGCTATATAAATCTTGTATTGTTCTGTATGTGGGAGGGTTTTGACTTCAGGGATTTTCACTTAACTTGCATTGTCTTGCAAGTTCTGTTCGTGACGGAGCCCCATAGAACTCGGAAAGGAAGAGGTTATAATGGCACAAAAATAATAACAATATGGAAGGCCCATTTTAAAATACGCATCAGAAATAAGAACCAACGATACCAAGACTGCTTTAAAGAGCTGCCATCTCCATCTACCTTTGATAGAGATTCTAATTCATTCTGCTTCTGCTATCACCAGTGAACCCTTGTCCAATGTCAATATTTCCTTGAGTCCTCTGTCCTAGGTACCTGCCACTTACTAATCAGCTATTGGGACATTTGGCTAATATAGCAGAGTTTTGTCCGGTCATAGAAGCGTGAGTGCCGTAAATAAATCTCCCAAGACATATATTGCAAAAGGTAAAAAAACCCTTACATTTATTTAAGTAGATCCAGTTCACATTCCCAGTAGTCCTGTATGACTGAGAGAGTTGGACCATAGGGAAGGCCGAGCGCTGAAGAATAGATTCTTTTAAACTATGGTGCTGGAGAAGACTCTTGAGAGTCCCTTGGACTGCAAGGAGATCAAATCATTCAATCCTAAAAGAAATCAACTCTGACTGTTCCCTGGAAGGCCAGATCCTGAAGTTGAAGCTCAAATACTTTGGCCACCAAAGGAGAAGGGAGCACTCACTGGAGAAGACCCTGATGCTGGGAAAGACTGAAGGTCAAAGAAGAAGGGGACGGCAAAGGATGAGATGGTTAGACAGTGTCATCGATGCAACGAACATGAAATTGAGCAAACTTCAGAGGACAGCGGAAGACAGGAGGGCCTGGCGTGATCTGGTCCATGGGGTCGCGAAGAGTCGGACTCGACTGTGCGACTGAGCAACAAAAGTTCACATTCACGTTGTAGTCAAAAGAAGAGAAAGAAGTCTGATCTAAAGAGGACTCTCCCTATCACAAATGGCCAGCTTGTCTGGCATTGTGTGTGTGGGAGTATGAGGGTGTGTATATACAGAAGACATCTGTAGAGACATGTGTCTCCATGGAAGGGCATGTGAAAATAGTGAGAGGGCAAAGGGAGAGACAGGAGGAGTCAGAGGGCATCTCCCAGGTTAAGGCAAACAGAGGCATCCCATTCAAGGAGAATACACCTATACAAACTTAGACTGAAGTAGCCCCCTCCCCTCAATGTTCAGGCATGCTGAGCTACTCGCTCCGTCATCAGCATCTTTGTTACAAAGCACAGACCAGTCCCTGCCTCTGCTGGAGCTCCCCCGCCCAACCTCATTGTTAGGAAGACATCAGGATTCGGTAACTCCATCTGATGTATTCTCTACAAGAAGTACTCTCAACAAGATGTATTATCAGCAAGAAGGACTATAAATCCTTTGGATTTTAGTGTATTTCTTTTTCAGGATAGTATATTAGAATACTGAATGCAAGGAATATTGGGATGTCTGCTGACAACATTACATCCAGCTCAAAATATGCTGTTAAGTGCCCTCCGTGCCTGAGAGGGGATAATTAAGATTCTGTTACTTCCCGCAATCAGAAAAAAAATACCTTTCAGGCATTTATCTGCTGTTTTGACATATTTATTGCTCTATAACTGTTGACCTTATGACCTCAACTTGTTATCTAGTTTTTCACTTTGCATAACTTAAATATCATCCTGTTACATGTTAATCAACTGTTAAATTACTGTCTATGAGTTTATAAGTTTAGAACCAATGCACTTGAAAAAGTGTGCCTTGCACACGAAAGCTCACACCTTGAATAAACCTTTGTTGGTCTTAAGGGTGCCGCTGGACTCGAAATTTGTTCGACTGCTTCAAACCAACAGGGCTGACCCCCTGGATCCATCTGATCAATTGACAGTGGTTAAGGCCCGGCGGTCAGAAAGCGGCTCATCAGAATTCCTGACCATCCTCTGCTCTTTGCTAACACCTCCTCAAACACTGCCTTACATATCCAGGCTAATGTACAGGCAATGATTCCCGAGGTCTAGGTCTGAGATCCGCCAGCCTCGTATGGAAATGCAGAGGTCACGACCTCCCGAAAAGCCTTGTCAATCACTAGGAGACTTACCAAAAAAACAAAAAAGGAAGGAAGGAAGAAAATCCCGTCCACCTTGGCTCGTGCCTAGCCTCTCAGTCTCCACGGGTGCACGCTTGTATGGTAATTCGTTTCAACTCAACGTGTCTAAGGGTAATTCAGTCCCGACAGGCCCACAAAATGTCCTTTGCTTGGCTCTGAACTCTGTTGGCGGGCGGTATTCATCTAGTTGTCAAGAAAAACTCGGGGTCACGGACAACTTGGCTCAGAACTCACCTCCCGGTTGTCCACCTGGTCCAGAAAGCTGTTCACGTTTCTGACAGTACAGTATTTGACTAGCGAGTAAAAATTACTGCCAGTTCCTCAGTCAGTGGCTGTGCATTCTAAGAACGTGTCGGGAAGGTGTCCGGGGCGGGGGGAGATCATGCTCTGTACTTGCTCGCCCACAAGGGCGATGTCATAAAGTTATTTATTTAATTATTAATTTATTTTGACTTCGACCCTGCCCTTCTCCGCCATAGCAGGCTCAAGGCGGCTAACATCATTATCTCTCAGGTCAAATTACAATAAATCAAGTTTAAAACAATACATAAGGTGCTAGCAATAACCAGGAATATTTTTGGGCAGGAACGCACAGGAACGGAGTTCCGGCTGGCTCCTGAGTTGGCCACGCCCAACAGGAACTCATTAGCATAATAGGCCACACCCAGCAGCAGAAACTCATGAGGATTGGCTACATTAGGGGTGTGTGGCCTAACATGCAAAGGAGTTCCTGCTACAAAAAAGCCCTGAGTTTTGACAACAAAAAAGGTAAACAGAATAAGAAGCAAAAGGTGGGTGTGGCTGGATGACCATACTTCTGGTAACATGGGGGTGTGGCCTAATATGCTAATGAGCTGTGGAGTCAGGGGTGTGTGGCCTAATATGCTAATGAGTTTCTGCTGCTGGGTATGGCCTATTATACTAAAGAGTTCCTGCTGGACTTTTTCTAGAAAAAAAGCCCTGGCAATAACATATACCATGGTGGGAGTTCACAGTTAGTGCATGGTCTGGGCTGTATCAGTGAGGCACAGGCTATTCAGTGACGGTAATGATGTTATGGTGTTATTAATATTGATGGTATTGGTGGTGTTGGAGGGCCAGTGCCTCAGATGGTTGCAGG
The DNA here is from genome assembly GCA_029375565.1 of Gekko gecko. Taxonomy (NCBI): domain Eukaryota; kingdom Metazoa; phylum Chordata; class Lepidosauria; order Squamata; family Gekkonidae; genus Gekko; species Gekko gecko. The sequence continues at coordinate 77,572,448 of JAPDNY010000009.1, forward strand.
CAACTCCTTACGCAAATGTCTGGTGGAAGAGCTCCGTCTTTCAGGCCCTGCGGAACTGTAAAAGGTTCCGCGGGGCCCTGATGTCTTCCAGGAGCTCATTCCACCAGAATGGAGCCACCACCTAGAAGGCCCTGGCCCTCATTACTACAAGCCTGGCTTCTTTGGGGCCTAGGAGGACCAGGCGATTTTGAGTGCCCGATCGCAGTGAGGCGGTCCTTTAGGTACATAGGTCCCCGGCCATAAAGGGCTTTAAAGGTAAGTACCAGCACCTTGAACCTAATTCGGTATGCTATAGGCAGCCAGTGCAGTCGTTTTAGAGCGGGTTGGACGTGTTCCCGCATAGGGAGACCCAACAACAGCCTGGCCACCGCATTCTGCACTAGCTGCAGCTTCTGAATTTTGGACAGGGGCAGCCCCATGTAGAGGGCATTACAGTAATCCAGTCCTGAGGTGACCATTGCATGGATCACTGATGCCATTGTGTGGAACACTAAGCACAGGGGTCCCCCGACCATTGCATGGATCACTGACGCCATTGCATGTATCACTAAACACAGGGGTCCCCAGACTTTCTGAGCCTGCAAGCGCATGTAGACTTCTGACACGCCATGGCGGGGGCGTGGCAACTAAATGACTACCGCAAAAGTGGAGCCAGCCACCACATGATTGCCACAGGTTAATTTAGGCAGCACAGTTTGGTGTAGTGGTTAAGAGTGGCGGACTCTAATTTGGAGAACTGGGTTTGATTCCCCACTCCTCCACATGAAGCCAGCTGGGCAACCTTTGGTCGGTCACCATTCTCTCAGAGCTCTTCTCTCAAGAGCAGGTCTCTCAGAACTTGTTCAGCCCCATCGACCTCTGCTGTGGGGAGAGGAAAGGAAGGTGATTGTATGCCGCTTTGAGACTCCAAGCGAAGGGTGGGGTATAAATCCCATCTCCTCCTCCTCTTCCTCTTCTTCTTCCTCTCCTTCTCCTTCTTTTTCTTCTTCTCCTCCTCCTCCTCCTTCTGTTTTTAATAGTTCCACTTGATTTAGTTTTTTTGGGGGGGTTGCAGCTTTCTGCAATTCCATTCCTATTGCCTTGCTTATTAGATGTCTCCTCCTATTGACTACATGAACTTAAGGAAATTCCTGGAGTGTTGCTGACACTGAGATATCATTTCCAGGTCAGAGCATTCCACAATGCTAGTTTCCACGTCGCAGCCCCTCTTCCGGCACTCCCTCTGGGTGGCCCGGTGGCGGCATACGAAGGCCAAGAGACAAAAACGGGGGACATTTTGGTTTGCTGGCCAGGGTATTGTGCAAAGCTCAAATGCTAGCAGAACGTTTAAGAGCCGAATTTAAGGGTGAACTTACGGCCTTCTCTGTTTCTCTCCATCTTCCATTCTCCTGGACCGACAACAATAACACTCTATTCCCAGTCAAAACCTGACATTTCTAGCTTTTAAGAAAGGGGGGAAACCTCTGCAAAACCTTTTAAGTTCTTTTTTTTAAAAAAAAATAATAATAAAGGAAGACTGAAAGGAATAACAAATGCTTCTCGCTTTACAGGCCACTTTTAAAACCCCGGCTGAAAGTTGGTAAACGGACTCTCGGTAATTGCCCCGGTTATAAAAATACCCAGAATAATACACACACACACATACAGACACACACACACACAGAGAGAGAAGTGTAGAGTCAGCAAAGCTGTGTAAATATCTCCTCTTCTTTGCCTCTGCAGGTAAAAGGATAAAAGACATTTTTTTCAAAGTGATACGTAACCCCTGACAGGAGACGGAAATCATCTTCAAGTCACAAGGATCCTGAAGAGAAGGAAGAGGGCGGGAGGTCACCACGGCAGTCCATTTCTAGCTCATTCCCCTTTGTCAAGGTTTTCACGGCTCCTTTCAGAAGAGACGTGTGTGTTTGGAGAGTGGAGAACACGGAGACAATGGACCGTGAAACACACACACACTCACAGACCTGCCAGATCAGAGCGTGAGTCCTTCCAGACACAAGGGAACACAGTTATCCTTACAGAAAATACAACAAGAGAAACAGACACTGTGATGTGATGGCTGAAACATTTAGTAAATCATAAGAACGTAAGAGAAACCAGTGTTGGATCAGGCCAATGGCCCATCCAGTCCAACACTCTGTCACAGAGTGGCCAAAAATACCAGGTGCCATCAGGAGGTCCAGCAGTGGGGTCAGGACACTAGCAGCCCTCCCACTGTTGCACTTCCCCCCCACAAGCACCAAGAATACAGAGCATCCCTTGCCCCAGACTGAGAGCTCCTATCTCTACCTTGTGGCTCATAGCCACTGATGGACCTCTGCTCCACATGCTTATCTAATTCCCTCTTGAAGCCGTCCATGCTTGTAGCCGCCACCACCTCCTGTGGCAGTGAACCTAAGCATGTAGAAACATTGCATAACATTATTATTGATTAATTCTTTATAATATCGCAAGGAAAAGTCCATCCATCTCTCAATGAGCACCCGGATTTAGGCTCATTTCATCCCAGTTCTTCCTCAGGAGTAGTCCTATTCTCTCTAAAGGTATCAGTCTCTTGATACAACCCAGTAAAATGTTGGGAGCAGAGCTATTTTGGGCAGGAATGCACAGGAACAGAGTTCCGGCTGGCTCCCAAGTTGGCCACGCCCAGCAGGAACTCATTAGCATAACAGGCCACACCCAACAGCAGAAACTAATTAGGATTGGCTACATTTGGGGTATGTGGCCTAACATGCAAAGGAGTTCCGGCTACCAAAAAAGCCCTGGGTTTTGACAACAAGGTAAACAGAATAAGAAGCAAAAGGTGGGTGTGGCTGGATGACAACACTTCTGGTAACATGGGGGTGTGGCCTGATATGCTAATGAGCTTGCTGTCAGGGTTGTGGCCTAATATGCTAATGAGTTTCTGCTGTTGGGTGTGGCCTATTATGCTAATGAGTTCCTGCTGGGCTTTTTCTACCAAAAAAGCACTGGTTGGGAGCAAGCCAGACCTTAACTGCTTTTCTACACAGATGCAAAAACCTCTCTTACATCAAGATGCAAGACTCTTTTCGTAGTAGGAACTCCTTTGCATATTAGGCGACACACCCCTAATGTAGCCAATCCCCCAAGAGCTTACAGAGCTCTTCTTACAGGGGCTACTGTAAGCTCTTGGTGGATTGGCTACATTAGGGGCGTGTCGCCTAATATGCAAAGGCGTTCCTGTAGGATCTGCTCAGTGTTCAAGTTGGCCATTTTGTACTTGCAATTCCTTAAATCGGTGAAGTGTGCTGGAAGAGTCAGGGGGGAGGGAGAGAGCTGTCTGTAAAGTACAGATGTTCTCAAAGTACCTACTACACCTACATCAACTTGAGTACTCTGGTCTAACCATCTTTGTTTTACACGTAGTTTGGGTCCTCAAGTATTCTACTGAGAAGCCAAGGCTAGCCACCAATCTCAACTGGTGCCAGTTTGGTGTAGTGGTTCAGGAATGCGGACTCTAACCTGGGAGGACCGGGTTTGATTCCCCACTCCTCCACATGCAGCTGCTGGTGTGACTTTGGGTCAGTCACAAGTTCTCTCAGAGCTGTTCTCTCAAGGGCAGTTCTCAAAAGAACTCTCTCAGCCCCTCCTACCTCACAGGGTGTCTGTTGTGGGGAGGGGAAGGGAAAGGAGATTGTAAGCTGCTCTGAGACTCCTTCTGGTAGTAAAGGGCAAGGCATAAATCCAATCTCCTCCTCCTCCTCCTCCTCTTCTTCTTCTTCTATACAAAACTGTTGTTTTGCTTTGTTTTTTCTTCCCCATGACATCATCACATAATCGTGAGCCTTTCAGGGTCTCGTTTCTTTCAAGCTTTTCCCCAAACCTGGTTTGGTACAATTTTTCTGGAACGATCATACTCAAACGGAATTTGGTCACTGTGTGGATAGGAAGAGTTGGCTTTTCAGGCCTCCCCACCTGCATCTGGCACCATTTTGACTTCCTGCATCCTCATGTCGCCATCTCCCATCACTGATACCATAGGTTTGCCATTTACCCACCCCCAGAGGGTAAGCCCCCACCCTCAGCCCCAGTTCTCCACCCATGGAAAGGGGGAAAAAATGCCCTCCCATAGTGATACTCTAGGAACGTCCCCAAGTGTCTATGGTTTTTATCATAAAGGTTAGGGGAAATTCCTAGCACATCCCCCAGAAGTGATGTCACATCATCTCCAAATCCCTGCCCTCCCCAGTCTCTCCTCAACATCTCCTAGCATTTGCTAAGGTGGTATTGGCAACCCTATACCATCATCAGGCTTTGGGCTGGCTTTGAAAAATTGGTAGTCGGTATATACCTATAGAAATATACTTACTTCCAATTTTGTTAAAAGCCAGTGAAAAGGCACTTCAGTGATGAGGTGGGAGAGGTAATCATGCGTGCAAGGGGGTTACCACGTAGCATCCCCTCGTGTGGATTCTCCAGCGCCACTCTAAGTACTTCTTCATTCACAACAGCACAACAGGGAACATAAGAACATAAGAGAAGCCAATGTTGAATCAGGCCAATGGCCCATCTAGTCCAACACTCTGTCACACAGCGGCCAAAATATACCAGGTGCCATCAGGAGGTCCAGCAGTGGGGCCAGGACACTAGAAGCCCTCCCACTGCTACCCCCACCCAGCACCAAGAATAGAGTGCATCACCTGCCCCAGACTGAGAGTTCCCATCTATACCTTGTGGCTAATAGCCCCTGATGGACTTCTGCTCCATATGTTTATCTAATTCCCTCTTGAAACTGTCCATGCTTGTAGCTGCCACCACCTCCTGTGGCAGTGAATTCCATGTGTTAATCACTCTTTGGGTGAAGAAGTACTTCCTTTTATCTGTTCTAACCCGACTGCTCAGCAATTTCATAGAGTGCCCACGAGTTCTTGTATTGTGAGAAAGGGAGAAAAGTACCTCTTTCTCAACCTGCTCAGTCCCATTCATAACCGTCCACATGAGAAAGCGGCTACCATGAAATCAGGCCTGAAAGATCAGCTTTCAGCACAAAAAGTCCATTTTTCTTTCCTTGTGCCAATGATTTTTTTTAAAAAAAAACTTGAGATATAGTGTCTTCTTTGTCCCCCGAAGGAGTCCAAAACATCTTCCACCTTGAAGCACCGCAGAAGATTTCAAGGCTGACAGCAAGGTGGCAAAGCCCCGATTTCAAGGGCTTAACGCAATAACTTCCTTGCATCTCGGAGTCTTCCCCGAGTTACTTTGTATGCTCCTCAAACCTGACAGCAGGCTGTGACGGGTGCAATTGAAGTGATTGCGTGAGAAGCCGGATTGCTTCTTGATCCACCTGTGGCATGCAGGAGAATTGTCGGGCTTTGTCAGAAGACTTATTTGGAAGACTCCGGCATTGTGCTCTTCTTGGTTTTTTTTCCCCTTTCCTTTTTCTTTTCCCTTTCCCTCTCAGTACACAAGAAGATTTCAACTTTGATATAATCTCTGACACGGCTTTTGATCTAGTCGAGGCGGAGGCTGGCACTTCCCCTCACGGGGAATATATTATTTGTGATCAAATCCTCCAAGTTTTTAAAACAGTTCTTCAGTAGGTTTCACTTTGGGTTGTAAGGTGCTGTGTTTTTTTGTGTTTTTTTAAAGCCTCTTCTTTCTTTTTTTCCACGGATCATGGAGGAGGCAAACAAACGAGAAGTGAAAATGATACCTCGGGGAGGGACATTTCTTCTTACAGCGGGGAAAAAATGCCAGTTATCGACCTAGCCAGGAGGGACAGTCTTCCTCCTATTTCTACCAGCTCTAAGCAAAGTTGAGATTAAAAAAATAATGCATACCCACAATTTTTCTTTAAGAGCTGCTAGAAAAGACCTCCATCTCACCGACTCTAACACTCATCTAGAGTCTTAGAGAAGTCAAAGCAGTAGGTGTACATTATCTCATAAATCCTTGGTGGTGGTGGAGATCTGCTGCCAAGTCGCAGCCGATTTAGGGCGACCCCAACAGAACAATGTAAAACCTACAAATATCTGGGCGTCACTTTCCACGAATCCTTGAACTGGAATGCCCACGTAGCTTTAACAAAAACAGCAGCTCTCAAGACGGTAGGTACATTAACGGGATTTTTCCACAATGGGGGTGACCACCTCATAGATCCTGCCATTAAGCTCTACATTAGCAAGGTCATCCCCCAAATACTCTGTGGGGTTGAAGTATGGGGATGGCAAGATCAAACCCTTACCAAGCTGGAAATAAATCCAAAATAATTTTATGAGGCGCATTCTGGGGCTCCCACAAGGGACACCAACAGCCATGATGCGGGCTGAGCTTGGTTTACCCTTGATAAGGGCTTGTGCACATGTTATAATCTTGACATTTTGGAAGAAACACCAGCCAGCCAATACTAGCACTTTTACTAATTCTAGCTTCCACACTCTGCAAACTAACGACCCAGCCCATCTTAGCACACTACCCAACATCATTGCTAAATACACAATTCCGGGCGGCTTATTATCCCCTTCAGGTAACAACTCACATTTGCGGGACTGGGTCTACAACTTTAATTGACAGATCCCTAATTAGTTGACAGAAATTTGCACCATGATATCCAGCATTTAAAACAGACCACTCAAGAAGAAGAAGAAGAAGAAGAAGAAGAAGAAGAAGAAGAAGAAGAAGAAGAAGAAGAAGAAGAAGAAGAAGAAGAAGAAGAAGAAGAAGAAGAAGAAGAAGAAGAAGAAGAAGAAGAAGAAGAAGAAGAGGAGGAGGAGGAGGAGGAGGAGGAGGAGGAGGAGGAGGAGGAGATTAGATTTATACCCCACCCTTCACTGCCCAAAGGCATCTCAGAGTGGCCTACAAACTCCATTCCCTTCCCCTCCTCACAACAGACACCCTGTGAGGTAGATGGGGCTGAGAGAACTCTGACAGAAACTGCTCTTTCAGGAACAGCTGTGCCAGAGCTTGTGACTGACCCAAGGTCACATCAGCAGGTGCAAGTGGAGGAGCAGGGAATCAAACCCGGTTCTCCCAGATTAGAGTCTGCTCACTTAACCACTGCTTCACCACTATACCAAACTGGCTCTAGAGCCTCCTATCTGGCTCTTATTTCAATGTATAGCTTGAGAAGGGCACTCATTGCTCTTTGCTTTCAGACCAGGCCATCTGAGCTGTTAAAAGGACGACACCGCAAAACCCCGTATGATCGACGTATCTGTCTGTGCGGGATTTCGATAGAAGATCTAACACATTGCATTTTAGAATGCCCTCTGTATACCGGCCACAGAATCAAATTTCTTAACCCAGTCCTAACAAC